>CM034301.1:62177-482491 GCA_019925795.1 Dendrobium chrysotoxum | reverse complement strand
ATTTTACCTCTTTATGTTATTTTAGTACAAATAAGGGTGGTGTATTTGTTTTACGTGAGTTGAAGGGAATAAGATTTAGTTCTGTATCTTATGAACCCTCTCTCACACCCTATTTTCTCTCCCTCTCTTTCAATCCAAGAAGAGTAAGAAGCTCCTCAAGAATTTCCCAACAAATATCATTAGAAAAATTATTATTTTTGTAGAGCAGAGGATTAGAGAGGGCATCTTCATTTTCGTTTCCATAGTTCGTGCATTTGCCAAGAGGGAGAGAGGGAGAAGAGTATAGCTGGAGAACCTCACGTTATGTTCATGCTTGCGGCCAGAAGATGGATGAAGGCCCTCTCGTAATGAGCTTTTTGGGCAAATCGAGAGAGAGGAGAGATGGGGGAAGAGAGTAGTTAGGAACTTCTTCCATGTATTCTTGGCCCAATCGAATAGGAAATAAACTCTCCTTGTGCGTGCATCAGTGTAGAGCCAAGTGAGAGGTATAGAGGTTCAATCTCTATGTGGGATGAGTGTCTATAGTGGTGAGAATCCTTCATTGGAGACAATGAGGCTTGTGGTGGAAGGGGAGGAAAATAACAAGGACTGCAAATTCATCTCATTTGAATTGCCTGGTTTTTGAAAGCTGGCTCCGATTTTCTGATCAGTGTTCAAACCTCCAGTTTGAGCCAATTATACTTGGTTCTGTGTGAAATCTATTTTCAATTTTGCAAGATAAAGATGCTTAGCATATTGAAATTCACATAGAAGTTCTCCAGCCGTGATGATGTTATCCATTGACTCTATTTGTAGTAAATCTAGGTATGTAGAAGGAATAATATGAGGCATGATAAGTTTGATTCTAGAAGAGAGATTTTTGTAATGAGACAGTAATCAACAATTCTTCCAGCATGTGTTTTTGGGAATGAGTGTAATACTTATTGCCTTGCCCTTGATAGGAAGGAGCTTGTGTAGAAGAATTGTTTAAAGCCTTAAAAACTTGGAAGCCATGGTATCCCAAGTAGAAACATAATAAGTAAATGTGCAGCCATAAGGATATGGGGGCATAATTTTTGGAAGATGAGAAGACCATGACTTTCATTTCTTCATTAGTGATTAATATAGTCAAATTTAGGAAAAGGAAATTATGATGCCTTAGGGTCTAATGAGTGAATTAAAATATGAACCTGTATCTTAGCGACATTTTCATATACACCAGAGCCACTAAAATCCAAAATTATATTAAAATATCTTGCACAAAATTATACCTTTCATTTTTCCAAAATAATTATTTATAATTAGTACATAACACTTTTGAAGCATTAGAAATAGTTTGGTAAAAGGCTGGACTATCAAAATAATACCTCTAATTTCACTAACTTTGAATAGACATCGACCTTATTAACTCCTACTCAGCTAGTTCTTTCTCTTTTCTTAAAAGAACATATACTTCACAGAGTGAATAATGAGATGCTCTATATGGTATCCCAAAATCTTGTTATAAAAGTTAACATCCATATTTGTAATATAAAAATAAAATATTTAAATAGCATTTATAAATTAACAGAAGATAGCTTTACACGTAAAAGACATAAATAAGAGGATTATACATTATTAGAAAAATAACAAAGGTGTATTTCTAACTTAAACATACATAAAAATAATATTCCTGAACTTATCAATTGAACTTGAATACTGTAAATATTAATATGTACTTTTACTTATACTTTTACATGGTTATTAGAGTATACTTATTAACAGAATATAACTTGTACTTGAACTTATTTCATTTAATATATTATGTAACATATGATTTATGATATACACATGCCCCAATATATGCTTATAACTCCACTTCCACTTATGCCTCCCAAGATCAACTCACATGGTCAAAACAAATGAAGGAGTCCTAGCCTGAATCTCACTCCACTTTCAGTTATAACTCCCTTGATTCTCCCTCACCTACACAAGACAAATGGGACTAGAAATAGAACATAATAAATTATAATATACTAGAAAAGAATAGAAAGGGCCCTTGTAACAGAAACTTGGCGCACATAAACATCTCCCACATCAAAACTTTCACCATATGAGCATGATATGTGCATGAAAATTTTAGCATTTTAATATGTCACATTTAACATGAATATAAGCATGTATGAATTGCCATATATATATGATAGTTTTGGGGCCAACACATGTATAATTTATATACACATTTGATAATTTCCATTTGAAAAACCATTCATAAGAAGTCTTTAAAACACCATTTTAGGACTTCTAATGAATTGTAGTTAATGCCAACAATGCTATATTTAACATAAAATACTTAATAATTTGTACAGATGAAATCGACAAGTGAAATTTTAATTTCTTACAATTGAAATGACCATAATAAGATATTCTATAATATACCAAAAATCACATGGTAAAAAGTTTCTAAAACTCATTTAAATCATATTTAATCCCATAATATTTTATATAAACATTGAAATTGAAATTAAAAATAGGGTATTGGGAGCCTATCTCAAGCTCAATGTTTTCCTTAATTGGCCTGATGGACGAATTAGACTCTATGGCCTCAAAAATATTTTTTTCTCTCTTCTTTCTCTCTCCTCTTCCTTCTCCTGAGTTTGCATATAATTAATGAGGTGAGGGGAAAAAATGGATTTATATATTAAAAAAAAATCTCATTTCTGATACAGCACTGTAGCACTACACTTCCTAGAGTTGTAGCACTTCCTTGAATATTTCAGATGCCCCCATATAAAGACCATAACACTCCCTCACCAACGCCATAGTGCTCCTCAAGAAATTTCCACAATGCAAAGGGGAAGTGTCGTAGCACCGCCACGCATAGAACCGATGTGCTTCCTTAGCCAAACCTCCCTAAGAGAGAGAAGCATCGTTGAGCTCCCAAGGAGCACTTAACACCCAACATTTTCACTTCTCTACTTTTAACCCCAACTCTTCTAAACTTACATAAACATCTAATAATTTAAAATTTCATAAACATTTATATCGTTCAAAAACTCTTAATGGGTTGATTCAGAATAATTAATTGTTGAAATAATAATTATTACATCCTACTTATAGAGAATATTATCCTTAACATTTCTATGCAGGCTAGTACTTAGAATAGACTCAGATACAACTGCCTCATCTCATCTTCCTTTTCCTAAGTTGCTTCCTTCTTTAGCCTATGATTCCATTGGATCTTTGCCATTGGAATCTCTTTATTTCTTATCTATTTTATGATGTGGGGCGAGCTATCTTTTTCTTATGAATTGGCTTTCTATTATAAATATATGTTCTATAAGCTCCCAAATAATGCAAGTGTATGTGTCGATTAAGTAATAAAGTGTATGAGAGAGTGTCAATCTCATGAGAAAATACGACGCTACAACTGACTCTAGTACTATCTACTCAAGCTAATGAATTTATCCTACATAATGAAATAAAGGGTAAATGCTATAACTACTAAGAAATATAAAAAATAGTGTGGATACATAGAATTAAAGATGTTTTGGGCTAATGATAGTCAATGAACCTTTATTTTTCTAAGAAGATTTATTCACAATAGTTATGGATTAGAGCATATACACCCTTAGATATCTATCGAGTTTGTAAGGGGGTAAAGAAAGGTTCATGACCTTTCTACAATGATACTATCTCCATAGAACCTAGAATCCTACTCATCCTATGTTTAGATATGAAAGAATTCTATCTCAATTCTCTTAATTATTCAAGCATTCCTCCGTCAAGGTAATGTTTCACGCTAGTTTTTAATTTTATACATGTCCATTGCATAAATTAAATTAAGCACAAGAGAAATTGAGAACAACCATTCACATTTATATATAAGAGTTTATATTAGGATATACACAGATTATTCACATCATCAGTCCAAAATAAGAATTTTAGCCAGCCATAGAAATAATTTGGTGAGAAACACTTTTCATTACTTGGTTTAGAAAATGTACAAATAGAAAAGATGAAGAAAATATCACCCGGATTGGAGAATCCCAAACAGATCCTACAAATGGAGTCTCTCCAGAGTGAATCCCTCCTTACACTTTTGCTCTCCACACTCCTTTGCACTCATAAGTGTTTTTTTCTCACTATAAGGATGACCTACCTATCTACCAAATGTATCTCACTACCTCTAGTCTCTCTCTCATAGCACTCTAAGAAAATCATAAAAATCTATTTATATTTTTCATAAATAGACTTAGGCATCACAAAGCTCGACAGGGTGGCACCGTGACATTAAAATATGAACCAGTGCCTCAGTGATACTAAATTGGCTCCATTCTGGCACTGGGCTAACCCAGCGTAACATTTGGCTAACCCGATGCAATGCTTGGCTGACTCGACACAGTGCTTCCTTTCATAATTTCTCCACCATGGAGCTGCAAAAGATTAGGTACTACAGCGCTTGTTTTGTCCTCCAATGTTATACTTGAATCAAAGGCATTATAGCATATGTGTTTGTGGATTTGTGGTGCTGGTTTAGACTTTGCAATTTTGAAACTTATTCCAGATAAATTCCTGCACAACATCAACTAAAACACACTTTTTAACTAGAATTTAACACAATAAAAATAAACATAATTTTTACTTAATATTTCATATCATATCTTAGAATGTATTTTGGTTCTTTCTTATAGGTTAGATTAGGTTGCACCTCTATTTTGTTTTTGTAAGATTCTCTATTCTAGCTCAAAAAATCCATTTCCTTAGTACTGTATATTAAATATATTATATATGTCTGACATAGGGTCTAGTAGTGATAGTCTATAAGTAGATTTCATAACTTTTTAATTATTTCAAATGGTCCTATATACTTGGGACTTAAATTACCATCCTTACTTAATCTACTTACTTCTTTCATTGAATTGACTTTAAAATATATCTAATCTCTAACTTAAAATTTATTTTATTTTGGATCATAATATTTCTTTTGCCTATCATGAGCTGTCTCTAATCTCTTTTTTTAATCAACTTGATCTTTTTAGAAGCATTATCAACTAGTTTAAATCCCATTAATTTCTTTTGACCCTCTTCTATCCATGATAATAGAGTTCTACACCTACATCCATATTGTGCTTCATACAAAGCCATACTATTGGATTAAAAAACTGTTAGTATATATAAATTCTATCAATGGGATATAATCTTCAAAACTTCCTCTAAAATTTAGTACACATAACCTTAGTAGATCTTTAAGTATATGAATAACACTTCTAGATTACCCATATATAAAAGGATGAAATGCTATATTGAAGTTTAACTTCATCCCCAAACCTTCAAGAATAATCTTCCACAACCTAGAGGTAAATTTACCATCCATCTCTAAAATAATGACTTTAGGAATCATATGCAATCTAATAATATCTTTCATATATAGCTAAGTCAACTTATTCACAAAATCTTTTTGTTTTATAGGTAGGAAATGAGAAAGCTTAATTAATCTATTTTATAATACACATAACATCATGCTCTTATCTTGATATGGGAAAACCCATAGTGAAATCCATAATTATCTCCTCCCATTTCAACTCCAAGATATACAAGGGTTGTAATAATCCACTTAGCCTCTGATGCTCATCCTTCACCATCTAACAGGTCTTACACTTCATTAAAAATTTAACTAGATCTCACTTCAATCTAGACCACTAGAATATTAGTTTCAAATTATGATACATCTTACTGCTGCCTCATTAGATCATATATTTATAATAGTAGGCATTATGCAATACCTCCCTCATACCACCACTATCTAGGATCCACAATCTACTATCCAAAAACATTGCATCTTATCATGTACTTGTAACTCAGGCTTCCTTCTTGAGTGAAGCATCTACTAACTTTATATATTCATCATCTTTCTTTTGAACTTCCTTAATCATTTCCTAAAATAAGGGCTAGACAATCATTTAAGAGATAATTTTTATAGGTATATTAGGTGAATGTACTACTTTCGACTCCAATATTTTCATTTCTCATATTAAATCTTGCTCAAATGTGACCAACTGTCTGCTACTCCCATTGAATTTCTATTTAGAGCGTCAACAACTACATGGGCTTTTCCAAGCTAATAATGATATCTAGATTATAGTCTTTGATTAATTTTAACCATATTCTCTACCTCATATTCAACTTCTTTTGAGTGAAGAAGTACTTCAAATTTAGCTGGCCACTATAGTTCACACCTTACTCCATATAAATAGTGTCTCTAGATTTTCAAACAAACACAATCACTGCTAACTTAAATTATGAGTAAGATAATACTTCCATGGGCTTTAATTTATTGGAGGTATAGGTAATTACCTTCCCATTCTACTATAACATACATTCTATGTAATAACTTAAATATGTGAAATAAATTTATTTAAAAAATATGTAAATTTTGAAGTAGAGCCCTTTGACGCTGATCTGGTGAGCGCTACAGTGCTAGGCCATGAACAATATATATATATATATATATATATATATATATATATATATATATCCCTACCTTACCCCATCGACTCCCTCACTTGGTTACTTGGCCAAGAAGAAATTGAAAGAGGAAGAAGAGATAGGAGAGAGAAAGGTCTTTGAATTATATTTATCAGCCATTACTATTATAGATTTTATTTTATTTATTGTAAGTGATTAGTCTCTTACTTCTATTTTTAATAATTTTATTTTTGTAAATTTTATCTCTCATAAATCTACCAAAAAATATATTATCTCCTAATTTCATAAGCTTTCACTATATAAGTTTGGATATGTTATAGATTTGATCATTCTAAATGATTTGATATGATTTTATGGTATTTTAAATAAAGTATTGAATGATATTAGATACAAGATAAGATAGCTCTATGTGATACCCTACCAATCTATGTGATTCCCTGATTGAGAGTCATAAGGAGTAAGAGATTGATTTGGAGTTATAAGGAGTTAGGGTAATTGATTCTTGTGATTCAATAAGAGTTATAAGGAGTACGTTGATAGGGAGTTATAAGGGATGACTGATTAGAAGTCATAAATGCAAGAGTAAGATAGTATCTTTCCATCATAAATCAGCTGTAAATCCATAACTTTCAGTAGTGTACCCTTAAGATATACTCATTGAATATCTGAATATTGATACCAACACTACTATAAACACTATACTGATATTGTGACTGACACTAATACTATTTATTATCATTAACACTATTTAATATTATTAATCGTAATACTAATATTATTACTTGCATTAGTATTGTTGATTATTTTTGATACTATAATTGATGATGTAATGGATTGAGATGTGATAAATTATAAAAGGATAAATTGATATAATATAGATATTGATGCATATATTTCTTTATATTATTTATAATATATTATTCTCTTTTATCTTGCCTTAATATTTGTTGTAAGATTTTAGTTACTTGCTGGACTATGTGCTCATTAAGTGATTTTACATATGTTCTGGAAAGGATAAGGATCCTGTGATATGAGGCTTCAAACACATGCATAATTTTTTTACTTGCAGTTCTAGACAAAATGCAATCATATTTTTTTTATGTTCATTAGTAAGCTCTAGTTAAATTATTAAAATAAAAGATAGATGTAATTATTCTAATATTGACATTGGAGTGTGACAAAATGATATCACAACAATGATTATTGAAAGAATTGAAATATAATTAGAGTTTATGAGTGGAATAAAAATATGATTTTTGATTTATAATTAGTTTATTTGAGTTTAAAATTTTATTTTGAACATGCTCTTTCTTTCTCTCTTTATGACTAATATAGAAATGTCGAGGATGATAATTTTTGAAGGTGAGGATATTATAATCACTTAAATATATGAAATAAATTTATTTGAAAATATGTAAATTTTGAAGTAGAGCACTTTACCGTTGATCTAGTGAGTGCTGTGATGCTAGGCCATTAATAATATATATATATATATATATATATATATATATATATCCCTGGCTCACCCCACTAACTATCTCACTTGGTTATTGGGCCAGGAAGAAATTAAAAGAGGGGAATAAGTAGGAGGAAAGAAAAAGGTCTTTGGATAATATTTGTCAGTCATTCATATTACAGATTTTATTCTATTCATTATAAGTAACTAATCTCTTACTTTAATTTTTAATGATTTTAATTTCTATAAATTTTATCTCTCCTACATCTGCCAAAAATATAGTATCTCCTAATTTCAAAGCTTTTACTGTACAAGTTTGGACATATTATAGATTTGGTTATTCTGAATGATTTGATATAATTTTATTATATTTTAAATGAAGTACTAAATGATATTAGATGCATGATATGATAACTCCATGTGATACCCTACTAATACATGTGATTCACTGATTGGGAGTCATAAGGAGCTGGAGATTAATTGGGAGTTATAAGGAGTCGAGGCGACTGATTCACGTGATTCAAGGGAAGTTATAAGGAATATGTTGATTGGAAGTTATAAGGGGCAATTGATTGGGAGTGATAAGTGTAGGAGCAAGAACCCTTAAGATACACTCATCAAATATTTGAATACTCATACCGACACTGTTACTAATATTGTACTAATATTGTGATTGATACTAATATTATTTACTATCATTAACATTATTTAGCATTATTGATCATAATACTAATATTATTATTGTATTAATATTATTGACTTACTGATAATGTAATTGATGATGCAATGGATTGAGATATGATGAACTATAAAAAGATAAATTTATATAGTATAGACATTGATGCATATATTTCTTTGTATAATTTAAGCATATTATTCTCTTTTATCTTACATTAATTTCAATTGTAAGATTTTAATTACTTGCTAGGCTATGTGCTCATTATATGATTTTACATATTTTTAGGAATTTATAAGGATCATATGATATGAGGCTCCAAACAACATGCACAATTTTTCTACATACAGTTCTAGACAAAATGTAATCATATTTTTTTTCGCTATTTATTAGTAAGCTCTAGTTAAATGGTTAAAATGAAAGATAGATGTAATTCTTCTAATGTTGATCCTGAAGTGTAACAGTCTAGGCTTTTTAACGAAGCATCACTATACACTAAGAATCCTTTAAATCAAAAGGAATACTTAGCATAGGAGCTAACACTAGACATTCCTTCAACTTCTGGAAACTAACCTCATGCTATGATTTCTAGTCAAATGGCACAACTTTTTGGGTTAATGTTCTTAAAGTGATCATAATATGTGCAAAATATGTGATAAACTTCTTGTTGTAACCTAGCATATCTAGAAAACTACAAACCTCCAATACTAAAGTTAGCCTCATCTAATCTACCACAGCTTGCACTTTATGGGAATCCATATATATCCCTTCTTTACTAACAACATGCCTTAGAAATGTCATAGAAGTTAATAAAAATCCACACTTCAAAAGTTTTGTATATAAATTTTGCTATCTTAGGGTCTCTAGAGTTAACCTTACATGCTCCACACAATCATCTTTATCTCTCAATGCACTAGAATTTTATCAATAAGCATAATAAAGAACTGACCTAAATACTCTATAAATATCATATTCATTAGATGCATGAATACTACTGGTGCATTTGTTACTTTGAATTGAATTACTAGAAACTCATACTATCAATACCTTTTATTGAAGGCTATCTTCATTGCATCATCAGCCTTCACTCTCAATTGATGATACCAATATAGTAGATCAATATTTAAGAATATAGCCGCATCTTCCAACTGGTCAAATAAATTATGAACTTTTGGTAGAGAATTCTAATTATTAACATTTCTTTTATTCAATTCTCTATAATTAATATACATACTTAATGATACATCATTCTTCTCTATAAATAATATTGGAGCACCCTGCAGAGATCCACTCAGTCTAATGAATCCCTTATCCAGTAATTCTTGCAACTCCTTTGGTGGCATTCTATAAGGAGCTCAGGCTATTAAACATATACTAGGTATCGCTTCAATTCAAAACTCTACCTCTCTTTCTTGAGATAAACTCACCAATTCTTCAGGAAACACATCAACAAACTCTTACTACCGGGTCATAAATACTTTTAGCAGCTTTACACAAATCCTTTATATAAGATAGAAATACAGAACTTCCCTTTCTTTAAGACTTATCAACTTACATTATAGAAACCAAGGAAGATAAAACACCTCTATCTCCTTGAAAATAAAATACTTTTCCTTTATCACATAACATCACTAGCTTGTTACTATAGTCTATCTCTACCCCATATTAGTTCAACTAATCCATTCCTACTATAACATCAAACTCTTTAAATGGAAACAAAATTAACTTTTATTTCAACTTCCTATTTATAATTTTAATTTCATACTTATAAATTTTATTGGAAATCAAATAATTCATTGTGGGTAACATGATAGATAGACTAGATAATAATTGGTCAAGAACTAAATCAAAACTATTAAGAATATACTCAAGAAAAAATGAATGGCTTCCTCCAAAATCAAATATAATATGATAAGACAATGCAAAAATAAAAGATGTACATATCACCACATCTAATATATCATTGGCCTCTTATTGGATTAGGTTATAAACTCTAGGCTAAACTGGAACAGCACAGACCACTGCACCAGATTCCCTCTACACTTCTCAAAATGGCCACCCATAAAATTAACTAGTACTCTTGATAAGTGATCCTTCACTAACAATCCTTGATGGGGTTGCCACTTGTTGTCTTTGGCTTCCTCTTGCTCCAAGCCTATCTTCTAGCGCCCTTTACAGATAATGAGCAACCTGGTGACCCAAATGGCCAAATTTGAAACACTGGCTTGTATACAAATAACACCTACTAGTATGCCTTTTTCCATAAAAAAATCACATAATGGAGAACTGCTCACTGATATGGATCCACTCCTAAAAACTACAGGTCCTCCCCTCCTCGAATCACTTCCTCTAACCCGACCTTCTTTCCACTAACACTGCTCTTAGATGTCTCTCCTCCAAACCAGTGTCGAATGGCATCCCACCACTCTTGAGTGGACACTAGATCATTCTCCACCAGCATTGCTATCTCTACTAACTCAAAAAATTATGAATGTGAAAAGGGACTAACATATGTCTCAATGTATCCCTCAAGCCCCATAGAAAATTATAACACTTCTCTTTTAGAGTACTGACTAGCTGGGGAGCATACCTGTCAAGGGCTATAAAATCCACCTCATGTTGCATAATCATATTACTCCCCTGAATTAATCTCACGAACCTTCTTACCTCCAAGAAACTTTATGGAATAAAGTGATTTCTTATTAAGTGTAAATTTTGTACTATTTTTTACATTTAAATTTAGTAAAAATATGTTATTTTAGTTGTGTTTGTGCATGAAATGCTCAAGAAAAGAAAAAAATTCTTAAGTGTTGAACGAGCGCTACAGCATCCATAGATTCTACATTGCAGTGTAGTCTTCTACACCATTGCAGTGCCTAATTCAGACATCCCAAAGCTGGTTGCTCTAGAATTTAAGAAAAATTAATGCCCCGATAGAGCCAAGGTCAGCACCATGGCGCTACATAGCACCGAAGCATCAGAAATCCACGCAGCAACACTCAACTTTTCTAGTGCTGAGGCCATTCCTACACTTGCTATAAATAATTTTTCAATTCTTTTATTTGGCAGTTCTATCACTTTTAGTAGTGTTCTATAATATTTATTGCAGTTCTTTAGTGCCCCCTTAGAATAAAGTCTAAGAGAGGCTAAGAAAGTGCAAGATACTTTTGTTGGAGATTTTAGCCTATCTTGTGTAAGTAATCCTATCATTGGAGGAGCAAGGAGTGTAGAGAAGTCAATTATTCTATCTTGGTGAAATTTTTCTTATTAATTCTTCTATATCATTTCTTTAATGAGTGAATTGAAAATGAGTTTTCTTTCAAATTTACCTATGTCTTGCAAATTTATTAGTTTTGAGCTAATTATATATCCACAATGCAAATACTAATGTAGACTCTCATGCTTTGAATGAAATTATAGATGTTTTCAATATCTATTGTTCTACATTTAACACATACAATGGCCATATATGTAGTTAATATTTAATGTGATATATTCTCTTGATGGAGAAATATTGGAATAAAAAGGAACTTGCCATACTTAGACATATGATGTTAACCTTCTAGGTTCTATAGAGATATTAAAATTATATGAAGGTCTTGAATCTTCCTTTTCATTCCTAAAGTTTGATAGAGATTTAGGTATGCATTGCACTAATCAATATAAATAGTTAAGAGTCTCACTAGGAAAATATTATAGTTTATATACAATAGTCTAAAATATATTTTATATATTGGTATCACCTCATCTATTTGCATTCTCTATAAATGGTAAAAACTTAAAACACTTCATTCCTACTTAGTAGGATAAATTGTGCATCTATAATAAATAGTACTAATTGCTTACGATTTAATAGAATACTTTTTCATGGGGTCGACACTCACTCAATCACTTTATGACTTGATCGACACCTATACTTATGTATCTAGTGGGAAATTTTAATATCAAAGAAAATCTAAGCATTAATTAACCCAAAGATATATTTTGTTTCATACACGTAGTCAACTATTCATGTGCCCGAAAGTCCCATCCATCAAGTTTTTAGCAATGTTGCCGGGGAAGTAACATGCGTATTGTAATTTTATATAATCTTGTTAAAATGAGTGCATATTTAGACCTACTTGTATTCTATATCTTTATTTTTTTGTTATTTTTGTTAAAATTGTAAAAAAAGATAAAAACATTTTTTTTCTTAGTGTTGGTTTTTTATTTCTTTTTTGTTGCATTATTGTTGCATGCTTAGTAGATCTAGTAATGAGCCTTTATTATTTAATTTTGAGATAGAAATGAACCTTACAAAAATCCAAAAAACTAAAAAGATTTTTTCTTTAGAGATGTCTAAATTAGTACAAGATCAGGACCATGTTAGACCTCTTAGAGAGTATGTTAATCCTGTAGTAGATGAAATCCATTAGAGTATCAATAGACCTACTATCCAGGACAATAACTTTTGTGTGGACCCAGCCTGATAATGATGATGATGAGGAGGAAGAGGAGGATCATGACTCAAAGTGATGAGAGTCATTTTTCTTTTATTTCTTAGTATGGTTATTCCTGGCAGGCTTAAGAGAGAGAGAGAGAGAGAGAGAGAGAGAGAGAGAGAGAGAGAGAGAGAGAGAGAGAGAGAGAGAGAGAAGAGAATGTGGATGGTTGTTACTTTTGTTTGTAGCTCACTTTTCTTTTATTTCTTTTTATTTCTTTTACTTGGGGGGATCCCCGTGATGTTGTGATTGTAATGTTGTGATTAAGATGCGGTGTTCTAGCTATGAGTGCCATTTGTTATTATGATAAGATCAGATACTTTAGGTCTTAAATAGAGAAGGATTGGGAGAATAGTGCTTCATACACTAGTTATCTTACTTTATTTTTTTAGTTTGTATTATATTGCCTTTGAGTTTTTATCATTCAATGAAAAGGCAAGTTATCTTTTTTTATGCTTAGTTATGTTTGTTTACTTGTGTTTACATTATTTATCTCTATTATTTACATTTAATTTAAATTTCCATTTATGCTTAACTGTTAAAAATTATCCTCTACATATCACTTGCATTTTGATTATTTATTTAGCCAAAATAAAAATAATAATTAAACATTATGTAAAATTAAGATAATAATAAAACCTTCGATGAAAATTTGAATGAACAAGCATATTAATTCATAATTTGAAAGAATAACAATTAACTAAGAAAAATCATCTAAATTATTGACTTGGCTTGAACTTAAAAGCTATACACTCTTGCACTGACTACTGAATTGAAAAATAAATAAATAGAATTTAGATAAAAGAAGTGTGTAGCTTAAATTATGAATTCATTATAACCCTAACTATGTAATTAGCAATCTTATTAAATCTTTACATAAAATTTATTTTAAGATTGCTGGAGGGATAAAATCAAATTGATATTCAAAATCATTAATATATACCCCAATTATAAATAAAGAAAAAAACATGAAAATTTAAAGGAGAATTTTGAAAAAAAAAAAGAAGAGTACATTCAAAAATTGATATCAGTTGAAGCTCAAATCCAAGAAGCATCCTAATACTTAAATCAAATAGAATAAGATAAGTAAACTAATACATATGATGGTGCACTAATAAACTTCTAATATAATTATAAGTGTAATTAATCTCTAAATAATATATTATTCATTTCTACAATTAGAATGGAATGTTGGCATACCTAGACATTGGATGTTTAACCTTTTAAGCTCTATGGAGATATTAAAAATATAGGAAGGTCTTGAATCTTCCTTTCCACCCCTACAAGCTCGACAGAGATCTAAGGCTGTACATGCTCTGATCCAAATCAATAGTTAAGAGTCTCATTAGGAAAACAGTGTCAATTACATATAGTCTAAAATATATTTTATATATTGGTATAACCTCATCTATTTTCATTCTATGTAAGTGGAAGAAACTTAAAACAATTTATTATTATTTATTAGGATAAACTGTGCATCTTTAGTAAATAGTGCTAGCTGATTGCAATTTAGTAGAACACTTGCTCATGGGAATGACACTCACTCAATCACTTTATTACTTGATCGACATGTATACTAAAGTATCTAGAGGATAATTTTAATATTAAAGAAAACCTAAGCATTAATTGACCCAATAACAAATTTAATTTTATACACGCAGTCAACTATTATTGTGCCCACAAGCCCCCAACAGTAGCCTAAAAATGAGGAGGCTTTAGCCTCAAGAATAATTACATATGTCAGTCTACTTAATCACCCTTCACTCCTAACATCCTATTTTGAGCTTCTCCCTTTAATTGGGTTACTAAACATGCAAATTGAATCACCAAATTAGAAGTCATTGCCCCTATGGTACTTTATATAGTTGCAATTCTACTAAAACTCAGTCCATCAAATGCTTCTAGTTCTTGGTGGTCCCTTATCAACAACACTTCTACCTAAAATGACGACACAAGGTTCAAATACATTTATATTTATAACACTTAAAAATACATAAATAACTCCGAGTTACCCAAACTTCATCCTTATTTAACTATAAATTATTTTGTACAACTCTAGTTACAATTTAATTCTTCCAAATAATTGCTCTGATACCACCCTGTTATGACCGAAGGTCTAATGGAAGAAATATAACCTAAACCTAAGTATCTTAACCATAATTTCCACATACATTAGAGCCATTAAACATCCAAAATTATCATAAAATATAGTGTACAAAAATTATAACATTTTTATTTCTTCCAAAATATTTATTTAAACACTTATGAAGCATTAAAAATACTTTAGTAAAAGGATGGACTATCAAAACAATACCTCTGATTTCACTAACTTCAGATGGACTACAACCTTATCAACTCCTACCCAGCCAATTCTTTCCCTTTTCTTGAAAGAGTTGATACTTCACATAGTTAAAAACAAGATATTCAATAGGCTAAATAATCCTTTACAAAAATTAATATCCATATTAAGCATCTTCCACATCGAGACATAAATAGAGGGATTACTTATGCTTATTGGTTTATTAGAAGAAAATATAGGTGTGTTTTGAACTTAAACATGCATATGAAATAACCTTCTAAAACTTTTCACTTGAACTATATATTATAAATATTAACATGTACTTTCGGGTGTACTTTAAAAATGGTTGTCAAAGTATACTTATTAATAGAATATTAATTATACTTGAACTTTTTCATTTAATAGAATATGCATTATATGATTTATGATATGCACATTCCTTGATGTTAAGACTCTTTTATTTACTGTGAACAAGTGAGTTGATCTTTGGAGGCATAAGTGGAAGAGGAGTAATAACTCCACTTATACTTATACCTCCCAAGATCAACTCACATGGTTGTCGTAAATGAAGGAGACCTAGCCAGATTCCCCTTATAACTCTACATTAACTTATAACTCCCTTGAATCTCACACACCTAGACAAGGTAGATGGGGCCAGAGATAGAAACAAAATAAAAAAGATCTAAGCAAAATATAATGGAGAGGGCCCTTGTAACATAACTTGTAATGCATTTAAGTATCTTCCACATTAAGACAAAAATAAGGGGATTACTTATGTTTATCGGTTTATATTATTTGAAGAATAACATAAGTATGTTTTGACTTAAACATACATAAAAAATAACCTTTGGGAACTTGTCACTTGAACTTAGACATTGTAAATACTAACATGTACTTTAACTTATACTTTTACATGGTTGTTAAAGTATACATATTAATAGAATATTACTTATACTTGAACTTATTTCATTTAACATAATATGAAATATATGATTTATGATATACACATGTCCTGATGTCAGCTTATAATTTGAACTCCACTTATGCCTCATAAGATCAACTCACTTGCTCAGAGTAGATGAATGAGACATAGCTTGATTCCTCTTATAACTCTACTTCAAATTATAACTCTCTTATACCTCCAACACTTGCATAAGACAGATGGGGCTAGAAATAGAAATAGAATAAAATTGAACATATTAGAAAAAAATAAAGAGGGCTTATAATAGAACTTGTAATGCACTTTAGCATCATCCACATTAAAACTTCCACCATATGAACATGTTATGCTCATTCATATTTTAACATTAACATGTATATGCCACATTTAACATGAATATGAAAAATGTATTAATTATCACATGTTCAACATTTTAGGGGCCAATACATGCATAATTTAAATACACATATGACATTTAGCATATAAAAAACTATTCATAAAGAGTCTTTAAAAACACCATTCAAAACTTTTAATGAAATGTGATCAATTCCAGAAATGCTATATTTGACCTAAAATATTCTACAATTCATACTGATAAAATCGACTAATAAAAATTTGATTTATTACAATTAAAATGACTAAAATGGAATATTCTATAATATACTAGAAAACTCAAAATGAAAAAGTTTCTAAAACTCATTTAAATAATATTTTATCCTATAATTTTTTGTACAAACTCCAAAAATGAAATTAAAAATATGATTTTGTGAGCCTACCCAATACTCGATGTTTTCTTTAATTGGCTCAATGGAAATCAATCTCTATGACCTAAAAAACTTTCTCCCTTCTTTCTCTCTTCTCTTGTGTCCTCGTCTTCCTTCTCCTCTCTTCTCTAACTACTGGTGAGGTGGGGGGAAAAAATAAAATGGATTTAGATATTTAAAAAACCTCATTTCTAAAATAGCACCATGATGCTACACTTCCTATCACTGTAGCCCTTACTCAAATATTCCATATGCTCACAAAAAAAGAGCATAGTGTGGCATTACTCATTATGCCATTTCCACAATACATAGAGGGAAGCACCACAAGGTCATAATGCACAACACCGCTTTTCTCCTTGAGCCCAACCTCCCTAAATAGAGAGGGCAGTGCTGCTTCCACCAGCACTGTAGCTCTCCCAGGAAGCACTTAACATTGTATATTTTTCACTTTTCTACTTCAAATAATGACCCTTTTAAAGTTAATTAAACATTGAATAACATAAAATTTCACAATCATTAATATCATTCAGAAACTCTTATTGGGTCAATAGATTAATTGATTTCTGAACCGGTAGTTACTACCAAAGTTGTCTATTTTAACCCTAGAGGGTGGAAGGGAGGAATGACTTATACTGGTAGGAGGTGCATAAATATATTTTTGAAGTGGATGATGGTTTTTTTGACAATATTAGAAGGAGAGTTAAAGGTGCCTTGATCATTAGATAGCTCTTTAATATAGTTATGTATCTACCTTCCCTTGATTTTCTCATAGAGGAATTTAAGATTATATTCACCTTTACTTAACGACTTAGTTTTCTCTCTCTACAATATCAAAGAAGCCTAGTAAGAGTAAGATTTTGAAAGTTTTCCCCCAAATAGTTTAGCTTTAGAATTATGATCAAGATTCATAGGGTTGGTGCTTAGCAACTTTAAGCAAGATGATTATTAACTCTCTAAGTATTGAATATTTCTAGCAAGGAGGTTAGATTATCACAATTTTTTTTATTTTATTAAAATTTTAGGCATCTTCAATCTAAAGTAGAGAGTTTATATAGCAAGCAGTTTAGATTATCACAATTTTGAGTAGCCTTTCAAAAAATTTATTTGTATGATCAGAGGAGAATGCTCAAAGCATTTTGGACTCCTAACCCTATAGAAGGTAGAAAATAGTCTAAGCCATTCCTCATTAGTCAACACATAATCCAAATTAATATGAATAGGGGAGTTAGTCATGTTATTGAAGCAAGAGTAGGATAGCCCCACCTAAGCCAATTCTTTTAGATAAGTGTAAAAAATCATGCTATTGAAATGCTAAACTTTACTATTTGGAATGGTACTACCTCAATATTTTTTCATGGTTTCTATAGTAGTTACTATCCCTAAGGACAACCCATGCTTATCAAGTGTAAAGTGCCAAATGTATTAAAGGAGATTCCATTACAGAACTCTCTCAATATGAGAGTTACAACAACAACAACATCAAGCTTTTATCCCACTACATGGGGTCGGCTACATAAATCATTTTTCTCCATTGTGTCCTGTTAAAAGTCAAATTCTCGTTTAAATCTAATAAAGAAAGATCATTTCTAATATTTTCTAACCAAGTCTTTTTAGGTCTACCTCTACCTTTCTTAACATAAGTCAAATCTAAGACCTCTACTTTCCTAACTGGGTCATCAGGAGGCCGCCGTTTTATGTGACCAAACCATCTAAGGTGACTCTATCTAATCTTATCTTCCACTGGAGCTACTCCAACCTTTTCACAAATATGCTCATTTCGTATCCTATCTCTAAGGGTAAAGCCACTCATCCACTTGAGCATCCTCATCTCTGCACTAACTTAGAATTATGCTTCTCTTTTAATGGCCAACATTCGGCACCATAAAGCATTGTAGGTCTCACCACCATCTTATAGAATTTTCCCTTAAGTTTGAGGGGTACTTTTCTATCACACAATAAGCCCGATGCATTCCTCCACTTCAACCATCCAACTTGGATTCTGCTGATAATATCCCCATCTATTTCACCATCACTCTAAACAATAGATCCAAGATATCTAAAACGTGTACTCTTATTAATGACTTGATCGCCCAAAGTCACAATCCCCTCACTAGGTCTATTATTACTAAAATTACACTCCATATATTCTATTTTAGATCTACTCAAGAGAAAACCTTTAGACTCTAAGGTTGACCTCCATAATTCTAGTTTACCTTCAACTCCCTCTCTAGTCTTATCAATAAGAAGAATATCATCAGCAAAAAGCATACACCAAGGTACATCCTCTTGCAAATGTCTAGTGAGAACATCCATGACTAAAGCAAAAAGATATGGGCTTAAGGCTGATCCTTGATGTAATCCAACCGAAATAGGGAAATACTTGGTCAAACCACCTTGTGTTTGAACACAAGTAATAGCTCCTGCATACATATCTTTAATGATTTGAATATAAGCGTTATTAACTCCTTTCTTCTCAAGAACTCTCCATAGCACTTCTCTTGGAACTTTATCATATACTTTTTCTAAATCAATAAATATCATATGTAAATCCTCCTTATTCTCTCTATATTTCTCCATCAATCCTCTTAATAAATGTATGGCTTCCATAGTAGACCTACCCGGCATGAATCCAAATTGATTTTGAGAAACATTAGTATCATGCCGCAACCTATGCTCCATAACTCGTTCCCATAGTTTTAAAGTATGACACATTGTTGACCTCATTTTTGTATGAGCTCAGTAGGACCAATCCAGACCTTATGATCTTTCCAATCCTTAGGATCAATCTTAACCCTAGGATCAATCTGATCTTAGATCAATCCAGACCCCAGATCAATCCAGACCCCAGATCAATCCTGACCCCAGATCAATACAATTTAAGACAAATCTAGATCCTAGGATTCTCCTAGATCTATCTAGAGCTTAGGATTCTTCTAGATCCTACGACTATTCTAGATCCCAGGCCCTAGGACTTCCAAACTCTAGGATCTTCCTAGAAATCAAACTTTAGGATCTACTATAGATCCTAAGATCCTTCTAGATCTTGAATTTTAAGATTCCTAAATCTTAGGATTCCTAGATCTTAGGATTCTTTTAGATTATAGGATTCTTCCCAGACTCCAGTCCTTAGGATCTATTCTAGACCCTAGGATTCCCTTAAGCTGATTTGGACCCTAGGACCTATTCTAAACCCTAGGATTCTTCTAGATCAATCCAAGCTTCAATTCAATCTAGACTTAATTCAAACCATATCATTCAAGCTCAAAATCCAATTCAAAACCAGATTTCCAGATTCAAATCCAAGGCTAAAGGTCTAAGTCCTGAAAGCCTTTTCCAGTTAATCTTTGAACATTTCAAAACCCTATCAAATGACCTCTGATTCAAGATCTGTCAGTTCCACACTGATGTGACATGTCTCTAGAGGAAACCCTTCAAATTTGAGCTCATTCTGAGATCTCTAACCCCAGAAACTGAATTGAAATCCAAAGGCTGTAAAATCTTTAAATATTTACAGTCTATGCCACTGGACCTGCCATCTAGTGGATCTTGACCCAGGAGCCTTCTCCAAAGCCTCCAATCACCTCCAGACCCTTGATTATGATTCATTAAGCATTAAACTGCATTTTGTTGGACTCAATTTGACCCTTAGCTGACCAGGGGTCAAAATGACCAAAATACCCCTATGGGGTATAAATGGTCATTTGAACCAAATGAGCTCCAAATCAAATGCAACCACCTCCAGCAAGTTTCAAATGTCAAACCAAACCCATTGAACCCAGAACCAGACCCTGGGTCAACTTGGTTGACCAAGTCAACCTAGTTGACCTAGAAGGCCCCTTTAGGGTCAAAATAGATCATTTTGACCAAATGACCTCTCCAGACCCTGAGACCACCACCAGTAGACTTAGAATATCATTTCAAATCTACTGGACCTGGACCCACCCCTTGGGTCAACCTGGTTGACCAAGTCAACCTAAGTTGACCCACTCAACCCTTAAGCTTATATCCATTTAATCAAATTTTAAATTGATTCTGGATCCTCTCAACTTCACCTGATCACTTCTCTTAATGGTTTGGGTTTGATTAAACCCGTTGACCCAGTTACGATTTGATTTGGTCCATTGAGCCAAATTTAGTCAAACTTGATCCATATAGGTCACTTCATTGCATTCAATCAAATCAAACCTTTCAAATCTGATTAAACATTCAAACCTATTTGAATATTTGATTTCAAACCCCCTGAACCATTGATGAGTCCCTTCATAGGTGGTTTGACTTGGTCAAACCATCATAGATGGTCAAAGTATCATATGCACATGTTTAATTCATTTAAACTTCAAACAAATTGCCTCAGACCCTTCCAACCCATCCAAACAGCTCTTTAAGACCTCTTTACTGCCACCTCATCAGTCAACTTGACCATTGACTGGTCAAACTGGTCAATGACTAGTCAAAACAAATAAATCTTCTTTAAAAGTCAAATCTACATTCAAACATTGAATTTACAACTTCAAACCTATTTCAAATCACTCTAAAGCCTCTCAGCCATTACCTGAACTCCACCTCAGCTGACTTGATCTTTATTGACTGGTCAAGAGGTCAACAAGAGCTCATTCAAACCTACATGGTCAACCCAACCTATCCCCCTTACTCAGCCTTATCCTGGCCCTTCCAGCCATCTAAACTAATTCCAGAAGCTTCCCCAGATCCAGCCAGACCCAACCCAGCTCCTGGCATGCCTCCAACTCGACCTTAACCACCTTTAGTGGTCCCCTCCATGTGAGAGTGACCCAAGGTCATTTTTCCTCTGGGTAGTGTGCCTCCCTGCTCCCTAACGGCCTGGACCAGCTGGCCTTCATCCAGGGCATTCAACTAATGCATCCTAGCCATCCAAATGGGCTCCCGTAGCTTGAATAGGAGAAGGGAGACGGGATAGCTCATTAGAGCAGATTCCCCATTCCAATCCCTGCCGAGAACGTCTGGTTTTTCGTTTTACATCTCCAGAGGTTCCTCAACCTTTCCATAACCATTTTCTGGCATTTGGTGGCCGCCGGCGGCGAGCTCGACGGTAAACCGAAGCTAGGTCCGTCCTAGCTGATCAAACTCCTTATAGAAGCTTTATCTAGGCATAGGGTCTTCAAGGAATTTGAGCGAGGACAGCCTACAAGTTCAACCGTATCCTGAACTCGTCAAACTGCCGTCTAAGTTGAGGTTTATCCTAAACCCTAGGTTATTATCTAGGTTCTTAAATAAACCTCCAAAGATTGCATCAGTAGTTTGGAAAATGTATTCACATTCCTTCTTAGATGCTATCTCATCTCTGTTTAAGGTTTGAATCCATTTGATTCCTCATGTTGAGAAAATGAAACAAAAAAAAAAACCTCTAGGGTTCTCAGTTTGACGGGATGAAGAAGACGATCCCATAGCCGTCTGATCTGTTTATTTCAGATCAACGGCTGTGATACTGTTAAATCCGCGGTTTGTTCTTCCCACTCAAACCGCGGGTTAACCAGAGCTTCATCCAACCAGATCTAGGCCGCTCGTTCAAACCGCGGGCGCTATCCCAGCCGCCAGATTTTCTGGATCAAGTTTGATTTATAGGTGTGATCTGGACCACTGGATCTGCGCTGTAACAGATCTGACGGTCCAGAATTCGGCCACGCTGGATAAGTAGATGGGGCCCGTCTGACCGCCGCCATCTGCACCATCAAATCCTCTGCCGCCGTGTGGAAAAGCGCCGTACAGTCAGCGCCGCCGGCTGACTGTACAATTAAAACTTTAAATTAAATATAAAAATGCCCAGAACTTCAAAAAATGAGAAAAAATCCATTTCTCCATCATTTTTAGAGTTCTTAGGCTCTTTTTGTTCACATTTTGATCTATTTTATTTTAAAAATAAAGTCAAGTTGTTTTAATTATTATTTTGATGGTTATTTCAAAAATATATAAAACTTTGTTTTATTTTTAAATAATTATTTTCAAATTATTTTGAGTTGAAATTTGGCAGAGATGTTTTAGGGTCTAACTGTGATCTTCCATGATTTTCCTAAGTCCTATTGATGCAATCTCATCTATATTATGAATTTACAAAAAGATTGGTCTTGATTTGACCAAGACTTTAGAAATTCATAATCATTTCAATTAAAAAATTCAATTCAAGTATGTTAGGGTTCTATGGAATCAGTGAAAGGGTTTCTTTCATTCAAAAATACATTTGAGACATGTGCATGATCACTTTGAGAGCAATTAGTTTTTGATTATATATGAGTTTTTATTTATTCTTTTCAAAATAAAAGTGATCATGATTTTTAATTGGGAAGAAGATCATTTGGAGATGTTTCTTACATCTCTCAATGATCCAAATCCATTTGGGCACATGTTTCCCTTATAGTTGATTAATCAAAATTATAAGTTGATTCATAACTTATGAATTTGATTATCCACTATATTTCATTCCATAGAGCATTAGGACTTTCCCTTTCTGCTTTTTGATGATTGCTATGGTATGATTGTAATTAGTGTCCAAGGGTTAGATAAACCTTGATTTAAACCTACTCAAACCTAGTGTCATTAAGGACAATAATTAAGGACTTTGTTTAGAGAACTTAGATTATTTTCAATAATTAGGATTCACTTCCTATTGACTTGAAACTCAAACCATTTAAACTTAGTGACACATACAACCTCAAGAAAAATTTTCACTGACTTTTGAGATCATTAAGTCCCTTAATTAACCTAATCAAACTTAAACCTTAATTAAGCCCTTAAACCTTCCAGAAAATATAATAAATTAAGTTTAAATTTGAAAATTACACATAATACCTCAAACTGACCAGAATTGAACCCTTAATCAATGAAAAATAAAAGCCCCTTGACTGGACTTCAAAATTAAGTTTAATTTAAGTTTAATTGAAATCTGAAATTTAATTAATTTAATTAATTAAAAATAATTAAAAATTCCAAAAAATTTTCAAACACTTGGAAATCACTCCTTAGGTCATTCCTGACCTTTGAAGTTGATTTCAAGAAGTTTGGAGATCATTTGGATCCAAATCACAAAAAGGGTCTCTAATTAAACAATTTTAATAATTCATTAAATACTCAAAACTTCAAAAATTCATAACTAATTCAAATGAACTCCAAATTGAGCAAACTCAAAGGCATACAACTCATTTTAAGGTCTAATATTTATTAAAAATGTTAAGTTTCCAGAAATCAAACAAATTTGAAAAAGTCAACTTTTGGTCAAACTTAGTTCAAAATCAAGTCAAAACTTCAAACCTTCATAATAAAATCTAGAAAAATCCAATTTCAGTGTACTTACTGTCTAACTGATCGTATTAAGGTCTAATATTTTAATAAAATATTAACTTTCCAGAAAACCCTTTAAATCAAAAAGTCAATTTTTTTAACCCCTTAATTAAATCATTAAAATAATCAAAAATTTCCAAAATTCAATAAATTGTCAAAAATTCCAGAAAACATCAATTTGAACTTAAAACCAGCAACCAACCAATCTTAATTAAAATTAATCAACATTTAAACCTTAAATCAAACTCAAATCATTTAATTATATCGGGTACCACTGGGTAACCCAGGCCTACGAGGCTATTAAATTAGCCCCAAGGAAGGTGAAATAAACTTCACGGCCTCGGTGTGAAACAAAGGTGATATCCAACAAACAATTAAAATCAAATTTAAAATCAATTTCAAGTCATTAATATTTAAATTCAAATTAAATCTTCCCTTAAGCCTTCAACCAACCAGAACTTTAAATAACTTCAATCAAATCATCCTATTTAGGACACATCAAAGCCACACAGCCTACCTCACACACTTTAGATGGTTTGCTAGGACAACCAACTCTAGTCTTAGGCTAGGCCGGTGTTTACTTTTCTGCTGTGTGCCGGGTTTTCGAGCTTTTAATGCATGCTGTTTGCTAGTAGTAGAATTGATGTGATTGTTTATTTATTTAATGCACTCTGTGATGTGATTGATTGTACGATTAGATCTACCCCTAGGCTAGGAACGATTTGTACTCATTCAATCTTATGCAGGTGGCCATGCTCATACAGGGCATAAATTAAAGGGGGCAAAATTATAATTATCAAATTGCACAGGTGCTCCAGAATGCTTAAGTCCCCCTTTAAATCAAAAAAGAGCATGGCCAAGCGTGGCTGTGATTGAGTATTTTAAATTTCAATATATTAACTGCTTGGGATGTCAAATATAAACTGCTGATTATTAGGATAACCTTACAGGTTGTTGAGTCTAGATTTTTAATTTCAATTTGATGTAATTTGATTTAAATTGAGTTGTAATGTTTAAAGTGATTTGAGATTGAGATACCTAAAAATCCAATTTGGAATCCAAAGAGGAAGGAACATCCCTTAGGGGAGAGTTCTTATCCATTTAGAGATCCAAATTAGGATGAAGTTCAAGTATCCAAAAAGAAAAGATAACACCCCTATCCAGGGGGAGTTTCTTTTAATTTGGATATCCAAACCCGACGATCCAAGAAGTTCCAAGAAGACGAAGAAGTGAAGAGCAAGAAGAATCTCAAATCTCAAAGTCACTTGAGTCTTAGGAGTAGAATCCGGGTTGTAGTCAATGGTACCCGGCCACTTTACTTTACTGCAGACCCTGGGTTGTAGAATTAAGGGCACTTGCCCATGGACTTTCATTTTGAATATTTATTTAATTGATTTAATTATTTAATTAATTTGATTGATGTGTTGATTGCGATTAAGGACCCGTATGCTTTTATTAGTTTATTTGTCGTTCTTGCATGTCGATTTTGATCTAGCCTGGAACCCGATCGGAGGCTCGTGAGGGTACGGTCATTAACCTTTTCTATTTAAACAAAATTAAAATTTTTAAGCTCAGATAGAAACTCTAACGCTCTTAAGAAGTAAGCCCGGACTCGCCGGGAGTTTTTCATGCATACATATTGACTTTTCTCATCCGTGTTAGGCACCTCCCCGCCTGCGGGTTTTGGCAGACCACCTGACCTATTAGGGTGCAGTTCTGTCCAAGGGGATGTTGTGCAATCTCTAGGATAAAACCTATTTTTTTAAGCCTGATTTTAAAACTGCTACATTTTGATTTAAGCATTTCATCGAGTCAACTATCATGCATTGCATTAGTAACAAATTAAAAATTGAGTCTAAATCTTTAATTGCATTTCTAGCTTAAGCATTTAACCCAACATATGTTAAGGGGTCAATTAGGATTTGCTCTAGATGTCGACCCCAATTCTTTAAACCAATCTTAATCAATGTCCTTAACCACTCTACATTTAAAGACTTTGACTCATGGTTTTAAAAGCGTTTAGGTGGTTTAGCTGGCTCCCCAATCCAGGCCGGGGTAAGTCCAGATTGCATTGCATTAGCTAGGATCCGGGTCACTGATTCTCAGTACCCATTTTAGACTTAGGTTCTGAGGCATATCTTCAATCCTAAGACCTCAATCTTCCGGGAATCTAATTCCCACTTTCTAATAAAATTGACCATTCAAATTAAAAATTTCTTTCAATCAAATTCAAGCCCAACACTTAGGATAGTTGAGGTGTTTCTGAAGTGATTCAGAATCTTAAAGCACCTCCTACTCTTCTTCCTTTGACTCCAGAAATAAGTGTTCATCTTCGAACCAATCCCTATTGAATTTCTAGTCCCTACCTCCTTTGACTTCAAGCTTTGAATTCTTAAATAAAATTCGTATCGCTATTTTAATCGAGAGTATTCGTAGGAAAATTTATATTTTCCTATGATGTAATTAACTACGAGGGCTTGCGCTCGTAGGAGATTCAGAAACCCAGACCAGATTTTCAAAATCAAGTTTTCAAAATCTTCAATTGATTATCTTTGGGAAATTCAAACCTGACGATCATTATCGTCATATTCGAATTATTGATAGTGACTGATATTTTCTTTCTTCGGATAGATATATCAATTACAATCATAATTTTGATTATGAAATTAATGATCAATCTATTCAGATTAGCATAGTCAAACAGTTGATTAAACATCACTTTGATCCTTTGAGATCATATGTTGTTTCTCTTTGAGTTTGATTATGATAATCAGAATAAACTTGAAGATTTGTAATCAGAACCTATTAGGGAACGATATGTTCACCTTTCGAGGTGATACATCATTCATAATAAGTGTTCGATTATAAAATCAAAATTCCAGAAATTGAACATTTCCCAAAGAAAATTAAAACACTTTTCAAAACTATATTTTTTCAATCAAACAAAAAAATGGCGACTCCACTGGGGAAAATCTCTCTCTCCATCTTTAATAGCGGTACGAATTTTGTTGCATCGGTAGTTTTGACTACCTTTCTTCCGTTGGTCCCTCTCCCATTTCTTCCTTGGGTGAGTGTGGCCAACTCAATTAAGACATGTGAAAAGAGAGGTGAGTGTAGGAAACCTCCCTCCAAGCTGGGCTTTGACATTTTGCCTCCAAGTCTATTGGTAGAACAAAAGAGTCAAGCCAAGCTTGTCAAAATCTTTTTGCATATGTTGCAAACTCGCATGCGAATAAATTTCTGCATGTTAAGTTTCACAATTTATAAAAATCCCTCAATCTCAAAATCCAGATTCAAAATTTCTTTAATTCAACCTAGATTCTGACATTTCACCCTAAGCTAGTCAGTGTGGCGAAAGAGTCAAGTCAAGGTTTCAAGATTTTCCCTTGAATTTTGTTAACCATTATGTTGAAAATAAAACTCAACATTTTTGAGTTTCAAAAGTCAAGGAAAATCTTTCAAATCAACGTCAATCGTCGTTACTATGTGTCTTCTACAATATTCTATTGTAGTTGAACACATGCAATTCAAATTTCAAAATTCTCCAGTCAATTCTGGGCTTTGACATTTCACCCACAAATTGCTTGGTGGGGTGCAAAGAGTTAAGCCTTAGGATCTTCAGGCTAATTTGGTAAACCTACATATTTGAACAAAATTCAATAGGTTGAGTTTCAAATTTTGAAGAGGATCCGTTCAATTCCAACCTTGAGTTTAAATCCAGATTCAAATTCAAATTCAATTTTAATTTAAATCCAACTTCAAGCTTGAATTTGAATCTAAGATTTAAATTTTAATTAAACCTCAAAACTAAATTCAATCTTAAGTTCAAATTCAATTTCAAACTTGAACTCAAATTTGATTCCAAACTTAAATTCAAACTTCATATTTGATTTCAAGGTCAAATTCGGGACTTTGACATTTTAACCCAAATTAATTGGAGAAACGAAAAGAGTCAAGCCCGATCCCCAGATCTTTCATATCAATTTTATGCACCTACATGATTGAGTGAACCTCAGTCTGTTGAGTCATAAAATTTGAAGAAAGACCCATTTGACTTGAGCCTCAAATTCAAATTTAACTTTGAATCCAAACATAATTTCAACCTGAATTTTGAATTTGATTTCCAATTTAAAGTCGATTCAATTTTGATCGGGATTTTGACATTTCGACCCAAGTCAATTGGTGAAATGAAAAGAGTCGAGCTCGATCCTTGAATCTTTCATATCAATTTTGTGCACCTACATGATTGAATGAAACTCGATCTGTTGAGTCACAAAATTTGAAGAAAGATCCTGCCAACTTCAACCTTAAGTTCAAATTCAAATCCAACTTTGATTCAAAATCCAATCTCAACTTTAAGTTCGAATTTGATCGTCACCTCAAATTTTGATTTCAATTTTGAATTCAAGTTCGAGTTTGAACTTTGACATTTTGCCCCAAGTTAATTGGTGTAGCGAAAGAGTCGGGTTCAACCCTTAAGTCCTTGTCAATTCTACGAACTATTATTTTGAATATAAACTTAACATGATTGAATTATTAAATTTTGAATAACATTAATCAAATTTAAAATTCAAATTCATATTCAAGATTAACTAATTCAAATCATTGTTCATTAATTTCAGGATTTAAGCACTCAAATGGCTGGGAAACTCATTTTCTCTCTAGATAGAAACTTGATAGTCGAAGGAATCACTTCTGGTAATTTTATCCAGTTTGAAATGCAATTCCAAGACTTCAAGTTATCAGTCGATGGAGAAGAAATGATTGATCTGTCTACTGGAATACGAAGGAATATCCCCTTGGTTGAGATTACTTTAGGGTCAGGAGTTGACTCCCCCATCTCCGAGATGGAGGCTGATGTCACTCCTTTACCCATTGTACCTTCTGCCCAGGTGGATAAGAACCAGAACTCAATAACGATAGAAGAGCTACCATCTCATCCTGAGATCGGGTCAAGTTCTAGTACCCCTGTCGTCAGCAAGGCCAGCAAGAACAAAATGAAGAACTACCTTCGTAGAGTCAGAAAAAAGGTTGTCAAGGCCAGGAAGACTGCTGAGGCGAAAGCCTTAAAGCACGTCAAGTCTGAGGCTAATCAAAAGTTCGTTGCTCCTTCTACGAACCCCTTCCTGGATGGAAATCGTTTCCACCCTTCTCCTGTTACTCGAAGGAGGGAGGTTGTAGAGACGAGAGCACGATCTTCAATACATCTTCTTGACTACTACATGACGAGAATCAATCAAGCTAGAACTGATCAAATTCCAGCACCAGGCCCTAGGCCCCCAGTTGAAGGTTATGACCCATCCACTCTACTAGATGATGTTAGGTCACATTTCTATACGTGTCCCACTACATCAACTAGAGAGGAGGAGGTGTAGAAACTACTCGGGGTGCTACTCTCCTAATTACTAGACCACTAGTAATAAGAGAGGGGAAATAATCTAGGATTATATCAGATAGTGATACCGTTAAAATTCAACTTTCAACGGGGTCCTATCGAGATAAATCTTTTGATTAAAGTGATGCAATGACTTCTAAGGATAGTGCAGACCCAATAATAGTCTCTCCCTCCAAGGAGATCGTAGGAATTTGATTCCGTACTACTAAGGTCTTGCCTCCTAGATTTGCAATTTCTTTTTAAGGAAAAGCTTTCAATTTCTCAAGTGTACTGATTTCAAACTTTCAAGATAATTGAATCATCTTTTTAATGAGAATTGACCTCTATTTGAAGTCTTAAGCAGGAGAAAGTTGTAGTTGACTCCAAATGTTTGAATACACCTCCCTCCCACCTCTTTTGTGGGATTGATTCAACTGTTGAGTTAAATCGATATCGAACTTAAGTTGATCTTTGAAATGAAAATTTTCTCAATTTTCTCATAATTTTCTATCCTAATAGATATCTCTTGCGTGTTTAAAATCTGTTCAATGATTTTCAAAAGTCAAGCCAATATTCATTTTAAAAGACCGGGTCCTACCCTGAGGATTATTCGTCCTTGCATAAGAGAATGAGTTTTCTTCTCTTATACTTGAGATGTAATCCCGGTATTGAAATAGAGAAGGTGTAGCCTCTTCTTAAATTCAATTGAATTTAAAAGATGCGCAAAATGCGCCAACAATCAAGAAATGCACAAAGTGCATCAAAAGTTAAAAGATGCGCAATGGGCGCCACAAGTTAAGAAACAGTGCAAAGTGCACTATAAATCAAAAGATGCGCAATGTGCGCCACCAGAAAAAGAATGAGGCTCCCTTTTTCTAAATGTTTTAATCTCAAAAGACCCAGTTAAATTTAAATTGCTTGATTTTGAAAGTCTTGAATCCAGAATTTTCACCGGGCATCGATATTCTATCAAGATACAAAAATCTATCGTGCTAGAGAATTGAAAAGATCAAATTTCTATCTTCAACTTAAACCTCTTTGAAATTGATTTTAATTCAAAATATTTAAGGGAGACCCCAGTTTAGTTTCTACGAAACTTGGTCTGGGTCAACAAAACATAAATCCTCAAACCTTTGCAGGTTAGTTGGGGTCACTCAAACTTTTCACTGTGCTTCTGAACTTGTTCCCGTTTGTCGTTCCGACAGGGTCCAAATACCTAGAGGAAGTTTTCTAATAAGAAGAATGAATCTTCTACTCTTGATAAAAATTTAAATCCGGTCCTTGAGAAGTGTGTGTAAGCCCTTCCACATAGGCATCCTTCCTTTAAGGCCTTCCTTATAAAATTACATTCCATGCTGGGTCTAAGTTCAATCCCACTGGAGGAGTATTTTATAATGCTGGAAATTGTTGTTCAAAATCAAACCACACCCTGTGCTGGGTCCTAGATCATTCTGATCTAGAAGCGTAGTTTCCTGAGTTGAGACTTGCTATTTAAAATCAAACTATAGTTGAGCAAAGCGCCCGACTCAATTTAAGGAGCTCAAGGGCCTCAAATAAAAATCAATACATGCTCAACAAAGTTTAAAAATCTTTAAGTCACATTTGATTCGAGATATTAATAAGTTATGTCACTTTAGAACTCCCCAAGTAGGAGACTTGGTCGTAGTCTTTTGTAGACCATTTCTAATCCATTGTAAACTTAATGGAAATCTTGAGTCAATGTTGACTGGATCGTTCATTTTTAATGACGATCTTTGAGGAAGTTTCCTTTTGACTGATCAACCCTGAAGAATGCCACCTAATATTTTTAAAAAATTGGGGAGGCTCTTCAGGAAGTACCATGCCAGATGAGTGTCAAACTTAAAATTAAATTCAAAACACTTCAAATTCAAAATCAAATTCAAACAATTCAAAATCAAATTCAAACAAATCAAAATTGAGCCAAACACAATCGAAATTCAAAATTCAAAATCAAATTCAAGATGAATCAAAATCAAATCAACTTTCAAATTCAAATCCCTCAAATTCAAAACCAATTCGAATCAAATTCAAAACACATCACAGATTTAAAATCCTTCAAATTCAAATTCATCAAATCAAGTTTCAAATTCAGACACTTTCAAATTCAAGTTCAAACATCATTCAAATTTCAAATTCTAGAATTCAAATATCAAATTCCAGAATTCAAATCCGATCCTCTATATAGAGCAAGTTTCCTCTATATACGATCAATCCAGACCCGATCCTCTATACAGAGCAAGTTTCCTCTGTATATGATTATTCCAGACTCGATCCTCTATGTGAAGCAAGTTTCCTTCATATATGATCATTCTAGACCTGATCCTCTATATAGAGCAAGTTTCCTCTATATACGATCAATCCAGACTCGATCCTCTATACAGAACAAGTTTCCTCTGTATATGATCAATCCAGACCCGATCCTCTATACAGAGCAAGTTTTCTCTGTATATGATCATTCCAGACTCGATCCTCTATGTGGAGCAAGTTTCCTTCACATATGATCATTCCAGTTGAGATCCTCTATATAGAGCAAGTTTCCTCTATATACGATCAATCCAGACCCGATCCTATATATAGAGCAAGTTTCCTCTGTATATGATCATTCTAGACTCGATCCTCTATGTGAAGCAAGTTTCCTTCACATATGATCATTCCAGACCTGATCCTCTATATAGAGCAAGTTTCCTCTATATACGATCAATCCAGACTCGATCCTCTATACAGAGCAAGTTTCCTCTGTATATGATCATTCCAGACTCGATCCTCTATGTGAAACAAGTTTCCTTCACATATGATCATTCCTAATCTGATCCTCTATATAGAGTAAGTTTCCTCTATATACGATCATCCTGACTCGATCCTCTATGTAAAGCAAGTTTCCTTTACATACGATCACTCCAGATCTGATTCTGTGTAAAGCAATGCTTCCTTCTCACGGGATCATCCAGTTTTCTTTTCCTTAAGGTTAGATGTGAGTCATCGCGCTTTCTATCCTTAGGATTAGATCCGCTAGTGGTGGAGTATGCCCTTCGTGGCACTATCCTAGCTTCTTCTAGTTTTCTTTTTCTTAAGGTTAGATGTGAGTCATCGTGCTTTCTATCCTTAGGATTAGATCCGCTAGTGGTGGAGTACGCCCTCCGTGGCACCATCCTAGTGTCTTCCAGTTTCCTTTTCCTTAAGGACAGATGTGAGTCATCGTGCTTTCTTTCCTTAGGATTAGATCTACTAGTGATGGATAACGCCTTCTGCGGCACCATTCTAGTTTCAAAATTCAAAATTTCAAGGATGATCTCCTATATGAAGTAATATTACCTTCCTATGAGATCATCCAGCTCTTCTCTTCCTTAGAGTAAGTATTCTCTTTCTCTTAGGATTTGATTCCCCAGTGATGGAATAAGTCCCTTGTGGCCCCGTCCTAGATTCAATTTCAACTCCAAATTCAAACTTTCTTCTCCTCAAGATCAGGCTTTTCTCCTTCCTTTAGGATTAGACTCCCCAGTGATGGAATAAGTCCTCTATGGCACCGTCTTGGGTTTAATTTCAAAATCCAATTCTCTCTTCCTTAGGGTAGGTTCTTCTTCCTTCCCTTGGGATTAGACTTCCTAGTGATGGAGTAAGTCCTCTATGGCACCGTCCTGGAATCAATCTCAATCAAGCTTTCTTTTCTTTAGGGCTAGGTATTTCTCCCTTCCCTTAGGATTAGATCTACTAGTGGTAGAGTACGCCCTTTGTGGCACTGCCCTAGTATCAAAATTCAAACTTGATCCTCTGTAGTTAGGAATTCTTCCCTTCTATATGATCATCCAGATTTTTCTTTTCCTGTAAGGATAGGATTCTTTCCCTTCCTTAGGATTAGATCCACTAGTGGTAGAGTACGCTGTTTCCAGCACTACCCTAGTATCCTTTCAAATCTAGTTTTCTAAGGTTAGAATTTTCCTTTCCCTTAGAATCAAATTCATACTTGATCCTCTATAGTTAGGAGTTCTTCCTTTCTATACGATCATCCAAGCCTTCTTTTCCTTAGGGATAGGTTTTCTTCCTTCTCCTAGGACTAGATCTACTAGTGGTAGAGTACGCTGTCTCCAGCACTACCCTATATTATTTCAAATTTAATTTTCTAAGGTTAGGATTTCCTTTCCCTTAGAATCAAATCATGATTTAATCCTTTATAGTTAGGAGTTCTTCCTTCCTATAGGATCACCTAGACTTCCTTCTCCTTTAGGGATAGATTCTTCCTTCCCCTTAGGATTAGACCCATTAGTGGTAGAGTACGCTTTTCCTAGCACTACCCTAGTATCTATTAAAACTCTGATTCCCCAGGAATAAATTTATTTTTCCCTTAGGATCAAAACTCCGGACTTGACCATTCTATTCGGTCAACACCAATATGTGCAATAGAACTACATTCTATTACACATATTGGGGGTCCATTTGTTGACCTCATTTTTGTATGAGCTCAGTAGGACCAATCCAGACCTTATGATCTTTCCAATCCTTAGGATCAATCTTAACCCTAGGATCAATCTGATCTTAGATCAATCCAGACCCCAGATCAATCCAGACCCCAGATCAATCCTGACCCCAGATCAATACAATTTAAGACAAATCTAGATCCTAGGATTCTCCTAGATCTATCTAGAGCTTAGGATTCTTCTAGATCCTACGACTATTCTAGATCCCAGGCCCTAGGACTTCCAAACTCTAGGATCTTCCTAGAAATCAAACTTTAGGATCTACTATAGATCCTAAGATCCTTCTAGATCTTGAATTTTAAGATTCCTAAATCTTAGGATTCCTAGATCTTAGGATTCTTTTAGATTATAGGATTCTTCCCAGACTCCAGTCCTTAGGATCTATTCTAGACCCTAGGATTCCCTTAAGCTGATTTGGACCCTAGGACCTATTCTAAACCCTAGGATTCTTCTAGATCAATCCAAGCTTCAATTCAATCTAGACTTAATTCAAACCATATCATTCAAGCTCAAAATCCAATTCAAAACCAGATTTCCAGATTCAAATCCAAGGCTAAAGGTCTAAGTCCTGAAAGCCTTTTCCAGTTAATCTTTGAACATTTCAAAACCCTATCAAATGACCTCTGATTCAAGATCTGTCAGTTCCACACTGATGTGACATGTCTCTAGAGGAAACCCTTCAAATTTGAGCTCATTCTGAGATCTCTAACCCCAGAAACTGAATTGAAATCCAAAGGCTGTAAAACCTTTAAATATTTACAGTCTATGCCACTGGACCTGCCATCTAGTGGATCTTGACCCAGGAGCCTTCTCCAAAGCCTCCAATCACCTCCAGACCCTTGATTATGATTCATTAAGCATTAAACTGCATTTTGTTGGACTCAATTTGACCCTTAGCTGACCAGGGGTCAAAATGACCAAAATACCCCTATGGGGTATAAATGGTCATTTGAACCAAATGAGCTCCAAATCAAATGCAACCACCTCCAGCAAGTTTCAAATGTCAAACCAAACCCATTGAACCCAGAACCAGACCCTGGGTCAACTTGGTTGACCAAGTCAACCTAGTTGACCTAGAAGGCCCCTTTAGGGTCAAAATAGATCATTTTGACCAAATGACCTCTCCAGACCCTGAGACCACCACCAGTAGACTTAGAATATCATTTCAAATCTACTGGACCTGGACCCACCCCTTGGGTCAACCTGGTTGACCAAGTCAACCTAAGTTGACCCACTCAACCCTTAAGCTTATATCCATTTAATCAAATTTTAAATTGATTCTGGATCCTCTCAACTTCACCTGATCACTTCTCTTAATGGTTTGGGTTTGATTAAACCCGTTGACCCAGTTACGATTTGATTTGGTCCATTGAGCCAAATTTAGTCAAACTTGATCCATATAGGTCACTTCATTGCATTCAATCAAATCAAACCTTTCAAATCTGATTAAACATTCAAACCTATTTGAATATTTGATTTCAAACCCCCTGAACCATTGATGAGTCCCTTCATAGGTGGTTTGACTTGGTCAAACCATCATAGATGGTCAAAGTATCATATGCACATGTTTAATTCATTTAAACTTCAAACAAATTGCCTCAGACCCTTCCAACCCATCCAAACAGCTCTTTAAGACCTCTTTACTGCCACCTCATCAGTCAACTTGACCATTGACTGGTCAAACTGGTCAATGACTAGTCAAAACAAATAAATCTTCTTTAAAAGTCAAATCTACATTCAAACATTGAATTTACAACTTCAAACCTATTTCAAATCACTCTAAAGCCTCTCAGCCATTACCTGAACTCCACCTCAGCTGACTTGATCTTTATTGACTGGTCAAGAGGTCAACAAGAGCTCATTCAAACCTACATGGTCAACCCAACCTATCCCCCTTACTCAGCCTTATCCTGGCCCTTCCAGCCATCTAAACTAATTCCAGAAGCTTCCCCAGATCCAGCCAGACCCAACCCAGCTCCTGGCATGCCTCCAACTCGACCTTAACCACCTTTAGTGGTCCCCTCCATGTGAGAGTGACCCAAGGTCATTTTTCCTCTGGGTAGTGTGCCTCCCTGCTCCCTAACGGCCTGGACCAGCTGGCCTTCATCCAGGGCATTCAACTAATGCATCCTAGCCATCCAAATGGGCTCCCGTAGCTTGAATAGGAGAAGGGAGACGGGATAGCTCATTAGAGCAGATTCCCCATTCCAATCCCTGCCGAGAACGTCTGGTTTTTCGTTTTACATCTCCAGAGGTTCCTCAACCTTTCCATAACCATTTTCTGGCATTTGGTGGCCGCCGGCGGCGAGCTCGACGGTAAACCGAAGCTAGGTCCGTCCTAGCTGATCAAACTCCTTATAGAAGCTTTATCTAGGCATAGGGTCTTCAAGGAATTTGAGCGAGGACAGCCTACAAGTTCAACCGTATCCTGAACTCGTCAAACTGCCGTCTAAGTTGAGGTTTATCCTAAACCCTAGGTTATTATCTAGGTTCTTAAATAAACCTCCAAAGATTGCATCAGTAGTTTGGAAAATGTATTCACATTCCTTCTTAGATGCTATCTCATCTCTGTTTAAGGTTTGAATCCATTTGATTCCTCATGTTGAGAAAATGAAACAAAAAAAAAAAAACCTCTAGGGTTCTCAGTTTGACGGGATGAAGAAGACGATCCCATAGCCGTCTGATCTGTTTATTTCAGATCAACGGCTGTGATACTGTTAAATCTGTGGTTTGTTCTTCCCACTCAAACCGCGGGTTAACCAGAGCTTCATCCAACCAGATCTAGGCCGCTCGTTCAAACCGCGGGCGCTATCCCAGCCGCCAGATTTTCTGGATCAAGTTTGATTTATAGGTGTGATCTGGACCACTGGATCTGCGCTGTAACAGATCTGACGGTCCAGAATTCGGCCACGCTGGATAAGTAGATGGGGCCCGTCTGACCGCCGCCATCTGCACCATCAAATCCTCTGCCGCCGCGTGGAAAAGCGCCGTACAGTCAGCGCCGCCGGCTGACTGTACAATTAAAACTTTAAATTAAATATAAAAATGCCCAGAACTTCAAAAAATGAGAAAAAATCCATTTCTCCATCATTTTTAGAGTTCTTAGGCTCTTTTTGTTCACATTTTGATCTATTTTATTTTAAAAATAAAGTCAAGTTGTTTTAATTATTATTTTGATGGTTATTTCAAAAATATATAAAACTTTGTTTTATTTTTAAATAATTATTTTCAAATTATTTTGAGTTGAAATTTGGCAGAGATGTTTTAGGGTCTAACTGTGATCTTCCATGATTTTCCTAAGTCCTATTGATGCAATCTCATCTATATTATGAATTTACAAAAAGATTGGTCTTGATTTGACCAAGACTTTAGAAATTCATAATCATTTCAATTAAAAAATTCAATTCAAGTATGTTAGGGTTCTATGGAATCAGTGAAAGGGTTTCTTTCATTCAAAAATACATTTGAGACATGTGCATGATCACTTTGAGAGCAATTAGTTTTTGATTATATATGAGTTTTTATTTATTCTTTTCAAAATAAAAGTGATCATGATTTTTAATTGGGAAGAAGATCATTTGGAGATGTTTCTTACATCTCTCAATGATCCAAATCCATTTGGGCACATGTTTCCCTTATAGTTGATTAATCAAAATTATAAGTTGATTCATAACTTATGAATTTGATTATCCACTATATTTCATTCCATAGAGCATTAGGACTTTCCCTTTCTGCTTTTTGATGATTGCTATGGTATGATTGTAATTAGTGTCCAAGGGTTAGATAAACCTTGATTTAAACCTACTCAAACCTAGTGTCATTAAGGACAATAATTAAGGACTTTGTTTAGAGAACTTAGATTATTTTCAATAATTAGGATTCACTTCCTATTGACTTGAAACTCAAACCATTTAAACTTAGTGACACATACAACCTCAAGAAAAATTTTCACTGACTTTTGAGATCATTAAGTCCCTTAATTAACCTAATCAAACTTAAACCTTAATTAAGCCCTTAAACCTTCCAGAAAATGTAATAAATTAAGTTTAAATCTGAAAATTACACATAATACCTCAAACTGACCAGAATTGAACCCTTAATCAATGAAAAATAAAAGCCCCTTGACTGGACTTCAAAATTAAGTTTAATTTAAGTTTAATTGAAATCTGAAATTTAATTAATTTAATTAATTAAAAATAATTAAAAATTCCAAAAAATTTTCAAACACTTGGAAATCACTCCTTAGGTCATTCCTGACCTTTGAAGTTGATTTCAAGAAGTTTGGAGATCATTTGGATCCAAATCACAAAAAGGGTCTCTAATTAAACAATTTTAATAATTCATTAAATACTCAAAACTTCAAAAATTCATAACTAATTCAAATGAACTCCAAATTGAGCAAACTCAAAGGCATACAACTCATTTTAAGGTCTAATATTTATTAAAAATGTTAAGTTTCCAGAAATCAAACAAATTTGAAAAAGTCAACTTTTGGTCAAACTTAGTTCAAAATCAAGTCAAAACTTCAAACCTTCATAATAAAATCTAGAAAAATCCAATTTCAGTGTACTTACTGTCTAACTGATCGTATTAAGGTCTAATATTTTAATAAAATATTAACTTTCCAGAAAACCCTTTAAATCAAAAAGTCAATTTTTTTAACCCCTTAATTAAATCATTAAAATAATCAAAAATTTCCAAAATTCAATAAATTGTCAAAAATTCCAGAAAACATCAATTTGAACTTAAAACCAGCAACCAACCAATCTTAATTAAAATTAATCAACATTTAAACCTTAAATCAAACTCAAATCATTTAATTATATCGGGTACCACTGGGTAACCCAGGCCTACGAGGCTATTAAATTAGCCCCAAGGAAGGTGAAATAAACTTCACGGCCTCGGTGTGAAACAAAGGTGATATCCAACAAACAATTAAAATCAAATTTAAAATCAATTTCAAGTCATTAATATTTAAATTCAAATTAAATCTTCCCTTAAGCCTTCAACCAACCAGAACTTTAAACAACTTCAATCAAATCATCCTATTTAGGACACATCAAAGCCACACAGCCTACCTCACACACTTTAGATGGTTTGCTAGGACAACCAACTCTAGTCTTAGGCTAGGCCGGTGTTTACTTTTCTGCTATGTGCCGGGTTTTCGAGCTTTTAATGCATGCTATTTGCTAGTAGTAGAATTGATGTGATTGTTTATTTATTTAATGCACTCTGTGATGTGATTGATTGTACGATTAGATCTACCCCTAGGCTAGGAACGATTTGTACTCATTCAATCTTATGCAGGTGGCCATGCTCATACAGGGCATAAATTAAAGGGGGCAAAATTATAATTATCAAATTGCACAGGTGCTCCAGAATGCTTAAGTCCCCCTTTAAATCAAAAAAGAGCATGGCCAAGCGTGGCTGTGATTGAGTATTTTAAATTTCAATATATTAACTGCTTGGGATGTCAAATATAAACTGCTGATTATTAGGATAACCTTGCAGGTTGTTGAGTCTAGATTTTTAATTTCAATTTGATGTAATTTGATTTAAATTGAGTTGTAATGTTTAAAGTGATTTGAGATTGAGATACCTAAAAATCCAATTTGGAATCCAAAGAGGAAGGAACATCCCTTAGGGGAGAGTTCTTATCCATTTGGAGATCCAAATTAGGATGAAGTTCAAGTATCCAAAAAGAAAAGATAACACCCCTATCCAGGGGGAGTTTCTTTTAATTTGGATATCCAAACCCGACGATCCAAGAAGTTCCAAGAAGACGAAGAAGTGAAGAGCGAGAAGAATCTCAAATCTCAAAGTCACTTGAGTCTTAGGAGTAGAATCCGGGTTGTAGTCAATGGTACCCGGCCACTTTACTTTACTGCAGACCCTGGGTTGTAGAATTAAGGGCACTTGCCCATGGACTTTCATTTTGAATATTTATTTAATTGATTTAATTATTTAATTAATTTGATTGATGTGTTGATTGCGATTAAGGACCCGTATGCTTTTATTAGTTTATTTGTCGTTCTTGCATGTCGATTTTGATCTAGCCTGGAACACGATCGAAGGCTCGTGAGGGTACGGTCATTAACCTTTTCTATTTAAACAAAATTAAAATTTTTAAGCTCAGATAGAAACTCTAACGCTCTTAAGAAGTAAGCCCGGACTCGCCGGGAGTTTTTCATGCATACATATTGACTTTTCTCATCCGTGTTAGGCACCTCCCCGCCTGCGGGTTTTGGCAGACCACCTGACCTATTAGGGTGCAGTTCTGTCCAAGGGGATGTTGTGCAATCTCTAGGATAAAACCTATTTTTTTAAGCCTGATTTTAAAACTGCTACATTTTGATTTAAGCATTTCATCGAGTCAACTATCATGCATTGCATTAGTAACAAATTAAAAATTGAGTCTAAATCTTTAATTACATTTCTAGCTTAAGCATTTAACCCAACATATGTTAAGGGGTCAATTAGGATTTGCTCTAGATGTCGACCCCAATTCTTTAAACCAATCTTAATCAATGTCCTTAACCACTCTACATTTAAAGACTTTGACTCATGGTTTTAAAAGCGTTTAGGTGGTTTAGCTGGCTCCCCAATCCAGGCCGGGGTAAGTCCAGATTGCATTGCATTAGCTAGGATCCGGGTCACTGATTCTCAGTACCCATTTTAGACTTAGGTTCTGAGGCATATCTTCAATCCTAAGACCTCAATCTTCCGGGAATCTAATTCCCACTTTCTAATAAAATTGACCATTCAAATTAAAAATTTCTTTCAATCAAATTCAAGCCCAACACTTAGGATAGTTGAGGTGTTTCTGAAGTGATTCAGAATCTTAAAGCACCTCCTACTCTTCTTCCTTTGACTCCAGAAATAAGTGTTCATCTTCGAACCAATCCCTATTGAATTTCTAGTCCCTACCTCCTTTGACTTCAAGCTTTGAATTCTTAAATAAAATTCGTATCGCTATTTTAATCGAGAGTATTCGTAGGAAAATTTATATTTTCCTATGATGTAATTAACTACGAGGGCTTGCGCTCGTAGGAGATTCAGAAACCCAGACCAGATTTTCAAAATCAAGTTTTCAAAATCTTCAATTGATTATCTTTGGGAAATTCAAACCTGACGATCATTATCGTCATATTCGAATTATTGATAGTGACTGATATTTTCTTTCTTCGGATAGATATATCAATTACAATCATAATTTTGATTATGAAATTAATGATCAATCTATTCAGATTAGCATAGTCAAACAGTTGATTAAACATCACTTTGATCCTTTGAGATCATATGTTGTTTCTCTTTGAGTTTGATTATGATAATCAGAATAAACTTGAAGATTTGTAATCAGAACCTATTAGGGAACGATATGTTCACCTTTCGAGGTGATACATCATTCATAATAAGTGTTCGATTATAAAATCAAAATTCCAGAAATTGAACATTTCCCAAAGAAAATTAAAACACTTTTCAAAACTATATTTTTTCAATCAAACACACATTAACTTAATTCCTCTATAATTCGCACAATCTTGTGCATCACATTTATTCTTAAAAATAGGGATTAACACACTCATTCTCCACTCATCTAGCATCTTTTTAGTCTTCAAAATAGTATTAAAAAGTTTAGTAAGCCAAGAAATTCCTTCATCTCCTAAGCATTTCCACACCTCTATTGGAATCTCATCAAGTCCAACAGCTTTTCCACCCTTCATTTTCTTTAAAGCCTCTCTAACTTCGGTTTTACTAATACGCCGATAAAAACATAAATCTTTATTTTCATTTAGGGTGCTAAGGCCACTAAAGTCTATCGTATTTTCACATTCTTCATTAAAAAGTTTAGTAAAATATCTCATCCACCTTTGTTAAATATCATCTTCTAAAAAAAGTACTTTTTGATTTTCATCCTTAATACACTTCACTTGAACTAAATCCTTACTACTCCTATCTCTTTGTTTGGCTAACTTATACATATATCTTTCTCCCTCCTTAGTATCTAATCTATTATATAAATCACTAAAAGCTAAACTCTTTGCATCGCATATTACTTTCTTAGATTCCTTACGTGCCTCTTTATATATTTTCCCATCATCAAAAATTTTACAATTAAACCAATTTTTATAACAAATTTTCTTATTTTTAATCTTTTCTTGCACATTTGGATTCCACCACCAACTATTTTTACTATTAGGAGCTTTTTCATTTGAAACTCCAAGCACATCTTTTGCAATATTCTTAATATCACTAGCCACTTTTTTCCCACATAACATTAGCATCCTCATGCACAGACAAAATCTTAAGATCTAAAATCTTATTCTTAAAAATATTTTTGTTAATATTCTTTAAATGCCCCCATCTAATCCTAGAATATCGTTTTACTTTATTTTTTATTTTCTGCCCCATTATCTTCAAGTTTAAAACTAATAAACGATGTTGGGTACATAAATTTTCACTTGAAATAACTTTATAATCTTTATAATCTAAATGATCTACTTTTCTTATAAGAAAATAATCAATCTGAGTTGTACTATATCCATTTTTATAAGTAATGAGATGCTCATTCCTTTTCTTAAATAAGGTATTAGCAATTAAAAAATCATAAGCTAGACAAAAATCTAATATGGACTTACCACCTTCATTTATTGTTCCAAACCCCTGGCCATCATGAATGCTTTTAAAATCATCTACCTCTCTTCCAACATGTCCATTTAAATCTCCTCCAATAAAAATTCTTTTTTCAAGAGGTATCTTTTGTATTAATTCTTCCAAGTTATTCCAAAATTTTAATTTTGAACCCATATCCAGACCCACTTGAGGAGCATAAGCACTTATAATGTTAACAATCTTAGCATCAACAACAATCTTTAAAGTTATAATTCTATCTCCAATTCTATTAATATTTATAATATTATCCTTCAAACTCTTTTCTAAAATCACGCCTACACCATTTCTAGTACGACTCCTACCCGAATATCAGTTTAAATCCTAAACTATCAATCTCCTTAGCTTTCTCTCCAACCCATTTAGTTTCCTAAATATACATAATATTTATCTTCCTATGAATCATAATATCTATTAATTCCATTAATTTTCATGTAAGGGAACCTATATTCCAAGTTCCTATCCTAATTTTAGTTTCATGGACTAGCTTCTTTTCCCACATCCATCCTTGATGTGGGAACCCTTGCCTATTTAACACTGCACCTAGGCGGCGGTGCAGCGGCCCTTGCACACTTGTCACTGTATTCAGGCCATACAGCGCGTCGCTTCCAGGGGACGCCCTAGCATTAACATAATTTCTTAAAGATTCATGTCATTATTATTCGATAAGTTTTACGCTGGCTGTCGACTACCTAATGCAACCCTCCACTTTTCTCATCCAGGACTTGGGACCTGGCAATGGCAGTGTTAAAAAGATAAGAAAGAAGTGCCATAATTCATCAAACCATGAATTATTTGAGAGTCTAAAAAGATAGGAGTGAAATGAATAATATCATATTTCCATTTTAACCAAATTCTATTAGGATGAACATACATTAAGTTGTTATAGGACACTCATTCTGAATAACTTGTGGGAGTTTACAAATTAGGTGTTATACAAATTTTTTATGCCAACTTTTGCTTTCAATACTTGAACTAATGATGAGGTTATTGCAATTAAAAACTCTATCCAACCCATTGAATCTTTTTGTGTTTAAAAAGGCAAAGTTGAGACCGATTATTAAGATTTGGAATAGTGATTGGTTGGTTTTTTAGCCTTTTGAGAAATTGAGGGTATGGTGAGGATTTTGAGCTTTTCCTTTTTAGGATTGGAGTATGCTTTTGAGAGGAGAGCATGTTTGATTGCATAAAAATATTTATATATTTAAAATCCTCAATTATTTTGGATTTGGGTGTTTGAGAGTGTAAGGCCAGCGCAGGAGGAAATGAAGGCTTCATTCAAGGGTTTTTTTTATTGATTGGGTGGTCTGATGGAGGTTTTATATGCATATAGAGTTGTTAGATGAGTTTGTCTTGTAGGTTCTTTAGTTGTTTTGTTGGAGATATTGTTATCAGGTTGAATGTGGGAAGGAGGTTCAAGACTAGTTTTTACATTCCCTCGAAGATGAGATTTTTTGCTGTGGCATCTCCCTTGTAAAATAGCATATGATTTTAATTGCTAGGATGGGCTTGCCAATTATAAATTAGGTGGGTGAACCAAAGAAGTGCAGTTAAATCATGGAAGAGGCTTCCATTCATATTGAACTTGCAAATGCTTCTCTTTGCTATAAATGGAAGTTATAATTTCATCAGGCAAAACAAAGGATTTATTAGTCTGAATGCAAACCCTAGCAAATGTGAGTCTCATTTTTTATATCGTTAGGGAATTGATAGCTAAATGATGACCTACTTTACTAGCAATTTTGGAAATGCCTGCTGGATTCTAACAACTTAGAGGAATGTCATGTTTTTGAATCCAAAAATGGTGATAAAACCATGCTTCTCTCTTTTGAAATGAAAATTAAAGCACCATTTTTTGAAGAATGAAGGGTTCTCCGATAAAGAACCAAGGACCTCCAGACCATGCAAATTCATAATCCTCAAGTGAAAAATTTTAGCAAAAAAATCCATCATTCAATGACAGTAGAGAAAGATTATCTTTCAATTACCAAGTCTATTTTAACATTTTAAAGAATAGCTTCATAATATGGTTAGTTGCCACTGGCGTAAACCATCATGAAGAGCTCCCTTTCTTTGTTCCTCTTCAACCTCTTTGTTAAAAAAAAATGAGAGATGAGGTCTTGAGAAGGAACATCATTAATATAAAAAGTAATTGATGTAGGTTTTTGACAAAAAAACAAAAAACTTTTCTTAAGATGTTTTGGAACAAGGGAAGGTTAGGGTCAAATAGTGGGAGAGGTGTGATTTTTGGGCTTTGGTTTACTAGTGGGAATTCTTGGCAAGATAAGGAACTAGAAAAAACATCTTGTGTAAGGAAGTGGGTGATACTTATAAAAGGGCTCTCTAGGATAGAAGTGGAGGAGGGATAGGGGATTTCATATATGAGAAGTAGAGACTAAGCAGATAACAAGGGGAAAAGATTATAGAGTGTTAAAATCTGTTAGCCCGACCTAGTGTTTTTATGATTATAAACATTATTGGTTTCATCATTTATTGTTCTCTTCATTACATATAAAGCTTTCTCTTGTGTGATGCTATCTTTTAGGTAGAAGAGAAGAAGAAACTTCATACACCGAGCTTGATCAGAAAGAGAAAATGTCAAAAGTAAATTATCAAGTTAAAACTAGAGCAGAAGTCAAATAATCCTTTAGCTTCTGAAAGCTAGCCTTACAATTAGATGTCCAAATAAAAGCTATTGACTTCTAAGTCAGTCTCGTCATAGGTGCAGAAATTTGAGAAAATTCTTTCACAAACTTCCTGTAATATTTAGTCATACCTAAGAAACTGCGTACCTCATATATGGTAATAGGACTCGACCAATCAGCAATAGCCTAAACCTTCTGGAGATCTATAGAAATACCAGCACCACTGACTACATGTCCCATAAATGAGATACTTTTTAACCAAAACTCACACTTGGAAAATTTTGCATAGAATTAATGATGCCTCAGAGTCTCCAGAATTATCCTCAGATGTTTGACATGATCTACCTCACAAGAAAAATAAATAAAAATGTTGTTATAAAGATAATCACAAACTGATCCAAATACTCTCCGAACATACTTTTCATTAGATTCATAAAAATTTCTAGTGCGTTAGTCACCCAAAAAGGCATGACTAAGAACTCATAATATCCATACCAAGTGCTAAAAGCAATTTTCATCACATATGGTTCTCTCACCTTCATATGATAATATCCGGATCGTAGATCAATCTTAGAAAATATAGAAGATCCAGTAAGATGATCAAATAAATAATCAATCCATGATAAATGATACTTATTCTTGATAGTGACTTTATTTAATTCCATATAATCAATATACATGCACATCATACTATCCATTTTTCTTCACAAAGAGAATAGGTGCTCCCCACAGAGACACACTAGGATAGACAAAATCTGAATCAACCAACTCTTGAAGTTGTACCTTTAATTCACGAAGTTCCTTAGCTGAGATTCTATACGAAGCCTTAGATATAGAGGTGGTACCCAAATTATATTAATACATACTATATATCTCTATTCGGAGGTAAACTGACTAACTCCTTGGAAAAAAAATTAAGAAAATCCCTTAATTTTGGGACATTATAAAGAGAACCATGATTCATTATATTATCCTGTATAAATGCTAGAAATACTATACAACCCTTCTTCCATATTCTATCTTCTTTCACAGTAGAAATCAGACTTGATAAAAGACCTCCAACCCCCTAAAATAAATAACTCTCAATGCCTAAAAATAAGGCAATTTGCTTCTTCAAGCGATTAATCTAAGTCTTATACTGACTCAACTAGTCCATATCTAAAATAACATCAAATTCAAAAATAGGTAGTAAAATAAAACTAAACTTGCATTTCCTACCATATATTATAATATAAAAAAAAGCTCTACTATTTATCACATCGTCTCTAATTGGTAAAGTAATAGATAAAGAAAAAGGTAATAAAATGAAAGGCAAGTGTAGAAGTTAAAGTATTGCCTAGAAGTAAATGAATGACTGGCTCCATAAACAAATAAAACACAATATGGCTGATTAGAAATATAAGACGTACCTATAACAATATCTAAGGCATCTTGAGCCTCTTACTGAGTCAAACTATACACATATGACTAAACTAGAGCTAAAGCAACAAAACTACTAGACTATCTCTGACCTATATATGGTATAATTACTACTAGGCCTATTATAAATCCAGATCGACTACCTCTATCAGATGATCCCTCAAAAAATATTTGGATTATAATTTCCCTCAATCTCCATGCCAATCTAACTAAACTCTCATATCAAGGTTCATAATATCGATCAAATCCTGCCTGCTTACACTCAACCACCCACTTTCTCACATATTCACACTAAAAACACTATCACGTCATCTTGTAACACTAACTTGAATGTCGTTTGTCACAACTATGATACTGGTGCTCCACTAACATAACCAAAATTGGCCACATTGATACTACCAGATACTATTATAGATATAGGTTGTCCACCACTCCTGGACTCTACAAGTCTAAACCAACACTTCTTCCCATAAAATCCATTGCTAGAAGTCTCACTTCAAAATGCTTTCTATTAGTAGTCCATCGATACTAAGTCATTATTAAATCATTCTCAATCAATCGAGCTGGCTCCAAAAGCTTAGAAAAATTAGAAATATGAAATGGAATAAGTGATTATCTCAAACTATCAAACAATCCCTTAAGAAATCTATAACCATGGTTGCAAAAATCGGATATAATGTTGAACAAAAAAAATGAGAGGTTCAAGGTTTAATGGTTCGACCGGGGTTGAACTGGATGGCATAATAAATATTATAATTATTTAAATAAAAAATAAATGATATAATAATTATATAATGATATAAATTTATGACTAAAAATAAATTTAGTTTATATATAAACTTATAAATTTAAAATAAATAATTAGTATTTTATGTTGTATTTAATATAAATTATTATAAACTATTATTATTTTATGTTATACATTTAGATAAAATTTACAATAATAAATTATATATTAAATTTACGTTAGAATTTTACATCTATAAATCATTGATGATAGATTATTTACAATTAATAAATAGATTAAAATTAATTTTTTTAATAATGTGTATTTAAATATATATAATAGATAAATAATTAAATAAACTAAATATTATTCTCATTATTAAAAAAATTATTTAAAACTATATAATGTATATGTTGTAAAGCAGATATTTCAACTAGTTGTTCAGTCCCATATCACTTGGGAGCTTTATCTTGTGTTGTTTATATAGTTTTTCCTGCTTTCATGGGTTAAGACCTCACATGGGGTGGTGGGACAATGTGGGTATGAATTGTTGGTGCTTAATTGGCATATATTATGAAAATTTTAGCTCATTATTAAATAAAATGTGTTATATTTAAATTAATTTAATATTTAATTAAATGTTCAATATTAAATTAAATTATTTAAATCAATTATAATTGAACCAGTTGGTTCTTAAAAATTGGGACCGATTCAACGGTTGATCGATTGAAGCAGTGGTTGAAATCGGTACTCACTAGTTTGATGTTGGGCCAGTTTTTCATAAGGATGGCATTGGTCGAACTGATCGGTCTAGTCTGATTTTCAAAACCAAGTTTATAATCCTTATCCATAGGAATGCTAACCAACTGTAGAGCATACCTAGCTAAAGTAATAAATTCTACCTCATACTGCATCATAATCCTTCTCCCCAGAACCAACCTCAGAAAAGCCTCATGTATCTGCTGACGTGCTGAAGGGAATACAAACCAAGCCCAAAATACATCAAAAAACTCCTCCAAGCTAATCAAAGAGTTCAACCTCTCTTAAAACATCTCCTCTTGCTAGCCAATCCACCAACACTCAACCTTTCCGTCTAACAGAAAAATTGCCAATGCTACTTCTCTCAAGAGGACACTACACATCATTAAATGTCTTTTCTAGTCTCCTCAGCCAGTCATCATTTTCTCTGGGCTCAACAATGCCCTCAAACCTCAGAGGCTTCAATCTCAAAATTATCTACAGATGTCTACCTAGCTCATCAGATCAAATAATAGGGACTCTGCTCTATGCCTCGCCCATCATCTAGGCTATTAAACTAGTAAACTAGGAAATTATATTAGAATTGGCTATTGAAGCAGTACTATGTACAAGAACTGCCTGACTGATACTCCATCCATCTCTCATATCTGGATTAAGTGGCCACATGCATATGAAAACAAACAACCTAAATGAATGCCTAGATAGACCCCAAAACCACCTCACCCTATGTGTAGATCAATTCCAAAAGCTTTATTTCACAATAAATTTATAAAATTACTGCTCTAATACTAAAAATGATTATTATAACCCAACCTGATAAGACCCCAAACTTTTAGATTTCACAAACAAGCATTCAGATCCCTGGAACTAGCTTTAGAACATATACAAACCTTTTTCATGAACACAAATCATTCTCAGACACATGCAAAAGAGTTTAAACACAAATATTCAATAGATTTCCTACTTCTAGTCAGGTAAGACTAGTTTGAACAGTACTATGATCCTGGAGATGTACAAAAAAATGTAAGGTGGGATATGATTTGGTTTGAGTGTCATGTATTATGCCATTTGACTTTTCTTAATTATGAGATATAGCATGATATTTCACTCACTATAATTGATACAAAAAAATTATAAGATATGATACGATAAGACAAAAATAGCTTCTTCCATAATATATAGGTGATGGTTAGCATATAAGTGCTGGTTAAAAGATTTATTTACACAACACCTTTTTGTTATCTCTAATTAATGGTGATTAGCATACATATTGCATTTTTCTTTTCATGCATTGAATATTTAGGTTGTGTTAAGATAATTTATAGTATTAGAGTAAGAATTTTAGAGGAATTGATTAATTATAGCATCATGGGATTGAATATGAGATGGATAAGAGACCTTAGGTAATTTTAAGATTAATATTTCCTTTTATTCATGTATGCATGTGAATTATTATGAGTTATTGCATATGATTATTTCGATATGAGGGCGTTGAGCTTGTTCCATGGATTCCTCGAAAAAAAAAATAATAATTTATGGATAATGTTCTATCAAACATTGCCAATGTGGAGTGCAATCAGAGCTATGACATCAAATGTAGTTTGCTAGTAAAAGCTACTCTTCGTTGATTTGTTATACATAGTGTAAGATTTTGACTAAAAGGTTGAAATAGAGAGATAAGCATCAACTAATATTTCAGAGGTTGAAGCTGCCACTTTTCAAAGGTGTATGGAGCCCCAAGTTGGTTGTTGAGGATGAAAAGATCTTTAGTGGGATAAAATACCCAATTACTTATAAAGTATCACTGGGTGTATTTTTATTTAAAGAAGAATCAAAGCACTGCTCATTTGTCTCTCTCTCTCTCTCTCTCTTTTCCCCTATCATACTGAATTCCTTGTTGAATTCTTCTCCAATCTTTGCATAAATGCTTATAGAATTGCCATAGAATCCTTAGTATATAGGCGCCAGGTCACTATTATTGACCTTCATCTCCATAAGCACCTGCACATTTCCTACACTGATGTCGCACCATATGATCATATCGTGAATGTTTTGCACTATAATTTGTCTACGATAAACTTAACCCTTAGGAATTCACCTCTTTTCCATCACCAACTATAAGTAAACACCATGGTGTTGAATGATGATGCTAGTCAGCATGTGCTTCTACATAATGTCATAATCAAAGTCGATGATAGGATTAACATTACCCTGCTCCTACTCAAAGTTACCTTTTACTATATGAATGGTACACAATTTAATGTTTTCAATCTTCTAATTTGGTACTTGTAAATAAAATACTCTTGTTGTCTTTTATTTTCTTTTTTATTTGATTTTTTCTTTACTCACTTATTTGAGATATCAAAAGGGGGAATAATGTATTTTGCTTTAAAGTTGTAAAGTAAGTGTGATACACTTAACGTAACTGTGTCATAAACAAATAGTAATGTGAAACAGCAATTCTCCTACTAAGATAATAAGCAGCGTAATAGGATCCCAAGTGAAAGTGTGAATAACTACTCTGAACGCTGGCTTAGTGCAACTTTCTGTGGAGTCGAGGGTAGTTCTTCACGGCCATCAACGGATGGCTTTACATATAGATTGAAAATTATGTTATTAACGATGGTGAGTATGATGAGAAAACCAGCTGAATATGCAAGAAAGGAACCCGAAATCTCTGGTAATTCCTCTCTCCTCCTCATACTCATTCTCACATCACTGTTCAAGTCCAGCTCTGCAAGTTCACGAAATAAACAAATTGAAGTGATGAGATTTACAACCTCTGATACATATATATGTATGCACATGTGTGAATTAAAAAAACATGAAACACATACAATTTAATTTATATGATAGTAAGTGTTGTTTTTCTACCATTTCAATAAAATGTAAATATTACAAAGAGGCATTCCAAACAAACTAATTGTTAAAAGCATATTTCAATTCTTTTTCGAAATCTAAAACAACTAATAAGTCTCTTACTTTCCGCAGTTCTTTATTATCATCATTGCAATTTCACTTGCATAGATCAAGCATGTTTGATATGTCCTTTGTTCATTTTTTTTTAATAAGAGAAGCCAACAATGAGTCTTGCTTATTCATATATGCCAATGTAGTTAATTTCCTAGTGTCATATAGTTCCAATAGTCAACTCGATCAAAAGGATCACCTAGCCAAGGAGATACTCACCCACAGAGAATGTGGGCCCCATAAGAGTTGTGGTTAGAGCTAGCTAATAGTCCAACAGCTACTCTTCTTCGCAGAAAGATTGTAGCATGTGGAGTCTTCCCAAAAGAACAAACTAAGGAGGCAATCATCCTCGGTGAGGTCTCCCAAATAAACTCATCCAGACTAGTACATGCTAGCAGGATCAATTTCCTAAGCAATTCAACTCATCCATAACAGCTCTCAATAACCAAGGTCACTCGCCTACTGTTGACATCCTCAATCAAGCTAAAGGAAGCACACAACTTTGGAATCCGTTCCTACTAGATCAACTAAATTCGCCCTTGGGTTATAGCTATCCCCATCCAAGGGGACTCGCCCCTCACCATCAGGGAATCAATTTCAATCTTGAGAACTCGCCTTTTAGTCCCAAGAACACGTCGACACTAACTTGTCATACGACTCGAATCCTAAAAACTTGATCATTATACTCACCCTTGAAGACTCGTCCAAACCACTTGCCTTAGAGAGGGGAGCCACGTTAGAAAGTAGGGATCTATGTGTGCATTATTTAGCTTGCCAACATGTCAGTATCAATATGTAATAGTCATATCATATATTATTTTATCTTTTCTGGCCCCTTCATGTATCCCTCTTGACCCTATAAATAAAAGTGAAAAGGCATATTTTAAATCTTTTGATCTCCTTTTTTTCAAATCCATAGTTGCTATCATATTTCTGAGATAATAGCCAGCTAACAACCTGCTAGTAAGGTCCCTTGTCATCCATGAAAAAAAAGGATCCAACATCCTCTAAGGTGCTAGTAATCAGGAAACAAGCACAATGTGAAAGGCAACAGAACTAGGAGTTGTCGATAAATATGGAGAAATAAAATTACACTACCCATCATGACTTGATGGAGATGGAGAAAAGAATCATGAAAATGATCCAATATGTGCTACAAAGAGTTAAGAGGAAAGCCTTAAGAGAAAGCATTCCATAGGAATCTTCTAACTTGATGGCTTGTTGAAGGAAACAGAATTCCAATGCGTTGACATCAACGCCTAATGCTCACCATGACCATAACAACAAGTGATGAGTACAGCTTTCCACATTGGTGAGTGAGAGGGAGGTAGCCAGAGTTGACGATGTGTTCTCCAAAGGGAGATTATAGAGGGAGATGGTAGAGGCAAATTCAAAATACCTCACCTAGAGTCATATCAGGTAAGATTAGACCCCGTTAGCCATGTAACCCACTTTGTGTCAACAACTTCATTTATGGATGCATAGTTTAAAATTGCGCAATAAGAGGTGCGCCTCTGCGCAATTTTGTCCCCAAGAGCCTCATTGTTTAAGCAATTTTGGGACTAGCTGAGGCTTACGCCTCATGGGTCCTGAGGCGCGCCTCAGAGGCGCAATTGCGCAATATTGGATGAGGCGTAAGCCTCATGGAGCTGGGTCCCACTCACTTGAGTAATAAAAAAAAACCCTTTCATTCTTCCCTATCGGCTTACCTTAAGTCCCGAACCGCACGCAGGAGTTCCGCAAGTCCGCCAGAACCACGACCTAGCTCCGCTCGGCCTCCCTTCCCGCCGCCTCTCCCGCCGGCGCCACCTCACGCTGGTGAGCTTGTAGTGTCCGACCGCCCTCTATGACAACTCCACTACCGATTTTAGGTATTTTTTTTTAGTTCAAGGAAAAATTTTTCAAGTTATAGAAAATCTAGGATTTTTTATTTTTTGAGATTTTTTGTTTGTTTTCGCATTTGTGCATAATAACACTGCCGTTGCCAGGTCCCAAGTCCTAGATGAATAAAGTGGAGGGTTGTGTTAGATAGTCGATAGCCAGCGTAAAACTTGTCGAATAATAATGACATGAATCCTTTAAGAAATCGTGTTAATGCTAGGGCGTCCCCTGAAAGGGACGCGCTGTAAGGCCTGAATACAGCGACAAGTATGCAAGGGCCGCTGCACCGCCGCCTGGGTGCAGTGTTAAATAGGCAAAGATTCCACATCAAGGATGGATGTGGGCAAAGAAGCTAGTCCATGAAACTAAAATTAGAATAGGAACTTGGAATATAGGTTCCCTTACAGGAAAATTAATGGAATTAATAGATATTATGATTCATAAGAAGATAAATATTCTGTGCATTCAGGAAACTAAATGGGTTGGAGAGAAGGCTAAGGAGATTGATAGTTTAGGATTTAAACTTTGGTAATCGGGTAGGAGTCGTACTAGAAATGGTGTAGGAGTGATTTTAGATAAGAGTTTGAAGGATAATGTTATAAATATTAATAGAATTGGAGATAGAATTATAGCTTTAAAGATTATTGTTGATGCTAAGATTGTTAAAATTATAAGTGCTTATGCTCCTTAAGTGGGTTTGGATATGGATTAAAATTAAAATTTTGGAATGACTTAGAAGAATTAATACAAAAGATACCTATTGAAGAAAGTTTTTTTTGGAAGAGATTTAAATAGACATGTTGGTAGAGAGGTGGATGATTTTAAAAACATTCATGGTGGCCATGAGTTTGAAACGACAAATGAAGATGATAAGTCAATATTAGATTTTTGTTTAGCTTATGATTTTTTAATTGCTAATATCTTATTTAAGAAAAGGAATGAGCATCTCATTACTTATAAAAATGAATATAATACAACTCAGATTGATTATTTTCTTATAAGAAAATTGGATCGTTTAGATTGCAAAGATTATAAAGTTATTCCGAGTGAAAATTTATGTACCTAACATTGTTTATTAGTTTTGGACTTGAAGATAATAGGGAAGAAAATAAAAAATAAAGTAAAACGATTTTCTAGGATTAGATGGAGGCATTTAAAGAATATTAATAAAAATATTTTTGAGAGTAAGATTTTAGATCTTAAGATTTTGTCTTATGCATGAGAATGCTAATGTTATGTGGGAAAACGTGGCTAGTAATATTAAGAATATTGCAAAAGATGTGCTTGGAGTTTCAAAGGGAAAAGCTCCTAATAGTAAAAATAGTTTGTGGTGGAATCCAAATATGCAAGAAAAGATTAAAAATAAGAAGATTTGTTATAAAAATTAGTTTAATTGTAAAAAGTCTGATAATTGAAATTTATATAAAGAGGCACGTAAGGAATCTAGGAAAGCAATATGTGATGCAAAGAGTTTAGCTTTTAGTGATTTATATAATAGATTAGATACTAAGGAGGGATAAAGATATCTATATAAGCTAGCCAAATCAAGATATATAAGTAGTAAGGATTTAGTTCAAGTGAAGTGTATTAAGGATGATGATCAAAATGTACTTTTTTTAGAAGATGATATTCAATAAAGGTGGATGAGATATTTTGTTAAACTTTTTAATGAAAAATGTGAAAATAAAATTGACTGTAGTGACCTTAGCACCCTAAATGAAAATAAAGATTTTTGTTTTTATCGGCATATTAGTAAAACCGAAGTTAGAGAGGCTTTAAAGAAAATGAAGAGTGGAAAAGCTGTTGGACCTGATGATATTCCAATAGAGGTGTGAAAATGCTTAGGAGATAAAGGAATTTATTGGCTTACTAAACTTTTTAATACTGTTTTGAAGACTTAAAAAATACCAGATGAGTGAAGAATGAGTGTGTTAATCCCTATTTTTAAGAATAAAGGTGATGCACAAGATTGTGCAAATTATAAAGGAATTAAGTTAATGTGTCATACTTTAAAACTATGGGAACGAGTTATAGAGCATAGGTTGCGGCGTAATACTAATGTTTCTCAAAATCAATTTGGATTCATGCCGGGTAGGTCTACTATGGAAGCCATACATTTATTAAGAGGTTTGATGGAGAAATATAGAGAGAAAAAGGAGGATTTACATATGATATTTATTGATTTAGAAAAAGCATATGATAAAGTTCCAAGAGAAGTGCTATGGAGAGTTCTTGAAAAGAAAGGAGTTAATAACGCTTATCTTCAAATCATTAAAGATATGTATGCAGGAGCTATGACTTGTGTTCAAACACAAGGTGGTTTGACCAAGTATTTCCCTATTTCGGTTGGATTACATCAAGGATCAGCCTTAAGCCCATATCTTTTTGCTTTAGTCATGGATGTTCTCACTAGACATTTGCAAGAGGATGTACTTTGGTGTATGCTTTTTGCTGATAATATTCTTCTTGTTGATAAGACTAGAGAGGGAGTTGAAGGTAAACTAGAATTGTGGAGGTCAACCTTAGAGCCTAAAGGTTTTCGCTTGAGTAGATCTAAAACGGAATATATGGAGTGTAATTTTAGTAATAATAGACCTAGTGAGGGCATTGCGACTTTGGCCGATCAAGTCAGTAATAAGAGTACACGTTTTAGATATCTTGGATCTATTGTTCAGAGTGATGGTGAAATAGATGGGGATATTATCAGCAGAATCCAAGTTGGATGGTTGAAGTGGAGTAATGCATCGGGCTTATTGTGTGATAGAAAAGTACCCCCTCAAACTTAAGGGAAATTCTATAAGATGGTAGCGAGACCTGCAATACTTTATGGTGCCGAATGTTGGCCATTAAAAGAGAAGCATAATTCTAAGATAAGTGTTGCAGAGATGAGGATGCTTAGGTGGATGAGTGGCTTTACCCTTAGAGATAGGATACGAAATGAGTATATTTGTGAAAAGGTTGGAGTAGCTCCAGTGGAAGATAAGATTAGAGAGAGTTGCCTTAGATGGTTTGGTCACATAAAACGGAGGCCTCCCGATGACCCGGTTAGGAAAGTAGAGGTCTTAGATTTGACTTATGTTAAGAAAGGTAGAGGTAGACCTAAAAAGACTTGGTTAGAAAATATTAGAAATGATCTTTCTTTATTAGATTTAAATGAGAATTTGACTTTTAATAGGACATAATGGAGAAAAAGGATTCATGTAGCCGACCCCACGTAGTAGGATAAAGGCTTGATGTTGTTGTTGTTGTTCGCATTTGTGCATTAGGAAAAATGGTTAGAGGCAAGGAAAAGACAAATACGTCATTGCGGCGTGATCCTTCTTGGAAATATAGTGTGCAGGTTGATGTAGGAGGCGACGAGAAGACATGCGTGATCCTTCTTGGAAATACGAAGGCTAATTCTGAATGATAAATTTTGGGCAAGTGTGACCTATGCCATATTGAGCACGAGACCCTTGGTACAAGTTCTACGTTTAGTGGATACCGAGAAGAAACCAGCCATGGGTTTTATATATAATGCAATGGATGAGGCAAAGGAGTTGATTCCACATAACTTGGGAGGAGAGGAGGCAAGTTATAGAGAGATTTGAGATATCATTGATGCTCAGTGGGAGGTTCAGTTACACCGTCATCTACATGCAGCGGCGTATTATCTCAATCCTCAATTTCAGTATTTAGAGAGGATATCCTCAAATCTAGAGGTGAAGCTGGGCTTGTATCATTGCATGGAGCGACTAATATCGGACCCGACCGTCAGGGAGCTTGCAGATTTAAAGCTTGTTTTATTTCGGAATAGCGAGGGATTTTTTGATCTGCAAGCAGTGAAATCTACTATTGCCAAACGCTCTCTAGGTATACTTATTTTTGTAAAGTATTTGTACATATATAACACTTTAATATGTTCTGATTATCATTTTTCTTCTTGAAAATAGTTGAATGGTGGATCGAATTTGGTGATTCCACCCCTGAGTTACAGAGTTTTGCAGTTAGAGTTTTGGGCCTCACTTGTTCTTCCTCTGGGTGTGAGCGAAACTGGAGCACGTATAGTCAAGTGCAAATGAAGAGAAGAAATCGACTTTTAACACTCAAAATGAACTCCCTTGTGTACACTATGTCAACAAGAGGTTGAGAGATAGAAGGTTGAGGAACAAGGGGTTGAAGGATGATGAGGACCCTTTGGTGTATGATGATGTGGCGTCTGATAATGAGTGGTTCATAGATGATGAGACAGATTTGTCATTATCAAACCTGCAGCTAGAGGATCTAAGTGTGGATGTCTTGAGGGGCGAAGCAGATCAAGTGGGCACATCCACTAATACCACACCACACACATCTACTAGTTCTGCAGCACAACAAGCAAATAAAGGTATCTCACAATTTCTTTTGTGCTATTATATTATATATATATATATGTAATTAACATGACATTAATCATTCTTATTGAACAGGAAAGAAAAAAGTGGGTAACATTGAAGATGATGAAAATTTGACATTCATAGATACAATTGGAGAAGAAGATTCCTTTGGAGACCCATTTAGTGATGAGACATGATTGGATTTTATATGTTTTTTCTTATTTATACTTTGGGAGTTTTAATAGACTTATATTTGTGATTTTGTACTTTGAATTATGCTATGAGATGCATGTATTACATCTATTTTATTATTTTCCACTAATTTCACTTCTCATTTAGATGTTTTTATTATATGATAGATTCTTACTGTTATTTACCTGTTAGAATACGTTAATTCTCATTTACGCAATTCTTCGTCCGTGAGACTTACGCCTCACACCGCCTTGAGGCTTACGCCTCGTCTCACGGATGAAAAATGCTCGAGGCTTATTTACGCAATTTTAAACCTTGGATGGATGCCAACGATGCATTAAAGTACTAATTATTTTTAATCACTTTCAAGAAGTCTAACCTACGATAGTTCTACCACCTACCATTAGACGTGATCATCTCATTATTGAAGTTCAAAAAAATGTCCATAACTTAGTTCACGAGCGCCCAAAGGCCTCTCAGAAGCTCATAGACTCTATTGAAGATGAAGAGCCAAGCAAGTCAATGAGAAGCTTCATCGTTAAGTTATAAAAGAAGATGCTAGAGGTTAAAGACCTAAACCACTAGTTGCTCAAGCTCCACTGATCCAAGACATATGAGAAGGGCTATTTAGGTACGCCCTTCGAATTCAACAATCACAGATGCTTGTCAAACTTTTGGAACTCACCAATAAACCGCATTAACGTAAAAAATATATAATAATATGGTTGAAGCATCCTCAACCACTCACCCCAATGAAGTAGCCTCCATGCATGATCGACATCAAAATCCTGAGCATGATAGGGATTGCCAAGGATTCATAGAGTTGATAGGAGGCCACGCATGATCTAAGAGTGACAACAGAGCACCCCTACAAATCAGACTGCTAAGATTTACGATGCGACCCACTCTGCAAGTGGAAATAGTATCATGGCCCATGTGCTCATATAGGGAGAAAGGTACATACCCTACTCATCAATATCCAACCATCACCCTTTTGGGTGTTCATAGCTGAGCACATGGGCATCATCCAAAATAAGTTCTTCAAATGTCTAGCACTTATGAAGGTGAGCGCTCACACAAGAGATATCTCCAAGTAATGTGCCTTCCATAAGAACCTCGAGTACAAGACGAAGAAGTGCAAGAACCTTCTAGGTCCAATGGATGACCTTATCAAGGCAAGAAAACATAATACGTTTGTACTTGCTGACCTAGGTAGGTGCCTTGGGAAGGCACCAACAGAGGATCATGTGAACAAACCCATTCCTTTCTGTGCCATTCACATCACGTAAGTGTTGCCAACCATCCTCAAAGGACAGGGCCTACTTGTCTCTGGTGGCGAGTCATATGAGACCTCGCTTGGAAGGGGTAAACTCATGCAACATATTGTGAGCACAAATGATCAACATAACTCAGATCATCTTCTACGAGGCAGATAGGCTGCTGAGTGGAGACTCTTTCAACAATGTCAGGGTAGTTATAACATCAGTCATCAACTACCAAAATCAACAACATACTTTTCAATAAAGGAAGTTTCGTTAATATTACTTTTAAACATGTTTTTTGATAAAATAAATTTGCATGTTTTGCAACTCACCCCTACCACAAGTCTTCTTTATGGTTTATCTGGCAAGCAATGAGAAACTAAAGTCGTGATCACCCTAACAGTCACCTAGGGTAAGGGTGAGTGCCAATGCACTATAATGACTAACTTTATTGTTTGGCCCTCTACAAACATCACATAGAGTCATCCTCGACTTACCTCGTATAAAGTTGTCATGGACTCGCTCAACAATAAGCTAATCCCAAGCCTACATTATTAACTCGCCATCCAATAGAGACTGGAAAGGAAAGAATAAGGTACTTGCCATACACAAGTCTACACAGCTGCCACATGAAGGTAAATAAGAAAACCAAACAAGCATGTCACATGAGCACTTAGAAAATTTTACACAACAATTTTTCTTTGCATAATGTGACTAGTCTACTGGTTCCCTAAAAATATCATATACATACAATCTAGTAGTAACTCAAGAGGCACCACTCCTCTCTCTCTCTGCCAAGTGTCACAGGATGAAGCATCTCCCGCTATGAATTGATTCACCCTAATCGACTGTAGAAGTCAATGAGTCACCACCATCGCTACTATTAACACTAACACCTCTCTGTGAGCAAGGAGACCTAATCGCTTACTTCACCAGGACTTCAAGTCCTCCCTAAGGCTCGAATTGGCTGAGCTTCATCTCCACCAAGCTAACACGCACGATGCTTACACCTCGCACAAGCACCCCATGAGGGGGATTTCAACACCGAGCTTACCAGCTAAAGGAGGGTTGTTCGGAACCATCATTGATGTTGTGAGCAAGGTTGAGGCAGTTATCTAGTTGAGGATGGTGGAGATAGCTCTTTAACATACTTGCCCATCTAGGATCCCCACAACCTTAGTCATGGATTTAGCCTCTCTAGTGGAAGGAGAATGTTATCCCGCGATGTTTACCATCAAAGGAGTCACCTCTATGGTATAGAGGGAAAGATCAAGAAAAAGAAAATTTTTATCCAAAATACTCAAATGATATCTCTAGCTACATATCATGCAAGTCTACAGTGCTTTTGCACAAACTATGTGCCCACTACGTAAATGGAAACGTCGCAAACTCGCTTGGAGAGTATTCAGGAAACTCATCGAAGTTCAAGTGGGAATTGGACTCATTCAAAAGCCAGCGACACTTGGTCTCTAGGCATCACTCACAAAAAAATTGGTAAGGAACTCCTCTTAAGTTTAGCTATCGCCCATGGCTCTCAAGCCTCCTTTTGAACCATGTTGCGACCAACAATAGGCTCAACTAAAGGAAGAGCCAATGCAACCTACATTGTAAGAGTCACCGCCAAAGGATCAAAACTAGCCCCTTGGGTGCTTCGTGCACTGATGAGGTTAAGACTCCCTTTGTGTGTTGCACAATGAGGGAGACATCATCAGAGCTCAATAAAAGAACTACCCTCTCCAAGCTCCCCTCTATTACTGCCATCTTGCTCAATGCAACATTCTCAATCTCCATTGATGTAGGCGCCACAAGCTAGATCAGCTCTGAGCTTATGAACAAGATCACCTCAACAACTGCCATCTTTGTCTTGCTCGTAGGAGAGAACTAGACTTCTCCTTCTCTTCCTTGCCCTCTACCAACTTGCATTTGTAGAGAACTTTTTTCAGCTTCTTGTCACTTGCATCCGCCAACATTGAAGGGTCAAGTCAGCCATTACTAGTGAGTTAGCATCAAACACTCAAAAGCTTAACAAGAGAGGTATGGATAAACCACCACCTCTTAGTGTTATTCATTAGTCGGAGATCATGCACCACATCATATCAATGTCATAATGACAAATCTTCAAAGTGGCTTGACGCTCAAGTCAATAGTAATGACAAGGCAAAAGTTGAGCCACGTCAGAACCAGCGATTCATGTATATGCTATTCAGTTTATCCATATGTTGGCATCAATATGTAACAATCACATCATGTATTATTTTATCTTTCCTTGTATAGCATTTCGTGTAGCTCTCTGTGCTCAATAAATAAAGGATAATGAAGCATATATTTGATCTTTCAATCTCTTCTTGCATATTATTAGCTAGTATTACATTTTTAAGATAATACAATTTTCCATAAACTTTCAATACTTACTAGCTATACTAGCTCACTCAGTTTTTTACCCATCACTCGCTAACAACCTGTAAGTAAGGTAGTGTTTCTTCTATAGACAAATTTGAATTCAATAAGTTTAGGATATGTTGGTTATACTATATATATATATATATATATATATATATATATATATATTTATCGTATATTGTACTTATACACCTCAATAATAATCATGCTTGCATTATTTATCATAATATATTGTTTGTATACTTACCTAATTTATTGGAAGCAATACTACAGGAACACGCTTTTAGTTGGAAAATTATTTTTTCGTTGTATTTTACAAATGCTAGGTTATTATCTTACATCTAAAAGACCATAAAATATGCACTCTTCAACATTTTCATAATTGGAGCCTTAGTATCAATTTATAGAAGAAAACTCTACTTTAATCGAACAGAACATCAAAGAAGGCCTACATTGTGAAGAGTTGAGTAATTCTTCTAAAATATTCTACATGTTACGCCCTCAGTCTATAATTTTCTCACATTTACAGAAAAAAAGCTAAGTGAACTATCTAAGCAGTTTCCCTAAATGCATGATGACTATAGTTGAAAAATCGATTGTGTTTTTTCTAGCATTAAGTTTATATATTTGAAAAAAAATAATTATGAGTAATGTTCAAATTTGCGATTGATGAAGAGAGTTATCTGATTGTTGCATTTGGTGTAGAAGGCATTGTGTTACGCCGGCCTAGGAGGGGCCGGCTGTTTTGCCTGAACCGGTCCCTAGTGGACCGGTTTGGGTTTACCACCACCGGCCCAAGCAAGGAGAGAGAGGGGGGCCAGCCACTCCCTGGGGCTCCACACCTTGATTAATGCTTGTTTGGAGGAAAAAATTTGAATTAGGGGTTGTTTAGGAAATTTGTAATTCTCCTTTGTCTTTAATTAATGGTTAATGTTAGAATTAGGGTTTCATCTTGAATTTTGGGCGAAATTTGGGATCTTCTTGGAGGCTTGGGCTCTAGTCCTTTCGGCTAGGGATTTTGGAGAGATTTTCTTCCTCACGAATTGAAGAATCCTGTATCGTTTTTGCTTTTACTCATCTACTAGTGGAATCCTTCGTTTTCTCTCAGTTTTCTACTATCTTTCCCAAGAAATCTGCTGTGTTTTGCTGATTTTCTGCTGTAAACAGTAGTTAGTGTGCTGTTTTCTCACCAATTTCGGTTAGGTTTGCTTGCGAACTCAAGTATTACCTTAGGGTTATTTGCGAACTCAAGTATTTCCTATCAAATTGGTATCAGAGCGTTGTCTTGGGACCATTGGCGGCTGAAATCCAGAAATTTCAGCAAGGAACTTTCATCTACAAGAAGATCTTCTCGTAGATCTTGGAAGGATTATGGCCGGAAGGAAAGTGGAAGTCTTGGAGAAAGAAATAGATCAACTGAAGACAAATTTTGAGGAAAAAACTGCTGATTTTCAGAATCAATTTGCTTCCATCCATGAAAAGATGGATGGAAGGTTCGCTGCCTTGGAAGACATGATGAAGAAGATGCTTGAAAGAAAACAAAATCCGGCGACATCGGAAGCAAAGGAGACCACTGGCGACAATGGGAGATGCGGAGATCTGAACCCATTTAGGGGGAAGGAGAATCCGGAAGTGGAGATCCTTGAGGGGAATGATGGAATTCCTCCTCTAGAACCACTTTCTAGGGAGGAGATGAGTATGGGCTATAAAAGGAGAGGTGCTGATTTTATGGGGAGAAGGGACGACTTTTACCGCCGTGGTGCTGAATATGAGAGGAGAAGAGGGGAATACGAGGAAGGGCTTGGGTATGATCACCGGAGGGAAGACCGAGACCACTGGGGAGCACCTCCTCTTCGAGGAATGGGAGGTTATGAAGGAGTTAGGGGAAACTAGGGTGACCCGAGGGTGAGGAAATTGAAGATGCCCATCTTTGAGGGCGAGGATACACATGGCTGGATCTACAAGGTGGAGCAGTACTTTGCAGTCAATGGGTTGACTGAGGAGGAGAAACTGACAGCGACAGGACTTTGCTTGGAAGGGAAGGCACTGGCGTGGTACTAGTGGCGAGACATGAGGCGGCCCATTCGAAGCTGGAGGGAATTCAAGAACTGTCTACTAGAACGTTTCTGAACCAGTAGGGGAGGAGACTTCTACGAGCAGTTCTTTGCCCTGATGCAGGAGGGGACAGTGGCAGAGTTCTGTGATTGGTTTGAGTACCTAGCTAGCAAGCTGGATCGTCTTTCGGAGACCGTGCTTGAGGGAAACTTCATGAAAGGGCTCAAACTGGATATCAGAGCAGCTGTTAGAGTGATGAGACCGCACAACTTGGGGGAGGCCATGGAGTTGGCGCAGCTAGTCGAGGATCAGAAGCATCTGGAGAGGGGGGCTCGAGGCAGTAGCTCTGGGGGATCCTACAGGATGACTACTACTTTTCTAACTCCCAAAGGAGCTGCACCGGGAGGTTCGTGCGAAGCACCAAAGGAGAAGTCTGGAGGAAGGGGGCCTGGGTGAAATTTTAAGAAGCTCACTGAGAAGAGATACATGAGAAGAGAGCTAAGGGGCTGTGTTTCAGGTGTGATGAGAAATACATGCCGGGGCATAGGTGTAAGGACCGAACCCTTCAGGTTCTCAACGTCTGCGATGACGAGGAAACTGAAGAGGGAGGCGAGGGCGGGATAGTGGAGGAGGAGGAAGAGAAGTTACATCTGGACGTCGCAAAAGTCTCTCTAAACTCTGTGGTGGGATTCACCCTGAATCACACCATGAAAGTGAGGGGAGAAATAGGGGATCGGGAGGTAGTGGTGCTGATCGATAGTGGGGCCACCCACAATTTCATCTCTAACCAGATCATGAATTTGTTTGGGGTGAAATTAGTGGACACGGGGGGATATAGAGTGATGATGGGCACTGGGAAGGTGGAGATGGGGAGAGGAGTTTGCAGGGGAGTGGTGTTGATCATTCAAGGGATACAAGTAAGGGAGGATTTTCTTCCCTTGGAATTGGGAAGTACCGATGTCATCCTGGGGATAAAATGGCTGCAAACCTTAGGGGAGACTAAAGTCAACTGGGGTGCTCTGAGGATGGAACTGATGGTAGAGGGATAGAGGATGGTGATCAAGGGTGATGCAGGGCTGTCTAGGGCAGGAGTATCTCTCAAATTCATGATCAGATCCATACAGAAGGTGGGAGGGGGGTATTTGGTGGAGCTACAACGCTTAGAGAGGGTCAGTGTGGGGGAAGAGGAAGACATTCCACTGGTGATGCAGCCACTCATACAGCAGTTCAGGGAGGTGTTCCAGCCACCTCAGGGCTTACCACCACCCAGAGAGCAGAAGCATGCAATCCTTCTGAAGGATGGGGCATCACCGATTAGTGTTCGACCTTACCGCTACCCCCAGATTCAGAAAGATGAAATTGAAAAGCTGATTAGGGAGATGTTGGAGGTAGGGATCATCCGACCAAGTGTGAGCTCTTTCTCTAGTCCAGTCTTACTAGTCAAAAAGAAGGATGGGAGCTAGAGATTCTGCGTGGATTACAGGGCTTTGAACAAGGAGACAGTACCAGATAAATTCCCCATTCCGATGATCGACGAGCTATTAGATGAGCTGCACGGAGCAGTAATGTTTTCTAAGATGGATTTGAAGTCGGGCTACCACCAAATCAGAATGGAGGAGGATATTAAGAAAACGGCCTTTAGAATGCACGAGGGGCACTACGAGTTCCCGGTGATGCCATTTCGGCTCACTAACGCCCCTGCTACTTTCCAGTCTTTGATGAATAGGGTGTTCCGGCAGTATCTCAGAAAGTTTATGCTGGTATTTTTGATGACATTCTGGTATATAGTAAAATAGAGGAGGAGCATCTGGAGCACTTGAAGGAGGTTCTTAAAATACTACAGGCACATCAGCTAAGGGCCAACCTGAAGAAGTGCAGCTTTGCCCAGTCTAGCGTGGAGTATTTGAGACATGAAGTATCCTAGGAAGGAGTGGCAACTGATGACACAAAAATTGAGGCAATGCAGAAATGGCCTATGCCTAGGAACATAAGGGAGTTGAGGGGTTTCCTAGGATTAACTGGGTACTACAGGAGATTTGTGAAGGGGTACCGTACCATAGCATGGCCCTTGACCGAGCAGCTGAAGAAGGACAATTTCTCGTGGGGAGAGGCAGCAACCGAGGCTTTTGAGAGATTGAATAAAGCCATGACTACAGTGCCAGTTCTGGCTCTGCCGGATTTCAGCCAGGTCTTCGTAGTAGAGACTGATGCGTCAAGATATGGGCTAGGGGTAGTGCTGATGCAGAATCACAGGCCAGTAGCATACTTCAGTCAAGTGCTGTCAGCCAGGGCTAGATTGAAGTCAATAGAAGAGAGAGAGAGAGCTAATGGTCATTGTCTTGGCTATTCAGAAGTGGCGGCCTTATCTCTTAGGAAGACATTTCATCGTATGGACTGATCAGAGGAGCTTGAAGTATCTGTTAGAACAGAGGATGGTTGACCGAGGAGCATCAGAGGTGGTTATCCAAACTATTAGGCTATGATTTTGAGATCCAATACAAGCCTGGTTTGGAAAATAAAGCAGCCAACACTCTGTCCCGATGTGTTGGGGAGCTCCAGGAATTAGCTATGTCCGTTCCATTGATGATAGATTGGGGGGGGCATCAAGGAAGAAAGTATGTTGAATGAAGAGTTGAGAAAAATCAAGGAGGATTTGAGGAAAGACAAGAGTAGCCATCCTGGTTACTGTATTGAGGGGGAGAGACTATTGTATCGAGGGAGGTTTGTGATGCCACGAACTTCCATACATATTCCCCACTTATTACAGGAGTTCCATGGCAGAGCGGTTGGAGGCCATTTAGGAGTTCAGAAGACATATAGAAGGCTGGCATCTGAGCTATACTAGAAAGGGATGCATAAAGATATTGAGGAGATGGTGACGAGGTGTGAAGTGTGCCAGAGAAACAAATACATGGCCATGGCTCCAGGGGACTACTACAACCATTAGCACTTCCAAACAGAGTATGGGAGGAAGTGTCCATGGATTTCATCGACGGCTTATCAAGATCAGAAGGATTCACTGTCATCATGGTGGTGGTTGACAGACTTAGCAAATATGCACACTTCATCCTCTTACGACATCCTTACACCGCAGTGTCAGTAGCAGCAGCATTTATCAAGGGGATTGTTAGACTGCATGGGATTCCTGAATCGATTGTGTCTGATCGAGACAAAGTGTTCCTCAGCCAATTTTGGAAGGAGCTATTCAAGATGCAGGGCACTGTCCTAAAGAGAAGCACCGCCTACCATCCACAGACAGATGGACAAACGAGATGGTAAACCGAAGTTTGGAGACCTATTTGAGGTGTTTTGCTTCTAAAACACCGCGGATGTGGGCAAAGTGGCTGCCATGGGCCGAGTATTGGTACAATACATCGTATCATTCTGCCTCTCAGATGACTCCATTTAGAGTGCTATATGGAAGGGACCCCCCACACCTAATGCACGATGGGAGAGGAAGTACACTGGTTTCTTCAGTTGAGCAGTACCTGGAGGAAAGGAACAAGGTGTTGGAAGAGCAAAAGAAACATCTGCTGAGGGCACAACAAATCATGAAGAAGCGAGCTAACTCACGTAAGAGGGACATGTAGTTTGAAGTGGGAGAGAAGGTGTCCCTAAAACTATGCCCTTACAGGCAGAGGATAGTTGTTAGAAGGAGGAACGAGAAACTGGCACCGAGATACTTCGGTCCCTATGAGGTTTTGGACAGGATTGGAGCAGTGGCGTACCGTCTAAAGTTACCCTCCTCCGCTACCATACACCCCGTGTTCCATGTATCACAGTTGAGGAGAGCTTTATGGGAGCATGCAGTGAGTGCAGAGTTACCAGCCACACTGACAGAGGGATTGGAGATGGTCATGGAACCCCTGGAGCTGGAAGGGGTAAGGTTTGATAAAAAGGGAAACAAAGAGGTGTTGATTAGATGGAAGGATCTTCCCGACTACGATGCTACTTGGGAGCCTTATGAGAGTGTGAAGCACCAGTTCTCTCACTTTCACCTTGAGGACAAGGTGAGTTTTTGGGAGGGGAGTAATGTTACGCCGGCCCAGGAGGGGCCGGCTGCTTTGCCTGAACCGGTCCCTAGTGGACCGGTTTGGGTTTACCACCGCCAGCCCAAGCAAGGAGAGAGAGGGGGGCTGGCCACTCCCTGGGGCCCCACACCTTGATTAATGCTTGTTTGGAGGGAAAATTTTGAATTAGGGGCTGTTTAGGGAATTTATAATTCTCCTTGGTCTTTAATTAAGGGTTAATGTTAGAATTAAGGTTTCATCTTGAATTTTGGGTGGAATTTGGGATCTTCTTGGAGGCTTGGGCTCTAGTCCTTTCGGCTAGTGATTTTGGAGTGATTTTCTTCCTTTCGAATTGAAGAATCTTGTATCGTTGCTGTTTTTATTCATCTACTAGTGGAATCCTTCGTTTTCTCTCAGCTTTCTACTATTTTTCCCAAGAAATCTGCTGTGTTTTGCTGATTTTCTGCTGTAAACAGCAATTAGTGTGCTGTTTTCTCACCAATTTCGGTTAGGTTTGCTTGCGAATTCAAGTATTATCTTTGGGTTACTTGCAAACTCAATTATTTCCTATCACATTGTTGTGAGTGAAAGGAAAGAGCATAATTAAAGATCAAACAAACAAACAAAAATTGCCTTGTTTGTAAAGTTTGTTGAACAATAATTTTACAGGAAATCAAGAGATATGGATGGCATCAGAACCTTGGTAGACCAAGCAAAGATGATTTTTCTATCTTTTCACTGCCAATCAAATAGTGAAATATGGAAAAAAATCTTTAACTATGAATAGGCTGTGTCAATTTCCTTTTATTAGTCCTTTTATTCCGATCAAAAAAAGTGTGGCATGAACAAAAAGGATAGAATTCAGTTCCTAACTGTTCAACTAATTTTCTCTGAAGACCAAACAGAGCCTGCAATGCATTATAAGGAGACACCGTAAGAGGTGCAACAACGGTTATATTTTTCAGAGGAAAGAGTCTTCTGAAAATGAGGTAATGTTTGAAGAGACAGCGATTGAAGTCAAACTCAGAATCAAGCAAGATGTAAGAAGTCAATGCTTTATAGACATCCGAATTTTAAGCCTTTCACAACGAGATTGAGGTATCCTCCGCCAAGGAACCTTTTGGTACATGGGAGCTGAAATCTTTTTTTCGGCCAACTGAATCGAGCAGATTGAACCAGAAAGGCAAGAAATGATCAGCTATCATTCTTGTTGAGTTATTTCATTGATACTATGCTAACTGGAAAGTTGTGCTGCTGATTTACTAGATAAAGTATTCAGAAATAAAAAATCTTATAAAAAAAGGACATGTAGATGTGATATTTGACCAAAAAAGAGATATTTGACTTTTAGTAAAGATTAGTTTATATTAATGATAAATTACTGCTTCACCGGACCATTCTTTTTTTATCAGCCCAACTTGGGGCGACGTCTTCCCAATGAAGACCATGTTCCCCGTGGACATGTAGAAAATAGTTGAAGGGTAACAAGCAGCCTGTTACATGGCTGTCAAGTACGAAAAACTTTTGAAAAGGCTACAATCAATCAATAGCACAACATCATGGAATGTTATTTCACTCGAGGAGTTGAGAAATAGCCAATGAGAGGAGGGGTAAATCCACTGATCTAGTACTAAGGGAAGTTTCTTCTTAGCTTGCCTTCAACCAAGCCTTGGCGGAGGAGCATGTTGAGTTTTCAAGCAATGTTTCTACACTCGAGGGAAAAGTTCGATCACTAAAGATAGAAAATCACCTTGATGCGAAACTACAGAGTAAGCCAACTTGAATGAAGGAAGAGTTTCTCAATGTATACCAGGATAGCTCAAAATTTGTACAAGGCCTCCATTACAGAGAGGAGGATTTTGAGATTCGAAAATAGGGCTTTCTTTGATTCATTAATCCTTAATTTTATGCATTTTCTGGACATCAACAAAGGTGTCCTCTATTGTAATGTACTTTTTTATTGTCCTTTTCTTTTATCATTTTGTAAGAAATTGTAATCACTTTTTTGGCATGCCCTTTGGATGCAACTCTTGTTTTTTGTATTCTTTGTGTTCTAAATATTGAATGTTGACCCCTGCACATCAAAACATGCGAAAAGAGGCGAAAAACCGCAATTTAAGCAACACGCGCGTCGGCGCGATGCATCACTCGAAGGGTCAAACGACAACCGATTGCCTAACTGATTACGCCGTTGCAATCAGGAAGTCAAATTCGCCTAACAAGGAACCCCTCGCAGTCAAATTGGACGAGATCAGTCAAAAGGGACGACCGACACCCGAAATTAATGCGCGACATTGCCCAAACGACGTCCGATTGCCAAATGAACTTCGTTATTGCGTTCAGAGCATCGTCAATACCTAAAAATAACCATAAATTTGTTAAATTAAAGTCACGCGAAAAGATTGACGCGGATCCCAAGGCAATGACGTGCAAATCGGGAAATTGGCACGTGATGTTGCCCAAATGACTTGCGATCGCAAAATGGATTTTGCCATTACGTTCAGAACATTGACAATACCCAAAAATAACTATAATTTTGCCCAAAGAATTTGCTCAGCGAAATTGGCACGAATCCCGAGGCAATCTCACACAAATTTCAAAGAAATACGCGCAAATCAAGATGAAATCGTCATATCTGTCATTTCAAATTAATGATGGTAATAATAATAATAATAATCATATATAATTATTATTAATATTAATCTAATTAATGAGAAGAGATCAAATCAAAATTAATTCAGTGTCAGATTACCTTGTATCGTATCTTCAACACTCTTATAAAATTCCCGAAATCCCGTTGAAAGAACCTCAGAATGTAAGTCTCAATCGCTCGTCAACTCTCTGCTTCGTCGTTAAGAGGAGATCGAACTAGAACTCTGTTCGTATACACACGAAAACCTCAAAAAACTCTAGCCCCACTCTCGATCTCTTATTTCTATTCGACTCCTACAGTAGCCGCAAGCCACCAATGTCATCGAACAAACTCCTACTCGCCAGTTTCCTCACAAGCTGAATTCCATAGCCCGTTCACATTCCTCCACCAAGGCCACATCCAGACTCCCTTCCGCGACCTGACGGCAACCATTCTTCCGCCTCTTGCATCCAGTTCAGTCGAACCAGGCGCATAACTGCAGCTTCTACCTCTATGGATCAAGTCTCCCTCACCAACCTTCAACCCGATTCCGTGCAAAGACCCCACTGCTGACCATCTCACACTTGCTTTATCCTTCGACCTTGCAGTAATTCCAGTCACAAGACAACCCAAGCTATCCACCCAACCGCAATCTTCCCTGATCTAGCTGAGCTTAAGAAAGGATTTCTTCTCACAAGAAGAGCCTCTAGCTCAATTCCCCCTTCTACCCTCCACTGCTATTTCACGCCAAAAAAGGGATAGGAGACAAAAGAATCAGTAGCTTTACCACGTGAAATTTTCTACTCATTGTACCAAACTCCATATCTCTACCTTCCTAACCCACTAACCAACCAAAAGAAGAGAAGAAAGTTTTGTGCACATTTCTCGTCATCGTCGTCGACCTCCCCGCGAAGGTATAACTCCTCAATCCCTAAAACTCAAAACCCCATTCTCGACGTTTGCAGCACGTCAGGGGACCCCATATGCACGTTTTTCTTGGTAGGAGGAAATCCGGTGCGGCGCTTACGACGAGATAGACAAGCCTTGTGAACGTTTTTCTTAGCATGACAGGGTAAAAAAAATTAATTAAGTACCCGTGTGTGCCTCAAAGCCTGCGGGAAAAAATTGTGTCTTCAAACAGGTGCTCCCGAAGACCCATGCACGCCTTTCTTGATGTGGTGGGATTGAAGATTACAATCGTGGTGTCACCCAACACTGACCGTGCACATCTTTCTTGACGTGGCGGGCAAGCTATGACTCCTATAATTTCTCCTAAACAGGGGAGATGCCGGGAGGCTGCCAAAATTTTCAATGAATAGGAGACTTGAATGGACCATAGAAGACTTGAACTTGAACTTCACTTGAACAATTTGACCAGGGGACTTGCAAACTTGAACATGACGTAGGGAACCAGACTGAACTTTAAGTTTTAAAATGCATAATGAAATTGAAAATATAAAATACTAAATGATGATTTAAAGCATTCAAATGAATATCGATGAGCAAGTGGGAAGACTTGCGACGAATAAAATTCCAAACACGAATTGGCAAATAACATATCAATCAATATGCAAGCAAATGCAACAGCTCACCAATCAATGTGCATTAAGAAATTGATGATGAATGCAGCAATTCATTGGTCAACATGTATAGAGGAATTGGTGATGAATATAACTCACCCGACGACTCATGTTAACATGCAACCAACGCTGCAATATCCCTTTAGTCAACATCAGCTAGTTGGCGAAGGAAAGTGAAAATCCCTTACAAGCAACTATAGGAGGCTTGTGAGTGTCCACAGGTGGCATCACGAGACATATAAGCGAACACGATAATGTGTTGATCAATGTGCAAGCTGACGTACAAATGAAAGTTGATATACAAATGAATATGCTAGCCGACTTGTGAGCGACGACTTCAAACAAGCAACAAATATAATAACCTCCTCACAACATTAACACACAAACAAGTGTATCATTGCTCTACGGACACTAGAGCGCAATAACATGCCTATGAATGACAAGCAGCAACAAACAGTGAGCGCTACAATACCCTTGCAGTCTATAACCATTCAGTGACAGACAAATATACTAACCCCCTACAAATAGGGGCGAATGATATACAGCAAATGTGAACGTCTACGAGTCGCTGTAGGAGACTTGTTATGTATATAACGTGTTATCCATGAGCCAATACAGAATATCTTCGATAAATATAGATGCCCACGAATCATTATAGGAGACTCGTTGTGTATACAACATGCTATCCACTAGCAAATGCAAAGAATGTGATAAATGCAAATATCTACGGGTGGTGCTAGAAAACATGCATTCAACGCAACTCATCCGCATATGACAACAGAAGGCCCACAACGCATACAACAGTCTTGCCTACAAGCTGTGATAGCATATACAATGCAGGGTTATAGCAGAGATAGACATTTACGAGCAATAGCAGGAGACTCATTAGCGCACATGATAGTCTACCTGTGTAAAGCAATGGGCAGATAAATATGGTGCGATGCCAAACCACCGGATTCGCAACACTCGTACAAGCAGATATAAGGAATTTGTAGATTCCAAAATGAAACCTGTCGTAGTCATAAACACTAGTCATTTGCAAAGCCGATCGTTGCAAAAACACCCTCATCATGTATCGAGATACATACCAACATATACATTGGCAGTTGGGATAAAGGAGACTCGATATAAGAAGAAAGCCCGCTGACGTATTATCAGAGGAAGGTCCTAACTGCAGCACTAAGCATGCAAAGTTGAGTGATTCTATGAATGATTCTGTAGAATCAAAGAATGAGCAGTTGAAGAAAAAATGTCTAATTCTATCACCTCTCTGGAAATATAGAGATTTCTAGAGAAATGTTGTGTTATTTGAATAAAGGACAATCGGAGATCACACCTCACGACTTGATGTCCTACGTGAGAGTTCGCTATGCCACGCCACTGGATCCGTAATATTCTTATAAGCGGACAGAAGGCATTTATGGGCTTCTACATAGAGCGTTGTGCACATCCAAATGTTGGTCATTCCCACAGCTAATTAGCGCCAAATATTTCAAAATGCTCTCATGCGTGCACTGCAACATATATACATGCAAACATGAAAGTACATACGCCAGTACATTAACATATATACATGTAAGAATATACACCTACATGGGCCCCGATGAGCGTGTTATGGGTACACACGTGACGTCTGAGGATGCTGAGCAGGTCAAATGATAAATTTAAGTTCGAGCCCGATCCTTCTATGTGAATAGATAGGAGTCAGCAAGGCTCGAACTATCAAACAAATATACGGTCACGGTGCCGATTGAAATATTTATTTTAATACGTTCATATTAGGATTTCAAGGTTTATAACAAGAAAAATTCACTAATAAAGGAAACCCACAATGAACCCGATCCTCTATCGGTAACTAACAGAGTCGACAAGATTCAACCAAATAAAACTGCCCATGAATACCCCCATAATGGCCGTGTTGAACGTAGATCTCAATCGGGTTAATTCCAAGCATTCAAAATGTCTTCCAAATTCCCAAATGCCACAAAAAATCAAAAATTCTAAAAAACATTCAAGATCAAAATATTTAAAATTGAAATAAACTACCAAACACTTAAAGCAAAATTCATCTGTCCTCCGCAATAGTTTGCCGAGGTGGACAAATATAAAAATTACTTCAACTCACAAAGAGTAAATGTCTGATCGAGAATATCACTAGCATTCATTCTCAAATAGTCTCCTACCAGTAAGGACATGACATTGGTCCTCTAATCGGCAGTTTGGCCGGATGGCTCCGCAAAGAACCCGTGGTTTGGCTAGTGGTTCTACATGGTTAACGATTATGACCGCGACCCTCTAACCTAGTGGCTTGGTCCAACAACTCCACTGTATTACGATTATGGTCACAGCCCGTATGCTCTCCAATGGCTTCAAATCCTTGAGATATGAATCAATAGGTTATAATCGATAGGGCACAAAGCCCTCTATTAGCTAAGGTGAACCCAGATTTTTCCCCTTAGATAAATATTTACTACAGGTCTACAAGGTACCCTTGGACGAAGCAACCCATGCCTACCGACAAGAATCTTTTTGTCAGGTTGGGTCGACTACCTCTTCGACTAAATAGGCCAAGGACCATGATGACCCAGGACGACGGAACCATGGGATCTTGATCAAGTCCATCATCCATTCTCTCACCATCCACTTTTAAGTGCAAGATGATAAAATTTCTAATTTTAAATATTAAATCTCAAAACCAAACATATGCTACTATTATACACCAGATACTCCATATCTCTACGTATCTATTTGACGACTAGCCTTAATCGAAAGTTCTCTCTCGTTATAGGGAGAGGTAATTAATAATAAGGGCTTGCTCCTATAGGAAACCAGAACTCGGATCATAAAGTCCTCGCAAAATGAGGGCAAAATCTATGGGTAGTGTCATATTTCAAACCCAATCTGCCTTCTGAAAATTTGCCTCAGAACTTAATCGTTAAAACTCTCCACAATGACCCGAAAAGAAAGAAAGGGGGCCGCAGAGAGGCCAGGGGCCGAATTTTCGGAGCCCACATTGAACAATTAAGCTCCTCTAGTTTCACAAGACTTAATGCGTACCCGTTGTGAGCCACTCTAGTTCAAGTAGTTATGACCACTAGATTTAACCTTAATTTGTTGGCCACCTTATTTTATGATTGCTTGTTTGAAATGGCTCATCTCCAAGCCTTTATGGACCCACTATAAGGTTTATATCTTTAAGAGAAGATTTTTCATATCATTATGACTCGACTCATTATACTTTTTGGGGTCATAAACCTCTTAATATAATATTTTGAGTTTGTTTGCATTGGCTATTACTTGGGGTTGGAAACCTTAATGAGTCGAGGTTTGTGACCATCTTATAGCAAGCCTTATTTATCTAGGCCAGAATCCTCTCTAGTTGAGATTTTATGCCTTGGATTAGATCTAGGAATGTTTGGAGGCACCATAAGTATTTTTTACATTATCTAACTTGTTTTTAATATTGCAATGGCAAGTTTTTTACAATTTTCATTTTTCTTAGTTCTAATTGTAATTTTAAAATTTTAGTAAATGTTTAGAGGCCATTTTAAAATTCTAGGTCTGAAAAATTACAATACAACACCTTGTATGCCTAGTTCACAACTCAAGGGTTGTCCAATGCTACATGTCAAAATCCAATTGGTTAATTGGTTCAAAATCCATTGTCGAATTAAACTAGTGGCCTCTCCTTTATGTAGTCATGCAAATACACACAAAAAGTGTAGTTTAATTTTTGTGGGGTCACATAACTAAGCATATAAGAACACATAACGATGTGCACAAGTGTAACCATGCATCTTTGAGAATTTCTTAAGACAAAGTATTGGTAGTAAATTTTAATAAATTGGGAGTATGTAAACTACACATAAAAATAGCCATAGTTATGCATATTCTGAAGTAGCACATTTTTCACATGGCCAATACGATTTTCACCATCTCTTCTGTTTTACGGCCAAGAAGAGGAGGGTGAAACTGTGCTTTACCTCCCCCTTTAGTCCAGTGAATGTTTTAGTAGATAAGAGGTATATATTAGAGAAGATTAGGGAATCATAACAATATAGAAAGAGGTGCTTCAAACTACTACTTACATAGAAGAACTAAAAAGAATGACCATCATCAAAAGCACAAATTGGACATATTCATTATAGTTATGAAATAATAAGCCAAATGGCAGCAGCAGAAACTCACCATTACTCTTTAACTCATTCAATAGCGTGGGTATTTATCGATTTTTCCTTGAGGGGTTATTATTTCCAACAATTCTTAAAACTTAAATCTAAAGGGCACATAAATATTATTTTAATATAAAATAAAAAAAAAGAAGCAAAAAGTTAAATATAGTAAAACTAAAATAAATATATTAAAAATAATTCTAAAAATACTACAAATACTATAAAGTTCTAGAATTATTTTAAAGCATATATTCTACTGCATCAATTGGGGAATAGTTCAAGTAAATCAACTATGCGATTAGTAAGTAATATGTACGTTATCCTAGTTTTGTTCATGACTTGGATGTCAACACTCATCAAGCCCCATTCTTTTTAAGGGTAAGTTGAGATTGTACAAAGGCTGAGGCTTTTTCTAATGAAGCCCTTGAGTAAGAGACCATCAAGTTGCTATTTAAGCTTTTAATACACGTTATATGATTTATCTCTTAAGTGAAATATTTGGCCGCTGTGCGCCAACGATTAGATTGGTTGCATGCTCTATGTCATGTAAAAGAGGGAACTCGTCAAGAAGCCCAGCTAATTAGATCATAGAAGTGAACAGGTAATTGTGCTATAAGAGAAGGCAATAACTAGTTTAGGGTGTATTGGAGATCACAAGACAACAAGGTAACAAGTAGGACAAACACTTTCCCTTCTTGTACTCTTTGTATGCTAATAACTGCATAAGGGGTCTTGATGAGCAAGGTCGGGATGGTGATACAAGTAAACTAGTGATCAGCACACATTTGTTTACATCAGTGAGTCAAGAAGAAACTAGTAGAATGGAGAGTTCTTATAGTTAAAATACATACTACATCACTTCCATGTCAAAAAACCATTGACATCTTAGCAGGATAACGACTACATGCATATGCAGAACATCACAAAAAATCCAATCAGAATAGCTACCAAGCTGAAACAAAAATACAACACTCAATATCAAGAATGGAAACGAAACCTTACTGACCCAAGCAACCTTGCAGTATTGGGGTGTGGTTCAGTCATCAATCGGTGGCATGGTAAGATCACTTTGGAGATAGCATTCATCATGTTTCCTCCATCAATTACGAGTTCAAATCATTTTCAATAAATGACATAAGATGAAAGAAGCAAGCGTACTGCCAATCATCCACTGAAAGTGGGCAGCCAAAATACAGCTCATGACCATCAGTTGATTATCATTCCAAAGAAATTTCGGGTCATCATCATGTGAGAAGGGATCATGGTCTTTGGAATCCTTATAGTAGCTATCAGAGTGTCTTTCATATGGATCACCCTTAGTACAAGCAGTGAAGAGGACTATGGTAGAACGAAGACATTATAGAGAAAAGTAAGCTGACTTGTAACATTTGAAGCAATGGTACTTGTTGTATCCATTGTTCATGAGTGTCGTGAGGGTAGGGTTGCCACAATAAGAGAGGACTTTAGGAATGTAGATCAAGTATTAGGTGTAAAACCATTAAATGGGAGGATTTAAATGCAATAAGCATTATGGATTCTTATAATAAATTTGTTCAACATGGTTTGTCACTAATAAATTTCTCAACATATAAAGCATGTTGGTAAGTGTCATCTAGGGTAAGAGGCTTAAATAAATCAACCTTGATAGCAATATCAGTGACAATTGGTGAGCTCCCATTAATATCAAACTAATATTGCATGCCTTTTCAAAAGCACGTTATAGCTCCCATCCGTTTCATCAACATAAACTGGAATCACTTTCATTTGACAACAACAACAACATCAAGCCTTTATTCCACTATGTGGGGTCGGCTACATGAATCATTTTTCTCCATTGTATCATGTTAAGAGTTAAATTCTCATTTAAATCTAATAAAGGTCATTTCTAATATTTTCTAACCAAGTCTTTTTAAGTCTACCTCTACCTTTATTAACATATGCCAAATCTAATACATCTACTTTCCTAACCGGGTCATCAAAAGACCGCCGTTTTATGTGACCAAACCATCTAAGGTGACTCTCTAATCTTATCTTCCACTGGAGCTACTCCAAACTTCTCATGTATATGCTCATTTTGTATGCTATCTCTAAAGGTAAAGCCACTCATCCACCTGAGCATCCTCATCTCTGCAACATTTAACTTAATATTATGCTTCTATTTTAATGGCCAATATTCTGCACCATAAAGCATTGTAGGTCTAACCACCATCTTATTGAATTTTCCCTTAAGTTTGAGGGGAACTTTTCTATCACACAACAAATTCGATGCATTCCTCCACTTCAACCATCCAACTTAAATTCTACTAATAATATCCCCATCTATTTCACCATCACTCCAAACAATAGACCCACGATATCGAAAACATGTACTCTTATTAATGACTTGATTATTCAAAGTCACAATCCCTCCACTAGATCTATTATTACTAAAATTACACTCCATATATTCAGCTTTAGATCTACTCAAACAAAAGCCTTTAGACTCTTAAGGTTGACCTCCATAATTCAAGTTTACCTTCAACTCTCTCCTAGTCTTATCAACAAGAAGAATATCATCAGCAAGAAGCATACACCAGGATACAATCTTTTGCAATTTTCTAGTGAGAACATCCATGACTAAAGCAAAATGATATGGGCTTAAGGCTGATCCTTGATGTAATCCAACTGAAATAGGAAAATACTTGGTCAAACCACCTCGTATTTGAACTCAAGTAACAGCAACTGCATACAAATCCTTAATGACTTGAATATAAGCATTATTAACCCCTTTCTTTTCTAGAACTCTCCATAGTACTTCTCTTGAAACTTTATCATATACTTTCTCTAAATCAATAAATATCATATGTAGATCCTTCTTATTTTCTCTACCCTTCTCCATCAAACCTCTCAATAAATGTATAGCTTCCATAGTAAACCTACCCGACATGAATCCAAATTGATTTTGAGAAACATTAGTATCATGCAGCAATATATGCTCCATAACTCTCTCCCATAGTTTTAAAGTATGACACATTAACTTAATTCCTCTATAATTTGCACAATCTTGTGCATCACCTTTATTCTTAAAAATATGAATCAACACACTCATTTTTCACTCATCTAGCATATTTTTAATCTTCAAAATAATATTAAAAAATTTAGTAAGCCAAGAAATTCATTTATCTACTAAGCATTTCCACACCTCTATTGGAATCAGGTCCAATAGCTTTTCTACACTAAATTTTCTTTAAAGCCACTCTAACTTCGGTTTTGCTAATACGCCGATAAAAACAAAATCTTTAGGAATCATTTTCACTTGAGATTTAGAAAAAAAATTATAATATTCTGCCATCTTAGCCAATTAATGAATGCATTGGGATCATTATGAACATCAATAAGACTGTGTTGATAGCAATTCTACTAATCCCAGGGATTATCATGATGACAATGATAGAAACCATCCTCAAGAGGATGACCATATTTTTAGCATTGATTCATCATTCCCTCATGTGGGTTCGATATTGTCAGTAACAATGTGAGTCCACTGGGAAGAGATATACATATGTACCCTAGCTAACCCGTGTTCAACCACAAAGAAGTGCTGAAATGATCATCAAGAATATCATATAATGAGTCTCATCTACTGTCGATGGCATGGGGAGACTGGTCAAGTGTGAGGGTGTACAGTAACACATTTGCAGGGATAATTGGCACCTTGGGAGGTTCCTTCAACAGTTGTCTTATGTACTGAATGATTTTGATGCTGCTGTTTATGAGTGTGTTATCCTTAATAGTTGGGGCAAGGTAATTGTATTCTTATAATTTTTTTTAAGTCTCACGGTTGGAGACGTTGGCGTCTGAAAACTGTTTTGTTCATCCTTTCAAAGAATGTGCTGGTCAAAGTTTTCTTTTAATTCTTTTATTGAAATGCCTAGAATAGTGTTAACACAACAACAAAATAATGCGAAAGAAAGATGAGTAGTGTGCATATTGTATAGTAGATAACAATATCATGAGCTTTGAAACTTCAAATAAGCATTATCAACCTATGCAAACGGACATCCAGAAGAAAAAAAATTTTCATTATGTTTAAGCCTGTATTAAAGCTCGAGAAAAAAAAAAAGGCTCAGAAAGTATTGTAGTTGCTGTCAATATTGCTTTAGGACTACAAACGGGATTTGGAAGAGCAAAATTACTGTTTTGAAGTCTCAATTGGTTGATGTAGCAAGAAAACGACAAAACAGCCGGTATTTCTTAAAAGACAGATTTATGGGTAGGGTAAAATAGAATTATGGAAAAATGAGACAGCGTGCTCTGGAATTTGCATATCCACCCTGGTATATGAGTATAAGAATTCTGGGCATAAGCAGAAAAGATAACTTTCGGAAGTAAAAAATGCCTCCAAAGAAAGGTGCAAGATCTTTCAAATTTACAAATAGCATGTGGAAATGGAAGAGTAATGGTGCAGAATTTTCAAATAATCCATAAAGAAAAAAATCTATAGGATAAATTCAATAAGACCCAGGGTAAAAATTATCATAAATAAAAAAAACATGAAGTTTCCTTATGAAATGCATACCCTTTATAGCACAAAACGAACCAGTAGCAACCTAATGATAGAAGGAAAATTCCAAAGTAGTGAATGCGCACCACATAAACCCTTGACATCAGTGGTGTCAATCTAGTGAAGTAAGGCAATAATTGCAAGGAATCAGAGCAGATGGAGGATGAGAAATCAAACAAGCAAAGCAAGTGGATGTGAACTCAATTGCAGCCAGCAAAGGGGACCAAGGGGTGGCTGGCTCCTCCAAACAGAAGGGCTCCTTTTGAGCTCTCACTTGAGATTATGCAAAAAATTCTCCTTGCGTTAGGGAGTATGCATAGAGAAAAGAAAATAGGATCAAGCATTTAACGAAGTGAATCTTAGAGGGATTTTATAGAAATATTATTTGGGCTAATTTAGTGATGCAGGATTAATGCAGAACAATATATATAATGCGGAAGTATTAAACGACATGTGATTTCTTGCCTTAAGAGTGCAAGGAAGCAGCCACAACTGTAGAGGAATTAACATGTCTGATAATGAAGCGAGGAGTCCTTTTCCAAGGGCCGAGTCAAGCACACTCAATAAGTCTTTTACCATAGTGAAAGAGAACATAAAGAAATAACACAAATTTGCAAGAGGAACTCAATCATTCATTCAACATAACATGGCTTACATGAAAAAAAAAACTATTATATATAGACTTTACAAGTGGGGCCCAAGAGACACATGGGGAGGGAGCAGCAAAGCATGGGGAAGAGAATCGATTGAATGCTTTGTGTAGTGTGTAATCCAAGGAAATATAATGGATTTCCAAGGTATTTCCAAGGAGAACTAAGTCCAAATCATTCTAGAAGGAGAAAAGGGGGGATGAACACTTCACGGATGAAGAAGGAACTGGTGTAAGTTACATATGATGAGATGGTGGCCAAAATCAATGTGCAGTCAAACAAGTGAAATGGGAGCCAAAATCAGCTCACACAAAGACGTGGGCATCTATTGGGCTCAGCAAGCACAAAATAAATGACTCATACAAACTGGCGACCCATAACAAGATACATAAATAATGACCCCATAGCCCAAGGTACATCTCTACTAACTCAATGATCACTACAATGATGGAAATCATAGTGCTCGGCATCAGCACTCCCCGTTTTCGAAGAATTTGACTATTACAATGAATAAAGTTCCAGATACTCATGTAACAACTCAAAGCTTAATTGTTGTAATATCTCCAAGGTCAGTTGTCAATCTGATAGGACATACTTGAGTTCGCAAGTAACCCTAAGGGAATACTTGAGTTCGCAAGCAAACCTAGCCCAAATTGAAGCTCCAACAGCAACGATGTTGCTGTTTACAGCAGGAAAACAGCCCAAACAGTAGCAAAACAGTGGAAATATGAGAGAGATCTTGTAGGAAATCAAGCAAAGACTTGTATTCCAATAGAGGATGGATAAAAACAGCAAACGATACAATAATCTTCAATTCGAGAGGAAGATAATCTCTCCAAAACTCTCTAGCAAAGCCTAGAGCCCAAGCACAAGACAAGATCTCAAAATTCAGCCAATCTCAAGATAGAAACCCTAATTCCCTCCTAAGCTCCTAATTAACATCAAAAGACAATTACAAAATACCTAAACAACCCTTACATTCAAAAATTCCCTCTCAAACTAGTGTTTAAAACCTGCTAGGGCCCACAGGGGCTTCCGCCCCCTCTCCTGGTGGCTTGCGACTCCGCCTGGAGTAAACCAGGACCGGTCCAGCTGGCCCCTCCTGGGCCAGCAAAGGCGTAACATTACTCCCCTCCCAAAGATTCACCTTGTCCTCAAGGTGAAAGGAGGGAAATTGATCTTTAATTCTTGCAAATGGCTCCCACGTCGCATCGAACTCGGGGAGACCCATCCAATCAGCACTTCCTTGTCTCCATTGTTATCTGATCTGACTCCTCGGAGCTCCAGTGGTTCTAATATCACTTCTAAATTCTCAGTCAGTGTCTCTGGTAACTCCATACTAACTGGATGCTCCCCAATAGCTCTTCTCAACTGAGACACGTGGAAAACTTGGTGTATGATAGCTGATGGGGGAAGCTTCAGTCGGTACACCACTGCTCCAATTCTGTCCAACACTTCATAAGGGCCGAAGTACCTTGGAGCCAATTTCTCATTCCTCCTTCTCGCTACTGTCCTCTGCCGGTAGGGTCATAATTTTAGGAAAACCTTCTCCCCCACTTCAAACTGCATGTCCCTCCTGTGTGAATCCGCCTGTTTCTTCATGATTTATTGGGCAGTAGATGTTTCTTCAATTCTTCTAACACTCGATCTCTCTCTCCTAAATACTCCTCCACAGAAGAGACTGGAGTACTGCTATTCCCAAAGTGCACCAAGTGAGGAGGGTCCCTTCCATACAATACTCTGAATGGCGTCATCTGTGAAGCCGAGTGAAACGAGGTGTTGTACCAGTATTCCGCCCAGGATAGCCATTTGGCCCACAGCTTGGGTGTCTCTGGCACGAAGCAACTCAGGTAGATCTCCAAGCTCCTATTGACCACCTCCGTTTGGCCATCTGTCTGTGGGTGATATGCGGTACTCCTCTTCAACACTGTCCCCTGTAACCTGAACAACTCTCTCCAAAAATGACTGAGGAATACCTTATCTCTATCTGACACTATTGCCTCTGGAACCCTATGCAATCTGACCACCTCCCTGATGAAAGCGGATGCCACTATCACCGTGGTGTAAGGATGTCGGAGGGGAATAAAATGAACATACTTGCTCAATTTATCCACCACCACCAAAATCACGGTGAAGCCTTCTGAACGGGGCAGCCCATCTATGAAGTCCATGGATATCTCCTCCCATACCCGTCCCGGTAATGCCAACGGCTGTAGTAGTCCCCCTGGTGACATAGCCATGTACTTGTTCCTCTGACAAATCTCACACCTGGCCACCATCTCCTCTACATCTCTATGCATTCCCTTCCAGTAAAGCTCAGCAGCAATCCTCCTGTAGGTCTTCTGCACCCCTGAATGACCCCCAACCGCGCTCCCATGAAATTCCTGGAGTATATTTGGGATGTGGATTGAGGTCCTGGGCATCACGAACCTCCCTTGATACAGCACTCTATCCCCCTCTACTGAGTACCCTGGGTGGCTATCACCTCCGCTCAATAGATCCACCCTGATTTTTCCCAAGTCCTCATCCTTCGAGCTCTCCTCCTTAATGGCCTCCCAATCTAGCATCAAAGGAACAGACACAATCACAGTCTGTAGTTCTCCCATACATCTGGACAAGGCATCAACCACCTTGTTCTCCCCTCCTAGTCTGTACTGAATTTCAAAATCATACCCCAGCAATTTTGACAGTCATCACTGATGCTCTTCAGTCACCATCCGCTGTTCCAACAAGTATTTCAGACTCCTCTGATCTGTTCTGACGATGAAATGCCTACATAACAGATAGGGTCGCCACTTCTGGATGGCTAAGACAATAGCCATCAACTCCTTTTCATAGGCTGACTTCAGCCTGGCCCTAGCTGCCAATACCTGGCTGAAATAGGCAATGGGTCGCCGGTTCTGCATGAGCACTGCCCCCAATCCGTACCCTGAAGCATATGTCTCCACTATGAAGGTCTGAGTGAAGTCTGGTAAAGCTAAAACTGGTACCGTGGTCATAGCCTTCTTTAGTTTCTCAAATGCTGCTGTGGCTGCCTCTCCCCATAGGAATCCATCTTTCTTCAGCTGCTCTGTTAGTGGCCATGCTATAGTATTGTACCCTTTAACGAATCTCCTATAGTATCCTGTTAGCCCTAAGAATCCTCTCAATTCCTTCAGATTCTTAGGTAGGGGCCATCTCAGCATCGCCTCCACCTTTGACTGATCAGCTCCCACCCCTTCCTTGGATACAATGTGACCCAAGTACTCCACACTGGTCTGACCAAAGCAACACTTCTTCAGGTTGGCTCTCAACTGATGCTCCTGTAGAACTCCCAATACTAGCTTCAAGTGCTTCAGATGCTCCTCCTCAGTTCTGCTGTACACCAAAATGTCATCGAAAAACACCAGCACAAACTTCCGGAGATACTGTTTGAACACTCTATTCATCAGAGACCGGAACGTAGCAGGGGCGTTGGTAAGCCCAAAAGGCATAACCAGAAACTCATAATGCCCCTCATGTGTCCGGAAAGCTGTCTTAGAGATGTCTTCCTCTCTCATCCGAATCTGATGGTACCCTGACTTCAAGTCCAGTTTGGAGAATATCACTGCTCCATACAGTTCATCCAAAAGCTCATCAATCACTGGTCCGGTTGCACTGCAAGAGGAATGTCTCCTTCTTCCCCCACACTGACTCTCTCCAATCGTTGCAGTTCCACCAAATATCCACCCCCAACCTCCTGGATGGTTCGGATCATGGACTAGAGAGACACCCCCATTCTAGACAGGCCGGCATCTCCTTGGATCACCATTCTCCTCCCCCCCACTACCAGTTCCATCCTCAGCGCTCCCCAGTTCACCTTGATCTCCCCCAAGGTTTGCAGTCATTTCATCCCTAAAATCATATCTGTACTCCCCAATTCTAAGGGAAGAAAATCCTCCCTCACTTGTATTCCCTAAATGGTCAACACTACTCCCCTACAAACTCCTCTACCAATTTCTACCTTTTCGGTGCCCATCATCACCCCGTACCCTCCTGTATCCATAAGTTTCACCCCCAAAAGCTCAACAATCTGGGTGGAGATAAAATTGTGGGTAGCACCACTATCTATCAGCACTACCACCTCTCTATCAGCTATCTCTCCCTTTACCTTCATAGTGTGATTCGGAGTGAACCCCACTACTGAGTTTAGGGAGACTTCCGCCACATCCAAATGCAACTTCTCCTCCTCTTCCGTTTCTAGCCCGCTTCCACCTCCCTCTTCAGCTTCCTCGTCATCACAGACGGTGAGAACCTGAAGAGTTCAGTCCTTACACCTATACCCTGGCATGTACTTCTCATCACACCGAAAACACAACCCCTTAGTCCGCTTCTCCTAGATCTCCTTCTCTGTTAGCTTCTTAAAGTTTCCTCCAGGCCCACCTCCTCCATACTTCTCCTTTGGTACTTCTCGTAGTCCTCCTGGTCCCGCTCCTTTGGGAGCTAGGAAGGTAGTAGTCATCCTGTAGGATCCCCCAGAGCTACTGTCGCGAGGACCCCTCTCCAGATGCTTCTGATCCTCGACCAGCTGTGCCAACTCCATGGCCTCCCCCAGGTCATGCGGTCTCATCACCCTAACAGCTGCTCTGATCTCTGGTTTGAGCCCCTTCATGAAGTTCCCCTCAAGCACGGTCTCCGAAAGGCGATCCAGCCTACTAGCTAGGTACTCGAACTGGTCACGGAACTCTGCCACTGTCCCTTCCTGCGTCAGCGCAAAGAACTGCTCGTAGAAATCTCCTCTTCGACTAGTTCGGAAACGCTCTAGCAAACAGTCCTTAAACTCCCTCCAGCTTCAAATGGGTCGCCTCATGTCCCGCCACTGGTACCATGCCAGTGCCTTCCCTTCCAAGCACAGTCCTGCCGCTGTCAGTTTCTCCTCCTCCGTCAACCCGTTGACGGCAAAATATCGTTCCACCTTGTAAATCCAGCCATGGCCATCCTCACCCTCAAAGATGGGCATCTTCAGTTTCCTCACCTTGGGATCTCCTCCGTACCCCCGGTATCCTCCATAACCTCCTGCTCCCCGAAGGGAGGTGCTTCCCAAGCGTCTCGATCGACCCTCCGACGATTGTACCCAAACCCTTCCTCGTATTCCCCTCTTCTCCCTTCAAAATCAGTACCCCTGCGATGCATTTCTTCCCTCCTTCCAACAAAATCAACACCCCTTCGTTCGTACCCCTGGCTCATCTCCTCTCTAGAAAGCGGTTTTAGAGGAGGCATGTCATCCTCCACCTCCAGGATCTCCACCTCCGTATTTTTCCTCCCCCGAGGCGGGTTCGGATTCCCATCTTTGCCCTGGCCGTCGGTGGTCTCTCTTACTTCCGATGTCGCCGGATTCGTCTTCATCTCAATTAACTTCTTCAACATTTCTTCCATGACGGTGAACTTCCCTTCCAATCTCTTATTGTTGGAGGTGATTTGATTTTGAAAATAAAAAAATCTTCCCTCCAAATCTGATTTCAACAGTCCGATCTTGCCTTCCAAGACTTCAACTTTCTTCCCGGTCATCTTTTTTCCAAGAATCGCAAGAATTCTTCTTTTGGATGCCCAAAAACCGATGAAAATTTCAAAATTCCAGCCACCAAAGGTCCAAAATGGATGCTCTAATACCAATTTGATAGAAAATACTTGAGTTCGCAAGTAACCCTAAGGGAATACTTGAGTTCGCAAGCAAACCTAGCCCAAATTGAAGCTCCAACAGCAACGATGTTGCTGTCTACAGCAGGAAAACAGCCCAAACAGTAGCAAAACAGTGGAAATATGAGAGAGATCTTGTAGGAAATCAAGCAAAGACTTGTATTCCACTAGAGGATGGATAAAAACAGTAAACGATACAATAATCTTCAATTTGAGAGGAAGATAATCTCTCCAAAACTCTCTAGCAAAGCCTAGAGCCCAAGCACAAGACAAGATCTCAAAATTCAGCCAATCTCAAGATAGAAACCCTAATTCCCTCCTAAGCTCCTAATTAACATCAAAGGACAATTACAAAATACCTAAACAGCCCTTACATTCAAAAATTCCCTCTCAAACTAGTGTTTAAAATCTGCTGGGGCCCACAGGGGCTTCCGCCCCCTCTCCTGGTGGCTTGCGACTCCGCCTGGAGTAAACCAGGACCGGTCCAGGCTGGACCAGTCCAGCCGGCCCCTCCTGGGCCGGCAAAGGCGTAACACAGTCCTCCAAAGGTGACAAACCACCAAAACAAACATTATATCGCTAGTCTCCATCTGATATAGAAATGATTTGGTCAACAAGACATGATCGAGTTGATGAGACCTCAAGTGACAGGTTCATAATGTTCATTCTAGTGTAGAGGCATGAGTGTCAATCTGTGTGGTAGAACTACAGCTAGAGGATACAAGTATATATGAGGCTTTTTGAGGGTTATCAACAATATAAGGTTAAATCTGCTACATTGAATGCTAGAGATATTCAAAAATTTAAAGAAAGATCTACTTCGTACAGATTATCAATAATTTTTCCTCACAAATCTATAAGGTCCAGACTTCTTGGAAGTTAACTTTTTCATAATTCTAATAGAAAATCTCTTGGGTCTAATCATCACAAGAATCATATATCCCTATCTTTAAATTCTATAAACTATCTATATGAATCAACAACAGATTTGCACTTAACATAACATAGAGTAAGTTTCTATTGAATTTCTTGATGAAAGTCATGCATATTCTAAGCAAGTGGTGATCAAAATGCACTAGACCTATATGCAGCAGGTATTTCAACTAGAGTGATGGCTTTGCATAGCTCATATCTAGTGAAGTTTTTAAAAAGGTTCACGCAAGATTACCTAAAAACTGAACTTTTATAGGCTAACTCGACTCAGACTCACAATTTAGTCTATGACAAAACATCTTAACAAATTTCCAAGACTTCGGCTGAAAACTTCAGTATATACATCTGTTTGGGATGGTATACAGTAGAAAATAAGAGTTTCACATAGTCTCTTACATAGTATTTTCTAAAAGAGCTCATAAATCTAATATCTTGGTAGGAAATTATATCCTAAGGTAATCCGTGTAAGCACGCAACTGCCCTAAAAAATACATGGCAATATGTGACTCATTAGAAGTTTTGTAAAAGGAATAAAATGCATCATCTTCGAGAATCAACCAATAACTTCGAAGATAAATTCATATATATCGTACACATAGAACAACAAACATACTCAGATCTTTCCAAGGCTTGTGAGAAATGGGAAGGGTAACATATAAGCTAATAGCTTATTTGCCGCCCTTTGTCAACTGACAAGTGCAACACTATGCAACAATATGTGTAACATCCTTCATGAGGCAAACCAAGAAGAACATATCCTCCATCATAGTGTAATACCAATTTTCATAAAGTAAAAATGCAAAATTTCTTAATTAAATTATTCCCCAAAATATCAACTTTTATAAAAATTATAAGAAAAACATCCCATTGTGTTCTACTCGTCAAATAAAGCAAATTAATATATAGATGTATATGTCAATTTCTAAGGATGTGAATGTTATAGAATTAGTTTCGATTAAAATAAATTTCCTAACGTTTTAATTTAAATTTCTATTCATTTATAAAAATCACTATGTTTCTGAATTCCACTTAAGGCCACATTTATTGGGTAATTAAGGAATAATATCATTAATTAGCCACTTAAACGCCTTCCTTGCCAAACTGAGGCTGTTTCTCAATTCAACTCTTAATTTTTTTTTGTTGTTCTCGTTGCAAGAGTCACAGTTAAGGAAGCAGAAGTGGGTCGAGAGGCTAGAAGGAGGAGATCGAGTAGGAAAAAAGAACAACAAAAGGATGAAGAAGGAGAAGGAAAGAAAGGGAAGAAAAGGAAAGAGAGGAAATTGGAGAAGGAAAAGAAAACAGTTAAGAACTTTGATTTTATTATAGATATCCTTTTTTTTAAGTTCCTAATTTAAATAATACTCAATTGTTATTTAGGATTTAAGTGGTATATTAGGAGATGACGTTTTGAGATAAAATATCATTTTAGAATAAATATTTAAAATTGTACAACAACAATATCATCATCAAACCTTTATCCCACTACATGGGGTCAGCTCTAAAAATCTTTTTTCTCCATTGTGTCCTATTAATAGTCAAACTCTCATTTAAATCTAATAAAGAAAGGTCATTTCTAATATTTTCTAACCAAGTCTTTTTTAGGTTTATCTCTAAGTTCTTAACATAAACAAAATCTAATACATCTACTTTCTAACTGGGTCATCAGAAGGCCATCATTTTATGTGACCAAACCATCTAAGGCGACTCTCTCTAATATTATCTTCTACTTAAGTTAATCCAACCTTTTTACATATATGTTCATTTCGTATCCCTTCTCTAATAGTAAAGCAACTCATCCACCTGAGCATCCTCATCTCTGCAACACTTAACTTAATATTATGTTTTTCTTTTAATGTCCAACATTTTGCACTATAAAGCATTACATATCTTGTTAAAATCTCAACCATCCCTTGGCCATTGATCCCATGGCCAGGATGGGGATTCATGGGAGGCTCGCCTGGATCACGCCGATCTTGGGTGGCTGATTTATGAAGGATTATATTAGATTAATTATGCATGATTTTATATTTATTTATTTATTTATTAAGATATCTTATATAGATCTATAATAAAATTGAAGTCTTTTCCCTCTCCAATTCTCTGAATTTAACATAGTATCAAAGCAAGGCAATCGGTTCTTCAAAAACGAGAGCATGACAAAGGGAGAGCTAGTTCTTGCATTCTGTTCCTGCTCGCGTGTGTCCAGGGCAACCAAGCAAGTGAGAGGGCTTCTCCTTTGCGGTCTTCTGCGTGCAGCTCTCATGCATGCCTACCTGGGGGCCGAATCGAGTGAAGAAGAGGAGCAAGAGAGGGGACAATTAGGAACTGCATGCGAGCATACCTGAGCGAGGACAACCGGTCCCTCGTGCAAGTGTTGGAGTCAAACCATGCAAGGAACGAGCGGTTGAAGAGCTATTATACAAGCCATCAAATCCTCCACTTGAAGAGCCCCTCCTTGCCCCAAATCTCGACCGCTTTTGCATGTTCCCAATCCGCTACTTTCAGATATAGAAGATGTACAAAAAGGCTAAAGCCTCCTTCTGGACAGCAGAAGAAGACAAACTCTCCCAAGATCTCCGCCATTGGGATCAATCCCACAAATCAGACAAACGCCACTTCGTAACCCACATTCTCGCCTTTTTCGCTCCTGCTGATGGAATCGTCATTGAGAACCTTGCCAGTCGACTCTGGACTGAAGTCGGTTCGCTGGATTCGAAGCTCGCCAATGGAACGGTCATGATACGTGGAGTTTCCTAGATGATGCACGCAGTGGGGAAGAAGATGGCTTTCTTAATGTTAAGGCAGTTCACTACTATGGTCCAGTGCATGCTTACGATGACCAAAGAGTTTGTGAGCACGCAGATGGAGAAGTACGCTACTTCCCTAAGTAGGGAGTCAATCGTGGATATCAAAGGTGAGGCTACAGAGATATTAGAAGCACTTTATCCTACCCTGAAGGAGCTAGCGCTTGCTAGTTCTCCAGGTTCCCACCACCGGCCTTTATTGCAAGAATTCTAAGGAATATTGGTCCTTCCACCAGCCTTCATTGCCAGAATTCTAAGAATTTTTTGTCATTCTGCTTCTTTAGTGCATCTAAGACTGAGGAGAGATTGAACAGTAAAGCTCCTCTTATGTGCAACATCCAAAGTCGACTGAGCAGAAGCGAGATAAGTAAAGCACAAGACCTCCTCTTGCATGTGTATGAAAAGAGCTAAGAGTTCCCTCTCGTGAGGGTCTAGGGCCGAGACAAGCAAGAGTGGAAGACGTACACTACTTCCTATGATCAGACTAGAGGGATCAAAGGCCTTGCATGCGCCTGTACGGGGTCGATCGAACAGACTGTTCTGGTGGAGTCGGACGACTAATTTGCATTGGGCTGAAGGCTGCCTCGATCAAATGAGAGGAGATTTGTGAGCCAAGTGCTGAGCCACTTGAGACGTCTTTTTCTACTGCTATCCTTGAAGCTGACCGCAACCCTTAAAACAGATTTTTCCCTACTTACGTGCTTTCATTGCCGACCTTCCCTTGTGATTGTTATCCTATCCATAACCAATGTAGCCTTCATTGCTGCCCTGCTTAATATAGCCTTCTTTGCTGCCATTTGCCACCACAATGTCTGAAGCTAATTTCTCTCAAAGCTTTGACCAAATGGAGGACTCTATGGTGCACCAAGGGATTTGATAACTCGATTTTTCTGGGACTAAATACCAAGCTGGGAATGACAGATCTGTATTCCGCAAATTGAGGGAGAGTGTTAAAATCCCAACCGTCCCTTGGCCCTTCATCCCACGGCCAGGATCGGGATCCGTGCAAGGCTTACCTGGATCACATCAATCTCGGGTGGCTGATTTAGGAAGGATTATATAAGGGCTATTCAGATTTAGATCTACTCAACCGAAAACCTTTAGACTCTAACGTTGACCTTCATAATTCAAATATACATTCAACTCCCTCTCTAGTCATATCAATAAGAAAAATATCATCTTCGAAACTGTATCAATTGAGAAATTTAGGTGGTGCAGGTAATTTACAAATTTAAAAGATTGTGAAGAATTGAGGAAGCAACTCATCATGGTGATGAGATATTCTAACTTCTAATTCAGGAAGCAAGTTTTTAATCTTTTGCATGTACAATTGCACTTTAACTAAAGTTGAGTATGAAGTACACTAGTATTTTCTCATATTGTTGAATGTATGTTTACAGCTTAGTATTCATAAACACAAAATTAAGTATCTTATGATTATATAAATATTTTGTTAACTAATAATATTTTAAAAAGAAGAACAATGTGTTTTCTACTATGTTCTTTTTTTATGCATGCATTGTATTAATTATTTAAGTCTTGATGCTGTTGTTGTTATATTGTATTACTTATTCATTTTAAATTGATGCATGAAACGTTTAATTACAAGTAAAATAAATTGAATAAAAATTATTAAGCATGAAGAATGTCATGTTAGATGATGAGTAGCAACGAAATGTTATGCTATCTACATAGGTGGACAAAAAGGCCCCCAAGGGAGGCATCAGGATCTCAATATAATTCAATAGTGATAATGTTAGATTCCATCTGGGCTCTATTGAACATTATTATAAAGTTTTAAGAGTTAATTTATCTTATGATGACAGCCTAAAAATCTAGATATCTAGACATAACACATTCATAGACTTAAGGAGAAATGAGAGGTGAAAAAGTAGATAATTACTAAATAAAATATTTATATGAATAAATTCAAAGTTGGTCGTTTCAATCATTACTTGACATGATATCATCCTACTTATGATATGTTATTACTTGTTTATAAAAGCATCTAAATATTAATTCATTTTATAAACTTATAAATTTTAATGTATGAAATGTTAAAGATGTTTAATTTATGAATTATATTTGATCATAAATTCATGCATATTGCTTACTTCTTTTTTTTTTTACATTTGAATTATGTATTAGAATTGCATATCTTTATGAGCTTCATTGCTCACCAAACTATTATTCTAATTATTTTTACAGGAGAGGGCAATGATAATGTTAAAGCCGAGTAGAATTAAGTCAAATTAAAACTCATGTTTTGTTGCATAGTTGTGCAAAATAAAACTTGACTAAAGCATATAGGATACTTGTTAGGGAAATATTTTGGGGTTGTTAATGGCTCTATATTTATACATACCTAACTTATAAATAAAATATTTAAAATTTTTCCGTTTTGTATATGAATGTAGCGAAATCAATCATGAAAATTATTGGAATATTTATGAATTATGAATATAAGACGAATTATATGTTTTATGCTATTACATCCCATGTTCATTGGTAGAGGTGGTCGATGTGGGATGTGGCAAAAAGTGGTATCATAACAAGATTTAAAATTCTAAGGATTCATCTACAAAAGCTTATTATATCTATTACTTATAAGGAAGAAAACTGAATTTAATTTGATTACAACAGAGCCTAGGGGGTGTAGTATTCTCAAGCGAGTAGCGAGTATAACCAACGACCCTATATTGCATTTAACATATAAGATTAAGTGTATTAATATGAGCTTATGATTATATAAATGGATGTTTTATGATATAATAAATTGTAGATAATATGACTAAAAGAATACCCGAGAGAATTAATATTTAATCAACTCAGCCTAGCAGAACACATGAGTGTCATGAAAATATTACAATAGTAGAGGGCACTACACTCAGAGTAGAGAATGTGCCAATGAGGCTCGATTCTGCAACTATGATGTCAGGCGACAACTGCAAATGATGAATTATATTCAGAGCCATTGTTTAAAATTGCGCAATATGAGGCTCGCCTTGAGGCCCGCCTTAGCGCAATTTTAGTAAAAACGCCTCGAGGCTTACGCCTCGACCTTTCTTTATGAGGCTTACGCCTCATCTTGGATGAGGCCCGCCTTAAGGCGCGCCTCGCCTCGCTGGCATGAGGCGTACGCCTCACTCTATTTATGAATTTTTTTAATATAAAACTTTTCTAAATCTTATACGAAAGCCCCAAAAAATGTTATATGCTACTTTTATGCAATTCATATATATTATATTATTTTGTTCCTATAATATTTGGATTTCAATTCTATTTCTCATCATTTTTCATTTAACACTTTACATCTTATACAAATTTTTATTTCATATGTATGTAAATTTGTTACTTCATAGTTCATTAGAAAGATAATATGTCATCATTTAACATATTATTTGGATATTATATAAAAAATCACTTTTAACTTTTATTTTGACTTTACGCAATTTTTAGATTTTGAGGCTTACGCCTCAAAACGCCTTGAGGCTTACGCCTCGCCTCACGAACGAAAAACGCCTCAATACCCAATTACGCAATTTTAAACCTTGTTCAGAGCCACCGAATTACAGCTTGTACTTCTCTATTTATATATCAAATACAAATGAAATAAGAAACTACAAAACAAACAAGGGCTACACAAGAAACAAAAGAAATGCTAACATAACCTACGGCTACAGGAAAAACAGAATTTTGCAATTGTAATCGGATCAGAACAACTAACATTATTTTTTGGAGATTTAATAGTGTTTATCGAATTCAAAGCATACATTTCTTTCGATGTACATTCAACAACTAACTTATAAATGTATCATGTTCTAAATGAGCCCTTAAACTAATAATTGAAGCACATGTTCTTTCAAGGAATTAATAAAATGTTTATCGTTCTTTTGGAACAGCCAGATGAAAGAGAAAAAGTCAGCCATTCCAAGATAAAGTGAGAACTGCTTGTACAGGAATTGAAGAAATACCAGGATAAGAAGAGATTGGCCTCTTCTTGGGCACGACTTCTTTTTGGGCAAGGGAATCGAGTTGCTGGTCAAGCTTCTCAAGAGCTTCGAGAGCCTTCTCGCGGTCGATCTCCACCTGCGAATCTTCTTTCTCCAAGGCAGAAGGACAACGACAAGCAGGATTTCTATCGAGAAAAGAAAAGTTTGGAACGGTGCGTTTGTCGGAGGAAAAAACCGAGCGCGTCGATGGAAGTGGGAAAGAGATGACTGACAGCATCTCGGTAACTGAGTTTTTTGTTTTAGGGAAATCTCGGTTAGACGAGGCGAAGCGTAGGATGACCGTTAAAATAATTAGAATATACTTTTTCTATTTTTTTTATTTAAGAATGAGGCTCAACTTCAGTGATAACAAGTTATTCCATTGAGAAGTTATTGCACTAAGGTAAACATTAAGGTCAAAAAGAATTTATCAGTAAGAAAAAGTCAACAACTTAAAGAACTATAAAAGCTGCATGTGAATTCAAAATTAAAATATTTGAGATGAAGTAATAAGAAAAATAAAAATTGGGCTTAGCATTAAGGTATGAGATGGTGTAGTCAATGCTAGTAGAAGCACCAATTGAGCTTATCATGGATCATAACTATAAATGAAATTTTGACAGAAGAAATGTGCAAAATGTTTCTGATACATTTTGTAAGAACTCCACAAAAAATAATGTAACCACCCTTTCATCAATTAGATAAAGTCATTCAAAAGCTTGCAGTAGATTACAGAAAGCTCCAATGAAAAGCACCACAACGAAGAAATTGATTGTTGAGCAGTAGTAAACCGAAGTATCCAAATCGACTATTAATAAGCAAACGTCACGGCAAAAGCAACATGGGTAGCTAACAATTTTTAGTGAGAAGACTAGAGATGCCCAAACATATTGACCCAAAACAAATAAAAAATATTGATAAAAAACTACACCCAAAGAAAACCATCCAGCAACGTATAACCAACAGGCACCAATCCAAAAGCATCCCAGATATAATAGAAAGAATAAAATAAGCAATAGGCAATTAAAACTCATCAACAAAGCAAAAAAAATCCCTCAAGAAAATATAATTTCTAAATGATAAATGACATATTTGTGAACTTAGTGAGAACTTATACTTTTACTTTTAAGCTATATCTTCTTTTATAACAAAGAATAATAAAAATGGTGATAAAAACTACTAGAAGAGAAAGTAACCTCTGAGTTTCACCATTGATGAAAACATAAAAATACAAATTCGCAGTACAAGCCATGATCCAATTAATGAGTTATATAGAAACATTCTATTGACCTTATCAAATACCTTCTTGATACTAATTTTAGTTCAAAAATATTTTAGAGTATTTTTAAATTGAAATTATGGAGCCCTTCATTGGCTAGTATGATACTGTCTACAATGTCGTTATCATGGATAAATGCAAACTAAGCAAGGCAAATAAGATTTTAAACAAGGGGCTTTAACTTCTTTTTTTTCCCGGGGGGTTAAAACCCATAAAATAGTTTACACTTTAATATAAAAAAATATTACAAGTCCTTATAGGGATCTAACGCTCACTAATCGCTCAACAAGCTCTAATCAAAATGTAAAAATAAACCCTACGAGCAAAAGATCCCAACAATAATACAAAAACATAGAAGAAAGATAAACAAGCAGCCATAACCTGAAAAATAAGCTAGAGCTTGGATAATCTTTAAGAACCAGGTACGAATCGAATACCTGCAAAAATGATCCACATGTGCAATACAGTAACCACAAAAAATAATCCATAGCCAACAAATAAAATCAAAATGATTGAACATTGACAAAAGGATGCGGCAAAGGAATAAAACAAAAATCACACCCAGACAATCATTGGGAACAAAGCAAGAAGCTAGGGGAGCCACCGAAAGGAGCTGAAAAAAAAATCATAAAGGACAGGGTCAGACAAAGAAGAGAAACCAGCAGAAGAAGAATAAAAAGACCCTAATGAAGACAAAACCAACCACCAAAACACAGCCTGAAAAACCCAGAAGCAGGGAAAATATGAGACTAGACAGACACAGAATACCCAATAAGCTTAGAGTGTAGTATCAGGAACCTGCCCTCAGAAACTTGCTGACAGTAGCCATCTAATACCATGAGACAGATCAACAGAGAAGATAAATATCAACCAAACAATAAAACAGACAGCTGACAACATAAACGAAAGAATTATCAATATTAAAGTTGTTGCAATAAAGTTAGATAAAGTGGTGAGCCACACCCCAAAAATCCCCACAGAAAGCTGACCAACCATCTAACCCATAGACAAAATAGGGGTAGGTTTCTAGCTGCCAATCAAAATTCTAGTCATAGTTGAACCACTTGCAATCATAACAAAAACCCACCCACTCAACATAATCAAGGGACAGAACAGAAAGAAGGATAGTTAAGAAACTCATAATGGAGAAAACTAGAATGTGAGTATACCTCAAGGTGCCACCAACTGGCAAAATCATGAAAAACACAATATCGCCATAGCACTCCACTGAAATAAAGAGAACCAATCAACAACCATCGCAAAAGTGCAAAGCCAACCATAACAAAACAGACCTAACATCATAGAATAAAATCTCATAGCCCTGGGGAGGAAAACATGAAGAAGGTGTACCAAAACCTGAGAAAACCAACTGAGCTACTAGCACAACAAAAGGTAAGCCATCAAATTCTTATATTGGCCAAACCATCTTTGTCCAAATTGACAATCCCTCTCAACAGTTGAGGTAAAGCCAAACTAGAAAAGTCTCGGAAGGAATCTAACTAGCACCCAAATTTGGCAAGCCAGTCAGCACAACAATTAGCTTCACGACAAATGTGAGTAAAATAATAATTGAATTTATAAAAACTTTGTTTAATCTCTCAAATGAGATAAAGATTATTAGGATTCCCAGAAGCAGTACCCTTAATAAAATGAGTAAAAGCATAACAACAACCTCCACCCAAATGTCTTTAATTTTCAAAGAATCACACAAATGGAGGCCATAGGAAAGCGCCAGAAGTTCTACCATAATCATAGTGCTAGGATTTAAAGAACTAGCAAAAGCACAGACAACATTACCTAAATGATCCATAATAATTCCACTACACCTAACAGTTAGATTGTTAAAATAACCATCATTATTCATTAACAAAAGGTGAGTGGGTTTAAGCCACCACACAATCCTCTCCTTCACATTATAAATAGAATTATAAAATGAGATTGATTTATAATCAATATTGTTTTGACATGGGAGGTCTTATGGATTAGAGTGATAATTGAGTGGTTAATCCCCCTAGTAAAGTAGCAGTCTCAAAGAAGTAAAAAATTGCCTCAGTAAAGGCATTCTTGGTCTAATCTTTTATGAAATCAGCTAAAATATGGTGCTTATCTTCCATAAATAAGTGCATTCCTAATAGGATTTTGTTGAAGGATTGAAGATCAATGTTATCATCCTGATTGGGGAGAGAAGACAAATAAATGATAATAACACTTGCAATTTCATTTTGAGAATAAAGTTTATTAGCATTGCAGTTTATTTCTTTGATGTAATTTTTATTAGCTATGTGTTTTCCTGCACAAACACAATTAAAATAATACATTTTTGCTGATAAATTAACACATAAATATAACATTATTTATACTTATCAATTGCTCTAGTAATTATCATACAAAAATATCCTTTTGAGAGGTTGAGGATTTATAAGAGATAGCAAAATTGGAGATTCATCTAAGAATTACAAGGCAATATTCTTATAGCAAGTTAAGGGGTATTGATTTAACCATTGAGTATTACAAAAGGAATCAAGCAAACATTTGATTGGTTTATTATCCTATTTACTAAACCAACTATAATAAAAGTCTATGATTGAGAGTTCCAAGGCCAAAGTTAAAGATAGTAGTAGTAAAATTAATAAGTTTATAAGGAAAAGGAGGGTTATTACCAACTTTCTCCCCCTTTTTCATGATATAATTAAAGTCTTAAGTAACAATCCATGTTTTAGACATAGTTATAGAAATTTTTGATATAACATTCCAAAGAATCTTTCTCACATTAGCACCATTCTCAGCATAGACAAAAGTAATGAGAATTTTGAATAATTGTCAAAGTAGTGAAAGATATGGAATAAGAATCCTATTTAAACCATATAAAACAATTTCCATGCAAATCAAAGTTATTGCAACTTTTCTCAATATAAAAATACTTGTATTTCCTACAAGAGAAATAATGCTCCAAAGCTAAAGCAAATAACTTAGTTTTCATTAAACAAATGAGAATAATAGTAAAATCTTTGACAATATTTCTACAATCAGTGATCCTTCCATCACCAATAATATCCTTAACACTCCATGAGATAATATTTAGGATTAAAATAAGGCAACCATGAAAGTACGAGATGCGCCAAGAGGGGGGGGGGGTGAATTGGTATTTTAAAAAATCAACCCTAAACAAGAGTTCTACTTTTTGTATTTTTAAAAGGATAACTTAACGAGTAAAGTGCGGAAGCAAGTAAAACGTTCACAACGACGATATTGGTGATACAATTGTAACTTTCACAATACAAGATTTAAAATATGATTTTTCACCAAGCAATTTAAAGTACTAATTAAAAGCATGAAAAATAAAGTACAGTAAAATGGAAAAAGCACACCATAGATTTTTATAGTGGTTCAGTCACTTGACCTACATCCACTCCCCGGAGTCCTCTACTCCGGGATTTGCACTAGTAAAAGTTGACTCTCCTTTTGCTCTCACAGCAAGGCGGAGAAGCCTTTACAATACTCACTTTCACCTCCCCCGGTGCGACAGAATACCAAACGCTATGTCACCCTTCTAGTGACGGCAGCGGACCTTCTCCTTTTTCTCCCTCCTGGAGATGGTAGAGTACCTTGACGATGTTGATCTTGAAGCGTCTCTTCCCTCGAGAACTTTCCCGAGACTCCCCAAAGCCACAAGAGGACCAAAGCATGCAGCTAGCTTGGAGCCACCGTGTGATCACCTCACACTACTTCTCCCTCACGCTCAAGTTCACCTTCACGTTCCTCTCGCAAGCCCTGGATCTCTCCAAAGAAAAACTTCTCCTTCAAGAGTCCCTTCCTCCCTCAAAGCCTCTCACAGCAAGAAGACAGACCAACAACCATCTCATAAAAAATTTAAGTTATTTTTATATCAGGCTTCAGAAAACCCTAAAAATTCTAACTTTTGCGTCTCTGTTCGTACAGTACGATATATCATCGTACAGTACGATCAGTTCAAGTACAGATTCATCTAGTATGAGCACAGACGAACAGTTCTCAAATTTTATACATATCGTACTGTACGATCTATATATCGTACAGGACGATCATGTTAATTTCTACTGTTCGTACAGGACGATCCATGGGACGATCCCTGGGATGAGAAAATTTGTCTATGTCAGTCGTCCAGCACTCCACTAGTCGTACAGTACGATTAGTTCATTTAAGGCTATCGTCCTATATAATATGAATATCGTCCAGGATGAATAGAATAAAAAAACTTTGGTTTCATCTGGTACGATCGAAGGGACGAATGAAATCGTCTCTGTCTATCGTACGGTACGATATATTATCGTACAGTACGATCGACTTTAAATAAGAAACCAACGTTTATTTCCTGATTACGGGAGATAATTTTGGTAAGTATTCAATTAATCGTACCGTACAATATGTATTATACAGTACGAATAGTTCAAAAATCAAAATTATAAACTTACTAAACTTATTCTGGCGGCTAGGGTTTTTCAATTGAATCTCATCGTACAGTACGATTAGATTACAAAGATAATCATCTGGAAAATAGCCGTTAGCCTGAGTATTATTGATTAATCGTACAATACGATTTAAAATCATACAGTATAATATTTTAAAAAAAAAATTTAACATGAAAATAAATCTCCCCCTGTGTGTGTTCATGGTTGCTCCTTTCACATACATGCTTCTGTGGCAGACTCAAGAAAATAAAAAATTAAAAAATTAAAAATTACAGAATTTTCAACATCTTATTCTACCCTATTTGAGTCTCCAGCAACCTTGAGCAGTGTGCATCTGACCTGAAATGTTAGTGCTCATATACAAGGATAAATATTTGTAATCTTATGGAAGTCCATATGGATTCAGTAAGTATTAGTTGTCACCATCAAAATCAAGTGCCCGGGATCCTGGATTTCAACAATCTCTCCCTTTTTTATGGTGTCAAATAATATTTTATGGCCACAGTTGTTATGTCTTCCTTAGCTCCCCCTCAGAAGGATAACTTAATTAATTATTTTTTAAATAGTAGGAGAGAAAACAATTTTTTTATTATCATAACCTACAGAATAAGCATAACAAGATGACGAGTAACATATAATATGAACAGAAGAGTAAACATAAATAACTGATATCATTAATAGTAAAAACAGAACAACACAGAAACGTCTCCCCCTTTTGACAGCACCAAAAAGGGAAGAATAAACAAGCAGCTACAATGACAAGAAACTAGAAAAGAAAACAAAATATAATATAAGCCACTGAAATATTCAAAAGTCAGGATCCTGATCCGGAGGTGGTGGAGGAGGTCGTGGAAGCAGTTGGAAGTACTGATGGAGGGACACAAACTGGTGATCGATGGAGGTGAAGCGCTCTCTAAACCATTTTATATAACTTTCATGTTCTTGATGTTGTTGAGCAACGTGGGAGTCCAGCCTAGTCTCCAATTGATCAAGGCGTTGAATGATGTCATTGTGAGGGTAGTCAGGATAAGCAGGACCAGGCGGGTGTATTGGTGGTGGTGGTGGTGCGTCAGCAGGAGCAGCAGCCTCTTCTTCATCAAAATCAGGATCGGCGTGAGCGACCCCCCGATAGAATAAGATACGAAAAGAGGCATCTGAGTAGAAGATAGGAAGATGATCTGAAGGTAGAGGATAATGAATTTGATACTTAGCATCTAAGATGTAGCCTATGACATGTCCTAAAGCAAGGTTTAGTTTTTGGAGGGCACCTGGATATCGGAACGCAGACAGGGTATGGATATAATCAAAAATCATTTAGGCTTCATTGAATTTGGTTCCATACATTATTAGCTAAGTGACCACAGACAGCAGTGGAGTAATATGGATGCGGTCTCCAGCTTTGGGTATGATGGACGTGCAAAGAACATGCTGGATAACGCGTGTATTTTGATTCAGGGTTTGGACAAGGGGCAGGTGTTGATTGGATGGGACACTTCTAAGGGTCATGTTAACTGAGGTCCAATCATAATCATGTGTGATCATAGATTGCGAACGAGGGCTTTCAGTTGATAGCCCAATGTGTGTAGCTATGTCGTTGATGGTGATAACGACATGCTGTTTGCAGACATAGGAAGTAAAGGTGGTGTTCTCTAGATCAACTTTGAGATTTGCAAGAAATTCAAAAAGTAGTTCGGAGTGGAAGGGAAACGCTAGAGTCAACAGGAATTGAAGAGTGGTGGAGGTGAAAAGATTCATCACCTCGAAGTTCAGAGCGGCTTGATTCAACATTCGAGATGGGGTGATTTTGGCTTCTTTGAATTTATTGTATGCTTTCTCGTCTGCAGCGGAGAGAAAGCGATCGCCGAGAGGAGGAAGAGCTCCCTACGATCATTCGGCCGCACTTGCTTGAACTAGACATTGTTGAGGAAGGGGATGGAGAAAGAGAGGAATTTGGAAGAGGAATGAGTGATTGTAACCAAAGAATGCCTCCAATTTATAGAATTTTGGAAGTATCGTACAGTACGATTGAGGATCGTACAGTACGATGTGTGTAATTATGTCGTCTGGACGACTGTTCAGAAAAAGAGAGTCAAATCGTACAGTACGATCAGAATCGTACTAGACGAATGTGAGTGAGAGGCATTCGTCCCGAGAAGTCGTCTGAACAACTTTTTGATAAAATAGATCATACAGTACGGACATGTGTTTATACAGTATGAAGGGAAATAACTTTCGTACCGACAGAATTTAAATTCGTCCTAAGCCAAATGGACACGTGTAGCGTATAGTACAATGGGTGGATCGTACCGGACATTGACCAATAATGAATATCGTACAGGACGAATGGTAGTTCATACAGTACGATATGTACAAGATAGAAAAGATCTGGACCGTGGATGGAGTGAATGACTGAGATTTGTGTAGTTAGGATAATCGTACAGTACGATATGTGGTTCGTACAGTACGATGTGCAGAGAAATTCAAGGTTTGTCATCAACAAGGTAAGAGGATCAGGAAACTATTTTTTTCGTTTTATTTTTATTTTTTTATTATTATTTTTTCATTATATTTATTTTTAAAAGAAAACAAAACAACATAACAAACACAATTTTTTTTTGTTTAAGCTTGAATGTCTATGACACCTAATTTTGTTCTCAAGGTGCTAAAGGTGTCATAAGCTAATGGTTTTGTAAAAATGTCAGCCAATTGATCTTCAGTAGCAACGTAGTGCAGTTCAATATCTCTTTTGGCTACGTGATCTCTTATTAAATAATGTCTAATGTCTATATGTTTCGTTCGTGAATGTTGAATTGGATTTTTGGATATATAAATAGCACTAGTATTGTCACACATGATTGGGATGGTTCCTTCAGGTAGTCATAGATCTAAAAGTTATTATTTTAACCATAAAACTTGTGTAACATAGCTACCTACCGCTATATATTCTGCTTCGACGGTTGATAGGGCTACTGAATTCTATTTTCTACTGGACCATGAAACTAATGATTGTCCAATGAATTGATAGGTACCAGAGATACTTTTTCTATCTACCCTACATCCTGCAAAGTCTGAATCTGAGTACCCTAAGATTTAAAAAGTAGTGCTGTGTCTAGGATACCAAATTCCTAAGTTCGGGGTGCCTAGTAGATATCTAAGAATTCTTTTGACAGCAGTCATGTGAGATTCTTTCGGGTCAGCTTGAAAGCGGGCACAGAGACACACACTAAATATTATGTCCGGTCTACTGGCAGTCAAGTAGAGAAGTGATCCAATTATTCCCCTATACCTCTTTTGGTCTACAGACTTCCCACTGGGATCTTTATCCAATTGAATGTTAGAGCTCATGGGAGTATTCATAGCCTTAGCATTGTCCATTTCATATTTTTTTAGAATATCATTTATGTACTTAGATTGGCTAAGGAACGTTCCACCTTCCATTTATTTTACACTAAACCCAAGGAAGTAATTAAGTTCTCCCATCATACTCATTTCAAACTCATCACTCATTATTTTTGAAAATTCATTACATAAGTTTTTCTCCGACGATCCAAACAAGATGTCATCTACATAAATCTGAACAATGAGTATCTCAACTCCTACATTCTTCAAGAATAAGGTGGTGTCCACACTACCCTTAACAAAGCCTCTATCTAGTAGGAATGTACTAAGTCTTTCATACCAGGCTCTAGGTGCTTGTTTTAACTCGTATAGTGCCTTTTTCAGTTTGAACACATGGTTTGGAAATTGTGAGTTTTCAAACCCCGGGGGTTGCTCCACATAAACATCTTCCTTGATTATCCCGTTCAGGAAAGCACTCTTGACATCCATTTGATACAGCTTAAAATCCCTAAAATAAGCAAAGGCTAACAGTACCCTGATGGCTTCTAGTCTAGCTACCGGAGCAAAGGTTTCTTCAAAATCTATTCCCTCAATTTGGTTATACCCCTTTGCTACTAACCTAGCCTTGTTTCTCACTACTACTCCAGAGTCATTCATCTTATTTTTAAAGACCCATTTAGTTCCAACCACACTTTATCCTTTAGTTCTTTTGACTAATTCCCACACATCATTCCTAACAAACTAATTTAGTTCCTCTTGCATTGCTAGGATCCAGAATTCATCTCCTAAGGCTTAATCTATATTCGTGGGTTCAACCATGGAAATGAATGCAGAATGACTGACTTCTTTCCTAAGTCCATGCCTAGTTTTCACACCTTCTAATGGGTCTCCTAAGATCAGTTCTCTAGGATGATTAGAAGAAAATTTTAAATCACTAGGCGATTGTTCCTGAGGTTCTGCTCTAGTCTCTATGGCAATGGTTTCTACTCCCCGTATAATCTCAACTTCTTCTTCTTCATGATTAGATTCAGAGGTCTTATTGGATTCATCAAATACCACATGGGTAGACTCTTCTACTACCAGGGTCCTCTTATTAAAGATTCTATAGGCTTTACCTACATATGAGTAGCCTAGGAAAACCCCTTCATCTTATGGGTGACTTGCCATTAATTAAGATGAAACATTTGCAACCAAAAACATGTAAGTGAGAAAGATTGGGTGTCCTACCCTTAAGCAATTCATAGGGTGTCTTATTAAGTTTGGACCTAACATTTATCCTATTTAGAACATAACAAACAGTATTGACTACTTCTGTCCAAAAGTATCTAGGTAAAGTGTATTCAGTTAACATTGCCCTAGCAGCTTCAACTAAAGTTCTATTCTTCATTTCCGCTATTCCATTTTATTGAGGAGTTCTAGGGGCAGAGAAATTATGTTCTATTCCTATCTCTTGACAAAATGATTCAAACTTATCATTCTCAAATTCTCCACCGTGATCACTATGAATTGTTGAAATTACACATCCTAATTTCTTTTGAATCCAAGTGGAGAAAATTCTAAACTCTTCAAATGACTCACTCTTATGAGCTAGGAATTTTACCCAAGTAAACCTAGAGTAGTCATCCACTATTTCAAATCCATACAACTTCCCTCCTAGGCTGGCTGTACTAACAGGTCCACGTGGAGAGTTTCTAGTGGCCTAGTGGTGTTGATATCCTTGATTGCATGAAATGAAGATTTAACTTATTTTCCTAATTGGCAGGCATCACAAAGATGATCCTTAGTAAATTCTAATTTAGGTATGCCTCTAACTAGGTCTTTTTGAGTGATGTTCCTAAGTGTTTTCATACTAGCATGGCATAGTCTCCTATGCCATAGCCAAGAGTCATCAGCTATTATTTTCAGACACAATGAGTTTGAGTTTTCAATGCAGTTTAAGTCTAACATGTAAACATTGTTTATGCATTTTCCTTCTAACACAAGTGTATCATTTAAGCTTATCATGCTTTTATTAGAAAGAAATTTTATGTCAAAGCCCTTGTCACATAGTTGACTAATACTTAAAATATTATGCTTTAAACCATCAACTAAAAGTACATTCTGAATAACCAAATTCTTAGTGTTTCCAATGATACCTAAGCCCACCACTTTCCTGGTGGTGTTGTCTCCCAAAGTTACCTTGCCTCCAGACCTGGCCTCCAGTGTCACGAACTGCTTCATGTCTCCAGTCATGTGTCTCGAGCAGCCACTGTCCAGGTACCACATGCTCTCACTAGGTCTTTTGTGAGAGCATCCCTACAATGTCAATCACAGGTTAGCTTTGGGAACCCAAGTGAGTTTGGGTTCCACCTTATGCTTATATGAATGAAATGTATGCATGTTATGCTGTGATGAATGTGATTTAGGTCTCCACACTAGATGTGTCCTATGGTAAATTGTGCACGTGCGGGATATGTGACCTAGCATGCCACAAGAATAACATCTAACACCGAGAAATGGGTTCACTAATCTATGGGGGTGGTAGTGCCTATTCCTAGGTTTGGATGATGCATGCTTTACTGGTTTTGAATGAGATGGTTCACATGATGGAGGTTGAAAAAACTAAGCAACCGTGGGAGGTGTTTTATTATTTTCGAATGCGTGAAGTTTTTTATTTAAAAACTTATTCTCTTGATTAAGGCTTGCATATTCAAATCTCAATATATGCTCACTCCTATCTAGTTCATCTGCAAGTTCTTCTAGTTCCTTAAATGCATTCTCTAGTTCAATATGTGATGATTTCAAAGTATCGTGTGCAGTGGTTAACTCAATATGCTTCTTATTTAATGCATTATATTCATCAAGCAAAGACATATGATCTTTATCCAAGTCAGAAAAATTCTTAGCTACACTAGCATGCTCCTTTTGTAAAGTACTAAACTCAGTGTTAAGACTAACATTCTTTTTATTTAACTTTCTATACGAGTCATGGATTTTTTTAGAAATAATAAGCAGTTCATCATAAGACAGTTGACATGCATCATCTTGATCTGATTGATCAAGATTATCATTAGTCATAAGACATAGATTCGTTACCTCCTCCTCTGCTTCTTCTTCCGATGATTCTGAGGCAGAGTCGGCCCAAAATGCTTTTTGTGTCTTAAATTTGCCCTTCTTAAACTTTGATCTTTCCTCACCCTTTTCCTTGGTTTGATGAGTCTTGACGTTGGGGCAATCAGCTCAGAGATGACTGGGTTTCCTGCACTCAAAGCAAATTGTGTCAGATGCAACTTTAATATGCTTTGAGCTTTTACCTTTGTTCCAATTACTTTGATGATGGCGCTGCTTTCTCTTTAGAAAATTCTTGAACTGACGAGTCATCAAGGCGATGTCGTCATCTTCCTCCGCTGCTGAGCTGTCACTTTCAGAATTGTTTGTTTTTAAAGCCACCGTTCGCTCCTTCTTCTTTTCACCTGCATCACTTTGTCGTTGACTCACTCCTTGCTCGTAGGCAATGAGTGACCCAAGTAAATTGTCAATAGAATAAACGTTCAGATCTTTTGACTCAATTATTGCAGTGATTTTAGCATCATACGAGCTAGGCAAACATCGCAGTATTTTATTAACTTTTTCCGAGTTAGACAACTCTCTCCCTAAAGCATACAGAGATGTTACAATCTAGGTGAATCTAGTGTACATGTCAGATATAGTTTCACTAGGTTTCATCCGGAATAGTTCGTAATCATGTAGCAGTATGTTCAGCCTAGATTGTTTGACCTCACTAGTTCCTTCGTACGTGATACACAGTTTGTCCCAAATTTGCTTACCAATAGTACAAGTTGATACTCGCATATAATCTTCTGATTTTAATACGTAAAAGAAATAATTTAGACATTTAGGATTTAACTGTGCAAGTTCTCTATCCTCAATGCTCCATTCATTAAATGATATTTCAGCTTTAATTCCATTCAACATACGAAACAGTGAAGTGTAACCTCTTGAACCATCATCCACATACGATAATCTAAAGACTGTAAAAATGTAGACATACGTATTTTCCAGAAATCAAATGGTATATTGTCAAATAAAGGTGGACAGGTTATAGAATAACCCTCCGTAGTGTTGCGGTTACCAAATTGAGCCATTGATCTTACGTTTCTAGGTTTTCTAAAATACTATTTTGAAACCCCGCTTTGATACCACTTGAAAGTACGAGATGCGTCAAGAGGGGGGGTGAATTGGTATTTTAAAAAATTAACCCTAAACAAGAGTTCTACTTTTTGTATTTTAGAAAGGATAACTTAACGAGTAAAGTGCCGAAGCAAGTAAAACGTTCACAACGATGATATTGGTGATACAATTGTAACTTTCACAATACAAGATTTAAAATATGATTTTTCACCAAGCAATTTAAAGTAGTAATTAAAAGCATGAAAAATAAAGTACGGTAAAATGGAAAAAGTACATCAGAGATTTTTATAGTGGTTCGGTCACTTGACCTACGTCTAGTCCCCGGAGTCCTCTACTCCGGGATTTGCACTAGTAAAAGTTGACTCTCCTTTTGCTCCCACAACAAGGCAGAGAAGCCTTTACAATACTCACTTTCACCTCCCCCGGTGCGACGGAATACCAAACGTTATGTCACCCTCCTGGTGATGGCAACGGACCTTCTCCTTTTTCTCCCTCCTGGAGATGGCAGAGTACCTTGACGATGTTGATCTTGAAGCGTCTCTTCCCTCGAGAACTTTCCCGAGACTCCCCAAAGTCACAAGATGAGCAATGCATGCAGCTAGCTTGGATCCACCGTGTGATCCCCTCACACTACTTCTCCCTCACGCTCAAGCTCACCTTCACCTTCATCTTGTAAGCCCTGGATTTCTCCAAAGAAAAATTTCTCCTTCAAGAGTCTCTTCCTCCCTCAAAGCCTCTCACAGCAAGAAGACAGACCAACAACCACCTCTTAAAAAATTTAAGTTGTTTTTATATCAGGCTTCAGAAAACCCTAAAAATTCTAACTTTTGCGTCTTTGTTCGTACAGTACGATATATCATCGTACAGTACGATCAGTTCAAGTACAGATTCATCCAGTATGAGCACAGACGAACATTTCTCAAATTTTATACATATCATAATGTACGATCTGTATATCGTACAGGACGATCATGTTAATTTCTACTGTTCATATAGGATGATCTGTGGGACGATCCCTGGGACGAGAAAATTCATCTCTGTCAGTCGTCCAGCACTCCACTAGTCGTACAGTACGATTAGTTTATTTCAGGCTATCGTCCTGTACGATATGAATATCGTCCAGGATGAATAGAACAAAAAAACCTTAGTTTCGTCTGGTATGATCGAAGGGACGAATGAAATCGTCTCTGTCTATCGTACGGTATGATATATTATCATACAGTACGATCGACTTTAAATAAGAAACCAACATTTTTTTCCTGATTACCGGAGATATTTTGGTAAGTATTCAATTAATCGTACCGTATGATATGTATCGTACAGTACGAATAGTTCAAAAATCAAAATTATAAACTTACCAAACTTATTCTGGCGGCTAGGATTTTTCAATTGAATTTCATCATACAGTACGATTACCATCGTACAGTACGATTAGATTACAAAGATAATCATCTGGAAAATAACCGTTAGCCTGAGTATTATTAATTAATCGTACAGTATGATTTAAAATCGTACAGTACGATATTTTAAAAAAAAAATTTAACATGAAAATAAATCTCCCTCTGTGTGTGTGCATGGTTGCTCCTTTCACATACATGCTTCTGTGGCAGACTCAAGAAAATAAAAAATAAAGAAATTAAAAATTACAGAATTTTCAACATCCTATTCTACCCGGTTTGAGTCTCCAGCAACCTTGAGCAGTGTGCATCTGACCTAAAATATTAGTGCTCATATACAAGGATAAACATTTGTAATCTTAAGGAAGTCCATATGGATTCAGTAAGTATTAGTTGTCACCATCAAAATCAAGTGCTCGGGATCCTGGATTTCAACAAACCATGGTTAAATATCTCGTTTACTTCTAGCCTTTCTTTTCTTGGAGGTAGAGGGAAGATACTAGAATTTTGGATAAATAATAATGGGGCTATTCATAGGTACTGGAAGGTTGGATGCAATTGATTTGGTGTGCTTGAAGGTTTTCTTTACAAGGTGTTGGATTAAAAGCGAGGATGGGTCTTTAAAGATATTGTTGAATCCAGGTGAGTTAGGTGAATCAAATGTTTTAATACTACCATAAGCGTTCATTTGGGGAATATTTAGGTATGGAGCAGTAGCCTGAGGTGAGGTTGGGGAAAAGAGAACATAACCACTTTATGGCTTACATTAGGTTAAGGGATGTGAGCTCTAAAGCCATTGCAGCTATGATCATGTCTAAAATTTATGTTTTATGGGGGTTGATTTAAATTTTTCAATAGTAACCTCATGGTCGAACGTATGACAAGTCACATATAAAGGGCTTCTATTCATAATATATAAGCTATTGTATATATTTTACTTTAATAAAAGAGTGATGAATCTAGGAAGAAGAAAGGTGGTTGAAATTTTGATTGAAACCCTAGCAAATGTTAACCGAGTTTTTTTAAATGTAAGGCAATTTGAAGGTATACCAATTTTTCTTGCTATTTTTTATATACCCTACTCTGATCAACAACACAATGGTAGCTTTAAGAGTTTAATCAAAATAGAAACCATCTTGAAATCTTCGTTTAGTGGAATAATGTTCGATGCCCATGGTTTGATGGCCTATTATTAATAAACCATTGGCTTTATTACCATATCCTTATTACTAGCCCATGGGGAATTAGAAATAAAAAACTACATGTGACAAAAAGAAGATTATATGTTCCTTTGAGCTTCCAAAATTTACTTACAGTAAAAAGGAGGTTATCATAGAAAGTGCATCATCTAATGGCATACCGAACTAAGGCAAGAGTCTAAGGTTTTACTCCTTCTCGACCTCATCATCATAATAAGAGACCTTTTCATTAGGTGATTTTGTATAGCTAATGGATAAGGTGGAAGCACTAAGAACGTTAATAATTAGAAGCATTTTCTAATTGAGGGTTTGTGTAGGAAAAAAGCTTGGTGAGTGGTCGAGGACCCTCAATAGCTGTAGTAATGGAATAAAGATGTAGGAACTCCATTTTATCCATAGAATATTTACTTTTCTCTAATAAAGTCAGTGTAAATTCAAATAAAACAACTAGAAAGTTGGCAAAAGAGAGTTAAAGAGAGGCATAATATATCCTAAGATTAAACCCAAGTGGGGAAAAGTGCATCGTATTGAACAAAAACATAGCTAAGCTCATTTCACCCTATAATATCAATAAAACTAAATTAATAAAATTGTAACAAATCTTTATAGTTTATTAAGGTAATTTGAATTTAAATTTCACATTTCTTTCTGACTATGTGGGGGGAATGAATATATGTGAAAATTCTTATGTGTGAATTATATATGTAATTCTATGTGTAAATAATAGGAGTATTATAAGCTAGACATTTGCAATGGTGGAGTGAGAGAGTTTTGCATCCTATATTTGTACGAAGATTCACACATAAGCAAATAAATGATAAGAGCATGGATGACACCAAAGTTTTTACGTAAAAATTTTGAGGAATGAAAAACTATGGGGCATAACATAGTTGAAATGGTTTCACTATGTGAGCAATGAATATAAAGGTTTTCCCATCCCTTTTTTTAAAGATTGTAAGATTAAAAAGCAATGGAGATTTAGAAAAAAAATCATAGAATTGATATGGGATGAAAGGTACAGACGATTGTGGTTGATTGGAAATTATCCAATAATGTGGGCTCGAAAGCAGCATTTCAATGACTGCGATTAGGCAGAGATGTTCTAAAGGTGGCAATTCAATGATGATGAGGATTAGATAGTAGTAATCAGGTGGTTCTGAAACACTGATGGTTAGGCAATTTCTTCTCTATAATGACGATTAAATAATTGTGCTCTGACAGTGGTCTGGTGATGTTTATGTTTTGACAGCTATGGATGGGCAATGACAAGTTGATGATGGCGACTAGGCAATTTTAGTTTCATGATGGTGTTTGGGTGATGGTATTCTAATGATGATGGTTCAGCGGTAAAGGTTTGAAGGTGGCAATCGGGTGATGGTCTAATGGTGGCAGTTAGACAGCATAGGTCTATTCATCTCAAACCTTTGAGCTTTCTTGAATCTCAAGTCTAGGCCACTCTTCATTTAGAGGGTGAGGGGCCCTATTTATAAATTTTTAAGAGTAAAATGCCCTGTAAATATAAAAAAAATATGAAACACTCTATCAGATAACATGAATGGATTCCCTTGATTATAAAGCATTATTCAACATTTAATGCTCTTAATGTTATTGAAAGTCAGTAATCTTGAGATTGTTAGATTTGTCACATTAAGACCATTTATTTGGTTATAAGCATGTCATATTTGGAGATTATTTAGTCCTCCCAACAATATCCTAAAATTGTTAACTATTCTCAAACCTCTTGATCTGGGCTTATTTGGACTTAACTAAGTTATTTTTTAATGTATTTAGGCTCATCTCATAGACATGATTAGCTAATCATCTTATAGACATGATTAGCTAATCATCTCATGGACATGATTAGCTCTTGATTTGCGGCTTGGTTCTTTTATACAAACTCTAGTTCTGTCCCATGAAATATAGGAAAGACTTTCTAACAAGAGTTTTAAAATTATGGGAGGCAATCAAAGCATGGTTCTCTTTCATGTTCTACAATTCTCCCCTTTGAAAAGTGGACGAAACTATATATTCAACAAGAGAATAAAAAACATTATAACTGACCAAGGTTCTTAGCTTTAATGGTGGGACTCCAATTTTTAAGAATGAATTGACTGTCCCCATTGGACAGACAGAAGCTTGAGGTGAAATTCTTCATCTTATTTGAGACACTATTTTTTTTTTCTTCCAGTGGAAGGAATATGATCACCCTCAAAGATTGATGAAAAGTAAGGACATGGAGGAAGCTGCTACAACTAATCACTAACGAAGTGGTAGATATTTTGACAAAAAAGATTTCCTTCCCAGGAATCCAAAAAATCTGTTGTGCACTAGTTATTTTTGAGATTTCCATAAATCTTGTTGATTTTTTTTTCTTTTTATTACTTTCATATTAATTTTTTCTTTTTAAATAATGATCCCCAAAATGACTTATTTGGACTTAAATAAGTCATTTTTCTTTTTATTACTTTCATATCAAGTGACTTTTTCTATTTTATCACAACTATAAATTTTGCACAATACTACTACAATTTATAGTAGTGGTAAATAGAAAAGTCGTCATGCATGGATCTTCACTTTATATAACTATTAACCCCATTTCACTAAAAGCAAATGCTTCCATATTGATGTAACTATGTAAGTGTGGAACCTCAAAAAGAATGGAAACCTTTTCATGACACCTCTAGTGTATGCGTTTGAAGTCAAAACTGAACATAGATAGTGCCTGTGCGCTTCATATGCTCTAGTAAGATGAGTTAAATAAATACATGTTACGTGACCTTTATTAATCTCACTTATTTGTTCATGTAGCATTTTAATCAAGTTGATCATATTGCTATCCACATCAATTATAAACTTAAGTAATAGGATTTGTCTTTATAGTAGAACCCTAAATCATTGGTAATTTGTGATACGATATTTATGTGGATAACATATTTCACGATCCACCTATACGTAAATGTAATACAACCAATGTAACTTCGAATATATATACATGGAGATCACTCTAAAGCATAATCTTGCTCATTGATGCTATTTACTTTTTAAGTAATTTATACCTTATTCCTTCCCTGCTTCATTCCAATAACTTCATTTAGTTGCAAAACTTTATCAAAATATAATTAACACGAACATATTGATGAAAATCCATGTACAGGATTTTATCCAATAAAAAGAAAGGATGTCATTAAAAATTCATTTAAATGTAATGATTCCTTTTAAAATTGAACTTTTACAAATACCTCTATTATTAATTAATTCAAATAGTATGATCATTCTATAACAATTAGATTGATTAATAAAATAAGATGATCTCTTCATATTTTATTAGTCATGTATTGAACATACTACTTGTTACTACTGATTTATATATGGTGCTTGCATAAACCAAAAGCAAGAGACTGTATATGTATGTTTGATATTAATGAATTACAACAGTATCGAAAAGTTATTATGCATATTAATTTGTGTTCCAATAGCATGCGTATATTGAATATTCAAAGAGCCTTGATTAGATCGGAGAATTTCATATATTCCTTTATTCTTTAACATTAAATACATATGCAATTTCATTGAACTATAATCGTATCGCCTTCTTTTGATTATTATTATTCTTTTCTTTGAATTCTTGTAAAAAAAGGGAAGCGTTGTTATCTATTTATTTAGTTATTTAAAAGTCTTTAAAAGTATCAAATACCTATGATGAATTTTAAATAGTGGAGATGATCTTATGATATTATAAATAACGTTTAGCTTGCATTAATCTTCCTTATACCATCATCATGTTCATATATACATACTAGCTTGTATATGTGAATACGTAGAATTCTAACACATATCTCTCTCTTCATGTTATTTAATTATGAGAAAATATGGAAATACTTGGACAGCGAGCTCAGGCTTCATCCTTACTCTATCTTGCCTTTGCAAGGTGAGAACAAATCGGTTGCACTGGCGACTTGATCCAATAATGTAAACTATCTAAAACTTAGGGCTCCATGTGATGCTCCAGAATATAATTTGAAAGAATTATTCCTTTATTTTTTTTAATAAATAATGCCAGAGCTATCTAACTTTATTTATTAGAAATAAATAAAAGAAATAATTCTAAAATTCTATATATATATATATATATATATATATATATATATATATATATATATATATCTGTATTCATTTTTTCAAAAATCATATATACTATTCAGGATCTATATAATCATATCACAATTACTCTGTCATGAGTACAAAGGATAAGCAAAAATAAAAAGAACCTGAACCTGAAGGAATCCTGATTAGTCTCACACTCCTGTTTGCTTGCCCTGAGTAGAAATTTTTAAATCACATATAATGAGTTAAACAGTCATGCAACAAACTAAATCTTATAATTGGCCTCAAGGCACGATAGATAACTAATATGCATGTCAGCAGTTAAATCATAATAGTAGCAAGCACATGATCATAGGGCATTACAATAGAGAAATTAGTAAACTAGTACATTCATTAAATCACAAAAACAATCGTCATATTAATACTATAATCAATAAAGAATACGTATAAAGCATCAAATCAAAATATCATTAAAGATTCTCAAAATTATGTTAATGCAGTAAAATCATATAAAAATAATTATATTCATATACCACATGCTCAGTAATATCATATCAATGTCTAGTGCACATGTTCAATATATATCATGTGATTAACATATTATAATAGTAATAGTAGTATTATAGGTGGCAGTAATAGTAAAGCTATATAGTGGTAGTGATTCAGTAGCATGTAGTCTAATGTTCATTTTAAATAAGTAAATGTCTTGGCTATAGTGGTATTTTTCTATTATAAGTGTCAATATTAGTAACCCATTGGCTCAGTAAATAGAGTTGTTACTCTTTGCTCTGCAGCATAATAATAATTCCTCATAACTCTCAATTATTATATCACGTGAATCAGAAATGTATAACACCCAACCATAGTATTTAAAGGAAATCCTATTGGTCCACTATCCTCTACAGGTCAATAAATCTCTAACCAACGTCAGTAAATAACCAATCTTTACTTATTCTTCATACATATCACTATCATAGTATTTCAACAATAATAACAATCAATTATTACTCAATCATATATCCACATTCATTTTCAATGTATTGCAGAAAATAAAATATAATTATGCTATATTCATAAAGTGTCAAAATGTTCTAACGATTGACAACAATAAACCTTATAGAGCAAAAATTTATATTATTAGAAATTAACCGAATTACCAAAGATCGTATATAACTACATTCTGAAGTTTTAATTGAACTAAATCATTATATTTAGGTGTCAAAATAAAATTTTAAATTGACAAAAATCTTTGTATTTTCAAAATCACCAAGCAAAAAATCTCAAATAAATACTAAAAACATTCATAATATTCAGCTCTATAACATATAAGAAGTTATATGGTGAAAGTTTTACTAATACAAAATTATCCTTATTTTTTAGTAATAAAAATATAAATTTGATCAAAAAAATACTAAAAATATAAATTTATTGAAATCAGAAATAGGGTAAAGGTTTCTTACAGTAAGATGAGCAAATCTTTGAACAGGCTTGACAGACGAAAATCGCTCTACTTCCTTTAAAACTTCAGTTTCTTTTCTCTCTCTCCTCTCTTTTCTCTCTAATTCCTCTTTAGAGTTCTCTATTAGCCGAATGCTTAGGGAGATAAAGTGATTTAATAACTTCATTATTGGAATTATATATTTAGGAATAAAATAAAAATATAACATAATATAAATATAAAATTTAATCAACTTTTAGTATAAAATTCATATAAATATTCTTGGGACTTCAAAAAATGATAAAAAATATTTATAAAATAAATCATTTTATTTAAAAAATATTGATGAAATCAGTTTATAAAATAGACACTTAACGGTTCCAAAATCCCTACTTGCACCGACAAGTGTCAATTTCTTAAGGCTTTTCATCAGTGTAAAAAATTATGAAAAAGATTATGTAATTAAAATACTATAATATCAATGCTATGGCGAAGACGATTTATGATTTAGATTAATAATGACTCCAGAAAAAAACATTTGAAAGAGTTAAAATATGAGCTATTATATCCTATGACTCTTTAAAGACATGCATGTGAATATGATTTTTCTAAACTTTAAGTTATTGTAGAAACCCCTACATTTAATTTTCCAAACTCAATAACCCGTTAGTGAGTAGAACTTTACTCATTAGTGATAAGCTTAGGGATGCATAGTACTGATTTATCACCCACATTTAGAATTTTCTCCTTTCAATTTTTCTAAACCATAATGTGTATAATTCTAAATAAATAGAATAAAACTAATATATTAATAAAATAAAATTGAATAATCGAACATAAATAAATTAAACAAATTAAGCTTAATAGACAAATGACATTAATCAATCTAAATTAAATAAATTAAAAATAAAATTGAATAATTAAACTTAAATAATCATAATAATTTAATTAAAAATTAATTTAAAAAATTCAAATAAAATATTAAGAATTTTAATAAATTAAATAGAAATAAAAAACAGTAAATAAAATTTAATTGATTCAAATTTAACACAATTTAATAACTCATCTAATTAGATTCAGTTTAATTAAATGAGCTCATTAATCAAATATTAAATTAAATAAAAAGACCTTTATACATTATGTTTAACTCCTATAAGAAAATATAAATGTGTTGGATTTATAAGTCTCTAATGAATTTTGAATAAATCAAGGACATTTATGCATTATATTTAACTTCACTTAGAAAATACATGTGTTGGATTGGAGGGTTTTTAAATAATTCATTAGGTTTAATATTTACAAAAGAATGTTAAATTTTTAGACTCTAATGTAAATTAAAAAGATAATGTTTGGTCAAACATAATTAATTAAATATTTGAATAAATGTAAAAACTCAATAAATCATCAAAAACATTCAACAAATCATTAACCAATATTCAAACTTAAACAAATAGGCAATTACTAGGTATAACATAGGCTGACAAGGCTAATTAGCTTAGCTACAATGAGGGTGAAATAAATCTCATTGCCCTAGTTTAGCAAAGGTGATTACTATTTAATTTAAATAAACGTTCATCCAAATCAATACAAATTATTTAAACATTCAAAGCCTTTATATATTATACTTGATTCCTTTTAGAAAGCGTATATGTATTGAGTTCATATATAAGGGTTGTCTCTTAAATTACCTGATAAATTATTAATAAATTTTAAAGACATTAATAAAATTTTAAAATGTTAACATTTAAAGTTAAATTAAAATCTTTCTTGGCCTATAATCAACAAATAATTTTAAATTTAAATAACTTAAACATTAAATCTCTTAGGACATGTCAAAGATACTCTATAATTTTTACACACTAGAATTTGTTTGTTATGGTCACTGACTCTAGTTTTAGGCTAGACCATAGTGCTTTTAGTTTGCTGTGGATACTTTTGCCTAGAGGGTATCCTTTTTTTTAAGAAGGGGGGGGGGGGGGGGGAACCCTCGATCGGGCCTACGTGTTAATATCAAAAAAGAAGTACAAGGTCCTTAAAGGTACCTCCAGCCCACTACTGCTCAGACGAGCTACATAAAAAGTTAAAAAAGAACCTAAGAGCCAGAGTTCCCTACTAAGCACAAGTAAAAAGCTACCTAATAACATTCTAGGAAAATCAAAAATAGGGAGACCACCATCAGCATTGTCAACCCATCTCCCCAACCCAATCCGCACCCTGCACAAAATGAGAACAAGTCTCCAAAAACCTGAGAACAGGCCTGCAAGGATACTGCACAAAAAAATTAAAAGCAAGGAGATCCTAATAAAGTAATAACAGATTCTAAACAGTAAGGTTAAAAGCCAGAATAAACAAAAGAAGCTATAAATATTATCATAATAATTATGTTGCCTCCCAATGTAGTTCTCAAACCTCGGCTGCATCAAAAAGATGACAGGTGTTAGGCAAATAATGGGCATCCAAACACAGCCAAGGAGAAGATGCGTGCAATAAGAGACATCAGCCACACCAGCAAAAATAAAAAGAAAGCACAGCATAGAGTCACACCAATAAGGCCAAGAGCACCAAAGCCCAGGCAACCAAACAGGAACGACGGGAAGAGCAATAACCAGCATAACGAAAGAAATCTCCATCAAAAAACAAAATAGAAGAACCAAGAAACCAAAAGCAGCTCACAACAACAGCTGGTTGATGTGCAAAACAGACCAAATAACCCACATCAATAAACCCGTACCAACCCAGCACCAGGGAGACATAACACCTCCAGATAACAAGCAAAAACCACCCAGAAAAATAGAAAACAGAATAAGAGAAACCCACCGGACGGAAACAAGACCCAGCAAACAAAACCCTAGCAGGCAGAAAATTAATTACAACGAATATAGGGAAGACCCAACCGATCAAGTCTCACCAAACATTGGATCACCTCGGGGAGAGAATACCTGTTATACTCAACAAAATCAGTCAATCTACAACCACTTTTAGCTAGAGAGTCAGCAGCAGCATTTCCCTCTCTCAAAATATGAGAAATATTATAGGTAATGCGAGAGAGCAAATGTCTAATGTCTCTTAACATATAAAAATAAGATGGATTGGAAGAGGTGTTACTTTTAATATAATGAATCAGAATTAAAGCATCAATCTCTATCCAAACCTTAGTGATACCAAGAGACAAATAGAGCTGGATCCTAAATAGAAGACCCTCAATCTCAGCATGGATGGCAGTGGTGGCCTTGGAGGGACCCACAAAAGCCATGATCAGTAACCCATTAGAATCCCTAATCAGACCACCACAGTCAGCCTTAGTAAGATTCATGGACACATCCGTGTTGAGTTTAAACCAACCTTCCATAGGTTTATTCCAAAAAATAATCCTAGCATTATCACAAGTGTTAGAAGTATTAAAATTCAAACCAAATTCATTGGCCACATGAAGAAAACCTTTAAAGGAGGTGGCATTAATTAACTTGGCATTATAAAGTTGAGAAATTTTATTCTTGATTTTGCCAATCACACTCGAGGCATCCATCTTAATATTGTCATGTTTGGAGGCATTCCTACCATTCCACAAAAACCAACAAATAAGAACAGGGATAATGTTCCTAATGTGCCCCTTAATGGGAAGAAACCATTCTTTCAGAAGATTAAAAATAGAGTTATACCTAGAAGTAGATAACACATTGAACATCTTATCAAAATAAAACCAAACTCTCATGGCAATAGGGCCTTGAACAAAAACATGAACTAAGTTTTCAATGTGAAGGCAACATTGGCACTTAGAGACAATAAAAACCTTTCTTCAATAAAGTGGAATCCAAAGGAAGATACTCATGCAAAATCCTCCACATAAGAAAGGAGTAAGTAGGGGGAATGCTAGCATGCCAATAAGCCAAATACAGTTTATTTTTAGGTAAGGTATGCCTAATAGAGTGCCAAACTTGCTTGGTGTTAAATTTACCATCATTGGAACAGTTAAACATAATACAATCCTCTTCCTCCAAATGAATCGGGATATTAAGAATTAACTTAATAATAGTGTTGGGCACAAAGTAGGCAAGTAAAGAAGTGTTTCATCTCTCATTAAGAATAAAATCTTTAACTTTGTAAGTGGAAATAGAGTGAGTATATAAGAGATTGTCAATAGAGAAGTTACCAAGCCACTTATCTTGCCAGAAAAAAATATTCCCAGCCCCCACCCCCATTGAATAAAATCCTCCGCTTCCCATTTGATGTTGCAAAGTCTTTTCCAATTAGAGGAATCACCTTGTCTAAAGTAACAATTTAAAGGATGCTTCCGAGCACAGTACTTAGAAACCATAAATCTAGCCCAAAGACTTTTATCAGCTCTAAAATTGTGGAACCACAATTTATGACTAAAGGTGGAGACCATATTCGAAAACGTTCTCAAGCCTTATCTACCCTCATCCATGGAACCAGAACAATTGCTCCAGGACCCCCAAATAATGGTGCGGTTGCCACCCTTAGAACCCCACAAAAATTTATTAAATAAGGTCTCCAATCTAGAGCAAACAGTAGACGACGGACATAAAGTATGAAGCAAGTATATCGGAATGGAACAAAGAACATGCCTAATAAGGATCAACCTACCACCATAAGACAGAAAATTAAAAGCCCAAGAGGAAAGTTTCTTATGGATAGTAGAAAAAATATCATCAAATAATTGGGACCTTTTCTTCCCAATGTAGAGAGGAGATCCTAAGTATTTTAAAGGAAGAAGCCTCCTTTTTAACCCAAAAATTCTTTCGATGGTACTGATTCGAGAAGAGGAAATGGACTTAGCAGGTATAAAACAACTTTTAGAGGCATTGATGATTAAGCCACTAGCATTTTGAAAAGAAGTGAGAAACTTGAAGAGAATGTGCATCATTTTAATGGATCCATTGGAAAAAATAATGAAATCATCCGTAAAGCTCAAATGGGTGATGGGAAACCCACCACGAGTTTTAAAGTATAATGAAGGATGATTCCTAAACAAATTGTTAATACTACGAGATAAAAATTCCACAGCAATAATGAAAAGAGCAGGAGATAGAGGATCTCATTGCCTAATACCATGAGTAGATTTGAAAAAGCCATGAGATTTACAATTAATGATAACAGAGAAATAACAAAACTCAATACTATTCTTAATAAGGTTAATAACTTGCACATTAAAACCAAAAAGTCTTAAAATAGTATAGAGAAATTCCCAATTGAGATTGTCGTAAGCTTTGGTAATATCAATTTTGTAAATAATATTACCACCAGTGATTTTAGCATTAAGATCATGAACTAATTCTTGAGCAAGTAAAACATTATCGAATATAGACCTACCTTTCACAAACCCCGTTTGCTCCAAAGAGATGATTTTGGGAAGCAATAAAGCAAGCCTACCCGATAAGATTTTAGCGATAAGTTTATTAAAGAACGAGCATAAGCTAATAGGATGAAAATCATTCCAAAAATTGGTACTATTAGCCTTCGGAATTAAGGCTAAAGAAGTGGTAGTAAAAACTTTAGGGATATGATTACCCCTAAAAAAATCAGTCACTGCATTAATAATATCCTCCTTAATAATATTCCAAGAATTTTGAAAAAATTTATTAGTGAAACCATCAGGGCAAGCCACAGAGTCAGAGTTCATGTTTTTAACAGTAGTCCAAATTTCATCTTCAGTAGGAATATTAGTTAACATCATATTCTCCTCCACAGAAATAATAGAAGGAATGAAGGAAAAATCAGTGTTAAGATCCGGTTGGAAGTTCGAATTAAAAACTTTAGTAAATTAATCAATACCATAATCCACAATCAAACCAGAGTTCTCCAAAACATTACCATCAGGAGAAGTAACTTTATGGATAAAACTACTAGCTTTGTTATGATTGGCAATATTGTGAAAGTAATTGGTATTGCGATCGCCTTCCACAAGAAATTTAGAAGCGGCCTTTTGTCTTCAATAGGCTTCTTCTTTTTCCTGCAGCTTAAACAAGCAATTTTTAGCATCATTAAGAATCGTTAAGTTCTCAAAAGACAAGTTCTGCATGTAATTCGACTCAGCTTCATCAACAGCTTTTTCAGCATTTAAAATATTAGAAAAAACATTCTTAAAAACACATTTGTTCCTCCAAGAAAGTTTTTGCTTAAGCCTTTTAAGTTTGATCCAAAGTCTGACCATACCATAAATATTATCAGAAGGGAATAAGGGAGCTTCCCAATTGCTTTGCACAGAAGCTATAAAATTCTCATGAAGGAGCCACATGTTTTGAAATCTAAAAGGTTACACTTTGTTAATATTAGAGTTATTAATACTTAAAAGTAAAGGAGAGTGATCAGATAAAGTACGAGTAAGATGCTCAACATAAGTGTTCAGGTGAGATGAAATCCAATAGTTATTAAATAAAATGCGATCTAATCTTTGCCACATGTTACCCTTATTCCAGGTGAAATTGTTCCCAGTAAAATCGATGTCATGCAAATTACTATTCATAATCATATTATTGAACTCATTCATAGCATGAAAACTAGGCGATTTACCACCAACTCTCTCATCAGCATTAGTAATACAATTAAAGTCCCCACCAACAAACCAAGGCTGAGAAATAAAAGAGGAAAATTTAGTAATTTTCTCCCAAAGATCCTTCCTACCAATCCTAAAACAAGAAGCATAAACAAAAGAAGCATAACAAGACGTCTGATTAACAAGAATATTAGTGTGAACCATCTGAGGCAAATCCGCAATAACATTTAAACTAATAAAATGTTTCCAAAAAAATCTAAATTTTATTGGCACAGTTGGCAAAGGAATTATCAAACCCCAATTTGGTACGGACAGAGTCCAACTTATCAACAGAAATCAAAGGCTCAAGTAAAACCAGACAAGAAACACAATGAATCCTGCACAAATTCTTAACTCTATCTTTAGATAGAGAGCCTCCCACACCCCTAATATTCCACATAATAGCTTTAACCATTAGAAGAGAGATTAGAGGCTCTAGTGATCCTAGAAGTGGTAGGAGGCATTTGAATTTTTTTCTTACCTTTCTTTTTGGAAACAACAGAAAAATCTCCTTCAAAACTATTAGCCTTCATTAAAGAAGTTGACATAGAGAAATTGTTGGGAACCTTGAGACAGCCCGTTGAAGTGAGAGGAGGAAAAGGCCCAACTTCCCCTTCTTCGAAATCCACATAATTTTCTTCCTCATTCTCATTCTCTAGAACTATTTCCAAATTGATGCCAGAATTGTTATCACAAACCTTCTCATTCACTTCATTAGCAATATCGATAGGAGAATCTTGATGGTTAACAGTATGGCCCTTCCCAAGCACATCAACTCCTTGAGTGAGCAACGGGTCAAGACTAATTAAGTCTTCCCCAATATTTCTTTTTTCCCCTATACCTAAAGGCATTCAATCCTCATCATTACTAGGAATTGTGTTCACTTCCTTAATTATGTTCCTCTCTATACCTTCACTTCTAACGGATAGGTCTAAGGTCTCCTTTTCCTTCTCTATGTCATCTTCACAGGTTTCCAAAGCCTTAACATTGTTAGGATCCTGCCCTCCAACAGAAATAAGTTCAGCATTGCTAGGGCCAACCCCCTCTTTAGATGGCAAATTATTTTTTCGGAGTTGAGGATGAGCAACATAACAATCATTAATAGAGTGATCATGAATTTTGCAATGCAAACAAAAATCCGGAATGTTTTCAAATTCAACTTTTTGTAAATACACAGAATTTTCAGAACCGAGCCAAACTTCTTTAGGATGTTTCTTAGTGATATCCACTTCAACCAAAATTCTAGCCACAGAGGGCCTCGACCGCGAGGCAGTCGCTTGATCCGTTTGGAGCGGCCTACCAAAAATCGATCCCAATGCATGCAGAAAAAAGGAGTTAAAGAAATGTAAGCGTAAACTAGGGAATGAAATCCAAAGAGGAACAATAGGAGATTCTTCTTTAACATCAAAATAAGGAGTCCATTTTAATAACCTCATTTGGCAGTTAAGTATGTAATACGATCTCCTAGGAAAAATCCTACTATAGTCAAGGTCATTAGAAAGCTGTATAGACACAAGCCTAGCATCCAGTAAACCTATGGAGAAATTACCCGAGAGTTTGAGCTTAGCAAAGAAATTACGAATAGCATCGAAGTTCGGTCAACGAACAGAGAACTTGTCAATAAGAGTATATTGATAGGGACTAGCAAGCTTAAGAATATCATCATCAGACATTAAAATCGCAGGAACGCCTCTAACCATAGATTTGGTGAAGAAAAAGTTAGGTTTCTCCAAACCTGAAGAACCAGCAAGTACATCATGAAAAGATCGCGATGCCGAAACAAAACCACCGTTATTAAGCAAACCTTTGTACGAAAGCATCGGAGCCGAAGGAGGCAAACCCCAAGCACCAAGAACAGCAACATCCGGAACAGCAGAGGACAGACTCGCCTCCATGAGGAGGGGAGAACGACCTAGGGCCAGCGGCCAGGAAGCGGAAGAAATGAACCTAACAAAGCCGGGATATGGAGATAAACCAAAAGCTACAGAGGCAATCACTTGGATGAACAGTGGAAGCCAAGATCGCACAGGAGATCGCCAGAGCACAAGTTAGCCGTTGCGCTGTGATGAAAACCAAAAAAAGAAAATTAAATGCCTAGAGGGTATCCTTAGTGTGTTTGTTATCTTATACACTCTACATGTCATATCATATATCCATTGCATGTATATATTCATGTTATCTTGCTTAATGTAAAAAAGAAGGGCAAATTGGAATATATATAGGCTTTCTTGTAAAAGTAAAGTGAAATAGAATGTACATAGGTACAAATGTATATGCAAAATATCAAATATAAATGTAACATTTCTAGAATGTAACTAGATTAATTTGTATATATTCATTGAGTTATAAATGTTTAAAAATATTTGCTTATACATATACATATATGGCTCCAAAAGATAATCATCTCTCTCTTAGGGGGGTTTTCTCTTTTGGAATTCTTTAAAAGACCCGAAGCCATAAAATAATATACATGTATATTTAAATCAATGTTTCATAGATATAGAAAACCAAGTTTGTTATGGTGGAGACTGCCACCTTACTTTCTTGCAAACCCTGAGTTATATTTATGTTTCTAAATAATTGAATAAAAGATTTTTCTTTATGCATTTACTTTATGCATTATGATACATAAATCTAGATATATTCATTTGTATATTTTGTATATTCCTGATTTAAGTATCTAAATTAAGATTCTTGACTCCTTAAGATAGAGCCACTTATCTTGCATGCATAAGATGTTGATTGATTTCTAGGATATTAGCTGATTGTCCACTCCAAGGCCTAGGTAGACATTAGTCCAGATTGTATACCCCTTAGCGTGTTTTCTCTATTTCTTGATAAATTCTAAATATATGATTTTCTCTAAAATCATAAATCAATCTTTAATCTTCTAAGCTTAATTTTTTAATCAAATCTTTATATATTTAAAATAATTTAATCATCATTAAAAATGAAGAGAAGAGTTTAACCCCTTTTGATTAGAAGAATCTTGGAATCTCACTATGTACCAAATCAAGAAGAGGATAAAATAACATCCCAAATCAAGAGTATTTTTAGGCCAAGGTCTTATATATAATTAACTACGGGGGCTTGCGCCTGTGAGAAACTGACACCCACATTAAATAAATTTCACTCAAGCTGATGTATCGAATGGGAGAAATCTTGTGACTATCAAATTATATATATCATTATTCATTAATATGTGTAGATGATGAAAGTGCTTTGATACCACTTGAAAGTTCGTGAGGGTGGTTAAACCTTAAAGAACTAGCTAGTCTAGAGGCTAACCCAGAGGAGGGGGGGGGGGGGGGGGTGAGGTGGGGTGAATTAGATATTTAAAAAACCTTCTTTCAACAAAAAGAAAAATCCCCTTCTTAAAGCTTTTTCAACATTCAAAAATAGATAATTAATATAATATAATATCAATCACAAATTTTCACCCAAGCAATTTTATCCAAAATAAATGCGAAAAATAAAGTGCAAAAATAATAAAAGGAATGTACACACCAGATTTATAGTGGTTCGGTCCAACCTGACCTACATCCATTCCCTAGAAGCACCCTCCGAGTATTGTACTAAACTTTTAGTGACTCTCCTTTAGCCCCCACAGCTAGGCGGAGAAGCCCTTACAAAATTACTTCCATCTTCCCTAGTGCGACGGAGTAGCCGGGTTCTTTGACACTAAAGAGATCTTCTTCCAAAAATTGCCCTCAAGATGAACCTTGAATTCGATGGTACTAAGGTACAAGCTTGCCAGAGAAATCATGTGAAATCCCCTCCACACTCCCTTGAAACCCCCTCTAAGGATCTTCTCCCTCTCAAACTCCACCCTTTTCTCTCTACCTTTCAAGTTCTCTCTTTAAGTTTTCTCTAGAAGAACGAAGACACAATGGTTTCCAAAGACCCTTACAATGTCTTTAGAGAAAGCTTAAATAGAAGGTTTTGAAAAATCCTAACAAAATAATTCAGGCCCCAAAGATCATCCAGGATGATCGTGAGAACGTCCTGTACGATCAGTTCAAAATAACCCTTCTAGTCAGAACGTCTAGCATAGTCTTGTACGACCAGTTCATCAATTTGTATAGATCATCCGAGATGATCCTGCGATCATCCCGAATGATCCTGTGATTATTTGGGATGATTAGTTCAATTTGGTTGGCAAACAACATATCATCCAGTAATAATCTCAGGTCATCCAAGATGATAGCCTGCACGATCAGAGCAAATATAGATTTCATCTTGGAAAATTTAGGAAAATTAAATTTGTCGACAAACATCATCTAGTATGATATACTGATCATCCAGGATGATCTGATTGAATAATTTAACCATAATTAGTCCCCCTAATCATATAATCAATTTAGGCATGATTGACATTGATCATCCAGGATGATCTAGATTGTCTAGGATGATTAGAATAAAAATTGAATTTTAAATCCTTGCCTAAATTATCATTGGCGGCTATTTTTTAAGATCATAAAGGATCATCCTGGACGATCAAAATCATCTAGTATGATTAGTTCAATGAGCTGATCATCATGGATGATTAAAATCGTCCAGTACAATTAGTTCAAAAATTGAACTTATGGTTTTGATAAGATCTCACTCCCTTGAGTGTGTGTGTGCATGATCACCAAGCTAGCAAACACCTTTATAAGACTTGACTCAAGAAATTAAAAATTACATCAATGAATATTATAAACTCTTTACAACATAACCTATTCTACCCAATCTTAAGCTCTAATTCTTCTTTGGATGGTGCATGGTGTTCATGAAATGTTAGTATACACATAAATAAGTATAGAATGAAAATACTATGAGACATAAATATACGAGCCAAAATGTTTGTTATTATCAAAAATATAAACTCGTGAGCTCGAGTCCAACAGATGAAAGCCACTATTTTTTATGAATAATCATATGTATAATTTTATTTACTGTTCTATTAGCTTACTTGTATAGAGTGTAAAGGTCTGTAATCATTTTATCCTAAGGGATAATACGATCGTACTCTTTGCATTCTAACTCCCACTAGTAGTATCCTTTTGGAGACCCGTAGTTAATTGTTAAAAATATCAACATAACTTATATTTGGTGCTATGACCATAATTTTTTCCTACCAATAATTGCCTCTAATGGTGCATAAAATTTATGAATGGAGATGTTATAGAATCTATCATTTTTCTAGTTGCATATTTTAATAATTATTTATGATCTTTTTGTGTACTAAAATGTTTTTAAAGTTTTTATATGTTATGTGACATTCAGCGTTAGCTTGATTATTTTTTTAATGCCAAAATATCACTATTTGATAGAATAAAGAACTCATGAATAGTACCTTCATGAAATGCATTAACTTGCTAATTATAGATTTTTAAAATATCTCATAATTAATATATTTTTTGGAAACATTATGAGATTTTCTTGGATGCATGGGACATTTGTTTACTCTTTCAAAAAAAAATTCACATGAAATATTACTTCTTTATAGGATGAAAAAAGTTTATAAACATAGTCTTTACAAAATCTATCAACTTGTTGATTATAAAATTTGAAAATTTCTTATATTCATAATTTTATAGAAAATTATGAAGTTTTTGTGGATGCAACAATGATGTGCAAATACTTCAAAATAAGTTTTATAATTTTTTCAAAGTCCTTTTCTATATAAAAATTATAAAGTAGGGTTTCCACATGGCATTACCATTGTAGGAAAATTCATTGGAGTGTTAAATGAATTAAATTTTCAATTTCATAGAACTTTTATTTCAAATGTTTTTTTTTATAAATTTTTGTAGGTGATGGGTCAATGAATGCATCAAAAGTAGTGGTGGCAAGACTTGACCCAATCCGAACCCGACCCAAAAAATTTTGAATTTGGGTCAACCCGTTTTCCATATGGGGTGGGTTCGGGTTCAATAAGCTGTCCCCTTTCAAAAATCAGGTTGGGTTTGGATTGATTTGGAAACCTGAAGTTGAGCTATCAACCGGCATGCTTGAGTTGCTGACTTTCATCTTGCTAGGTTGGGTTTTCCAATTTACGAGTTCAGTTTTAATTTAATGCCTTATAACTTATTCATTTTTTATGTTCATTTTGTCGACTTCATCCTCAATTCTTTGTCATTATCTTCTCAATGTCATCTATTTCCCTCTTTATTCTTGGCATCTGCTCAGTTGCTCTCATCAATTCTATAGTAGTTATCAGTGCATAAAGGAAACATCTCAGTGAAAGTTTACAGGCCCAAAATATTATATTTATTTGTATATTTAATCTCTTTGCCTACTTAGGGTTTTCTACTGTTTTGTTGTTTTGGTGTTAATGGATATGGAGGTTACTGGGATTCATGTTTTCTCACCTCATCTTCCAGTTATCGTAGTCATTTTTTAATGATCATAGGGTTTTTGAAATTAGGGTTTTCTATTTTTGAAATTAGGGGTTTTAACATTTGTTAGTTTACAAGCTGTTGGAAAGTTCTCTTCAAGTCTAGTTTAGATTTTAGGGTGAAATAGTGAATCTGTGGCTCTTTACTCACTACTGTAGTGTTATTGCATTATTGATTTATTATTATCATGAAGTTATGCTTATGTAGTTCTGGGAAGCGTGTAGTTCTATGGTAGTTCTGTCATCTGATATCTATGGTATGCTACTTTCCTTTTATACTCTTTAGTCCATGTCTGTTTGTAAATCTTTGGTAGTTTTAATTATTACTGTGGACCTGTGGTTGTCTTAATTCTGCGGTTGTGTGGTTCTTTGGTTATAATTATGTGGTTCTCTGGTTCTTTGGTTATAAAAAATGGTTGTGTGGTTCTCTGGTTTGAAAATGGTTTTCTATATTTAAAAATGGTTGTATACTCGTGTGGTTCTCTGGATGTAGTTGCTAAAGGTTCTCTGGTTGATTGGTTGTCCTGATTCTTGATTCTATGGTTGTGTGGTTGCCTGGTTCAATGTAATTTTGTGTGGTTGTTTGTTCAATTGTGTATTATATTACTAGTACTACTCTTTATAACTAATAAGTAGTAATTATATTTAATTTCATTTGTTAGATGGAGGACTCTAATACTATTGTTGACAGAACTCCTATTTTTGCAAATGTATATATTTTTAATGAAGGAGATGAAGTTAAAGTAGACACTAATTATGTTGATATTTTTTATGACAATATTAAAGAAAATGTTCTTAAGAAAACAAGAAGGATGACTTCCTCTATATGGTGTCATTATGAGATGTTAAATCTACCTATTGATGGTAAATAAAGATGTAAATGCAAAAAATGTGGTGCAACATACCAATTTGATAGTAAGAATGGGACTAAAAACTTAAAACATCATTTACAAGTTTGTACGAAGAAAGTACCTATGATATAGGCCAATTAATTTTACAGTCAAGTTCTAGCTCACATCTTTCCTTAACCAACATGAAGTTTGACCACCAAGAGTTTCATGATTTATTCACTGCTGCCATTATCATGCATGATCTACCATTTTAGTGTATTGAATGAGTTGGTGTATGTGCATTACTTCATTATCTTCATCCAGACTAATAGGTTGTGTCTAGAAACATAGCTACAAGTGATTGTAAGAAGATGTACGATAGGAAGAAAGCCAACATTCAATCAACCTTAAGTAGATGTACTAGCAGAATTTGTTTAACTTCAGATTTGTAGACTTTTATCAGTACTGATGGGTTTATTTATTTGACTATATATTTTATTGACAATAATTGATGACTACAGAAAAAATTATTAATTTTGGATTTATGCCTCCCCCACATGATGAGATTGCTTTGTTTGAGCAGCTTCAATCTTTTCTTTATGAATAAAATATTAAGAACAAACTTTTTTGGATAACTCTTGATATTGTATATGCTAATAATGTTTCAGTGGAACTTTTACGGAATCATTTAAACATGAGGGGTGGTTTGTTATGCAATGTTGAGTTTTTACATATTCATTATTGTGCTCATTTAGTAAATCTTATCATGCAGGAAGGGATCAAAGAGATAAAGGTTTATATCTCTAAGATTAGGGAGAGCATCAAGTATGTGAAAGGCTCCTAGGTTATAAAATAGAAGTTTTTGGATTATGCAAGCTTGTTGACCTCATTTTTGTACGAGGTCAGTAGGACCAATCCAGACCTTAGGATCTTTCAATCCTTAGGATTTAATCTTAACCCTAGGATCAATCTGATCTTAGATCAATCCAGATTCAAATCAATCATGATCCCAGATCAACACAATTTAAGACAAATCTAGATTCTAGGATCTTCCTAGACTTCAGTCCCTAGGATCTACTCTAGATCTTAGGATTTCACTAGATCAATTTAGGTCCTAGGATTCTCCTAGATCTTAGATCTATCCAGTCCTCAAATCTATTCAAACTCCAGACCAACCCAGACTTTAAATTAACCTATTCAAAACTCAAATCAATTCAAGGTAGATTTAATCAAATACTGATTTAGTTAATCTAGCCTTAAATCCAGACCTTAATCCAGAATTTAATCCTTACTTCAATCCAAATTAAAATTCAGATCTCAATTTAAACCTTAATCATAACTTTAAGCTTCAATCTAGCTTTTAAACCCTTAATTTCAATCGCACCTCAATTGAATCTCCAATCAATCTTCAATTCAGATTTTATTTAAGCTCCAATCAATCTTTAAGTGAATCTTAAGCATTTGAGGATCCTCTATTATAGTCATTCTGACAAATTATGGGACATTGAAGTCACTCTTGACGGCTTGCAAAATCCTGAAATCTCTTCATTTGTATAGAATTATTTGCTCGATTTCTTTCTCTTTTATGACTATGCTTGCTGGAACTCAGCCTGTGGATATTCTAAATGCTGAAATTGTTCTTGTAAGATAGTATATGAGTTGAATTCCTCTCTTGTATATCATTACATGTGTTGAAATTATTCCTGTAAGATGTCACATATATTGAAATTGTTTCTTGCAAAGATACATACACTTTGAAATTGCTTCAATAATTTAATTTGATTCATGTTTTCATATATTCATTTATATGTCAATTTACAGTGACTTCTATACTCGCATACATGATATTCTGACACCTCTTTCTCTCTTCGCCTTTTTGCGAGGTACTAATGGAGTTGATTGGAGACCAGAGCCAAGGAGCTTCAGTCGCCCCCTTTCTTCCAAACGGGGTACTACGGCCAGAATCACCGTTGATCAGCTCCGGTGATCAGGTAAGTTTTCTTAAAACTTAGATGATCATAGGGCTCCTATATTTCCCTATTGAGCTATTCTCCTTAAGTTCTTGACTCCTATATTTAGTTAATATGAGCCATTGGTGTAGCTTGTTTACATTCATATGTATGTCCAAAGGGTTAGTGACACTGATTCAAACCCATTAAACCTAGTGACGTCATTAAGGGCTACAATTAAAGACGAGTCTTAGAGAACTTAGGCAAACTCTAGGCTTCACACATATATCCCTTAGGGATGAAATATCAAACTTAGAGAACTTAGTGACACCATACCTTAGGGTCAGTGTACACCATCAAACTTGACCTCAATCAAACTTAAATCAATCGATTAATCATTAAACTACTTAATTGATTTAATTAAAGTTAAACCCTCAATTAAACCTCAAAACTTCTTTAAATCCAATCGACTTGAAATTCAAACCCCTTGAGTTTAGTGACTTTCCCTGCTCTAGGGAAAATTCTCACTAAAATTTGAATTCTTTAAACCCCTTAAATCAAGCCTTAATCAAACCCTTAAAACTTCAAGAAATTTAATAAATCAAAGTTAAATCATAAAAATATACATAATATCTCAAATTAATCAAAATTGAAACTTTAATATATGAAAATTAAAACCCCTTTGATTGAACATTAAATTTAAGTTTAATTGAATTTTAATTGAAAGTTAACATTTAATTAATTTAATTGATTAAAAATAATTAAAAATTTCAAAAATTTCTAAACACTTGAAAATCTATCCTTGGGTCATTTTTGACCTTTAGAGTTGATTACAAGGAGTTTGGAACTCAATTGGATTCAAAACATCAAACCTCTCTAATTAAGATAATTAAATAATTTCAATAAACAGTCAAACTTCAAACATTTATAACTAATTCAAATAAAATTCAAATTCAACATACTTACAGTCTAATTGATTATCTTAAGGTATAATATTTTAATAAAATACTAATTTTCCAGAAATCACTTTTAATCAAAATATCAACTTTTTACCCCTTAATTAAATCATTAAAATAATTCAAAAAATCTCAAAATTCAATAAATCTTTTAAAAAACCAGAAAATATTAATTTAACATTAACACCAGCAATCAATCAACCTCAATTGAGATTCATCAAACTTCAAACCTTAATTTAAACCTAATTCATTTAACCATACCGGGTACCACTGGGTAACCCAGGCCTACGAGGCTATTAAATTAGCCCCAAGGAAGGTGAAATAAACTTCACGGCCTCGGTGAGCAACAAAGGTGGTATCCAACAAACAATCAAGAATCAATCTTAAAAATTAATTTCAAATCATTAAGACTTAAACTTTAACCAAAAACTTCCCTTAAACCTTTCAACAAACCAGAACATTAAACAACTTTAATCAATTGCCCGATACAGGACATATCCAAACCACACAGCCTGCTACACACACCTAGATTGACCTGTTAGGACACGGACTCTAGCTGTAGGTTAGGCCGGTGTTCCTTTCTATTTTGAGATATGTTACTTTGCACACAAAATGAGAGTGGCATCCTAGGTTAGATGACATAAACATAGGTTCACTACCCACAGACCTGTGCACCTTCTACTTGTCAGCCTAGGATTAGGTCCCCAGCCCCTTGGCCTACGAGGTCCCCTTGAATGAGGTAACCCAAGGTTGCTAACAAGGATCCTCCGGTCGGCACTCGACTAAGTAGGCTAAGGATACCGACGAACCCGGGACGATGGAAAACCATGGGATCTTGACCGGGGACGTCATACTGACTTGGTAGGTTAGTCTCTACCCTCACTTCCTGGGCATTCTCCCAATCTATTGATCGGGAGTATAAGTCCCAACTTTCTAATAAAATTGATCATTTAAATTAAATATCTCTTTCTATCAAATTCAAGCCTAACACTTAAGATAGGCTGGGGCACTTCTGAAATTGTTTCAGAATCCCAGGTGTCTCCTACTCCTCCTCCTTTGACTCTAGAAATAACTGTTCAAATTTGATCCAATCCCTATTGAAACTCCAGTCCCTACCTCCTTTGATATCAAGCTTTGAACTCTTTAATGAAATTCGTATCGCTATTTTAATCGAGAGTATTCGTAGGAAATTTTTTGGTTTCCTACGATGTAATTAACTACGAGGGCTTGCGCTCGTAGGAGATTTAGAAACCCAGACCTGATTTCAAAATCAAGCTTTTTCAAAACCCTTAATTAATTATCTTTGGGAAATTTAAACCTAATGATCATTATTGTCATATTTAAACTATCGATAGTGATTGATATCTTCTTTCTCCGGATAGATATATCAATTACAATCGTAATTTTAATTATGAAATTAATGATCTCTTATCTGAATTATTATAGTTAAACAATAGATTAAACATCATTCTGATTCTTTGGGATCATATGTTGTTTCTCCTTGAGTTTGACTACGATAATCAGGATAAATCAAGATTTGTAATCCGAACCTATTAGGGAACGATATATTCACCTTTCGAGGTGATATATTGTTCATAATAAGTGTTCGATTATAAAATTTAAATTCCAGAAATCTAACATTTCCCAAAGAAAATTAAACACTTTTTCAAAACCATATATATATTTTTCAATCAAACAAAAATTGGCGACTCCGCTGGGGAAAATCTCTCTCTCCATCTTTAATAGCGGTACAAATTTTATTGCATCGGTAGTTTTGACTACCTTTCTTCCGTTGGTCCCTCTACCCATTTCTTCCTTGGGTGAGTGTGGCTAACTCAATTAAGACATGTTAAAAGAGAGGTGAGTGTAGGAAACCTCCCTCCAAGCTGGGCTTTGACATTTTGCCTCCAAGTTTATTGGTAGAGCAAAAGAGTCAGGCCAAGCTTGTCAAAATCTTTTTGCATATGTTACAAACTGGCATGCGAATAGATTCCTGCATGTTAAGTTTCACAATTTACAGAAATCCCTCAATCTCAAAACTCAGATTCAAAATTTCTTTAATTCAACCTAGATTCTGACATTTCACCCTAAGCTAGTCAGTGTGGTGAAAGAGTCAAGTCAAGGTTTCTAGATTTTCCCTTGAATTTTGTTAACCATTATGTTGAAAATAAAACTCAAAATTTTGAGTTTCAAAAGTCAAGGAAAATCTTTCAAATCAACTTCAATCGTCGTTGCTATGTGTCTTCTACAATATTCTGTTATAGTTGACCACATGTAATTCAAATTCAAAATTCTCCGGTCAATTCTGGGCTTTGACATTTCACCCCTAAATTACTTGGTGGGGTGTAAAGAGTCAAGCCTTAGGATCTTCAGGCTAATTTGGCACACCTACATATTCGAACAAAATTTAATATGTTGAGTTTCAAATTTTGAAGTGGATCCGTTCAATTCCAACCTTGAGTTTAAATCCAGAGTCAAATTCAAATTCAATTTTAATTTAAATCCAACTTCAAGCTTGAATTTGAATCCAAGATTTAAATTTTAATTCAACCTTAAAACTGAATTCAATCTTAAGTTCAAATTCAATTCAAAATTGAACTTAAATTTGATTCCAAACTTAAATTCAAACTTTAGATTTGATTTCAAGGTCAAATTCGGGACTTTGACATTTCGACCCAAGTTAATTGGAGAAACGAAAAGAGTCAAGCCCGATCTCCAGATCTTTCATATCAATTTTATGCACCTACATGATTGAGTGAAACTCAGTCTGTTGAGTCATAAAATTTGAAGAAAGACCCATTTGACTTGAGCCTCAAATTCAAATTTAACTTTGAGTCCAAATATAATTTCAACCTGAAATTTGAATTTGATTTCCAATTTAAAGTCGATTCAATTTTGATCGGGACTTTGACATTTCGACCCAAGTCAATTGGTGAAATAAAAAGAGTCGAGCCCAATCATTGAATCTTTCATATCAATTCTGTGTACCTACACGATTGAGCGAAACTCGATCTGTTGAGTCACAAGATTTGAAGAAAGATCCATTCGACTTCAACCTTAAGCTCAAATTCAAATCCAACTTTGATTCAAAATATAATCTCAACTTTAAGTTTGAATTTGATTGTCACCTTAAATTTTAAATTCAATTTTGAATTCAAGTTTGAGTTTGAACTTTGACATTTTGCCCCAAGTTAATTGGTGTAGCGAAAGTGTCGGGTTCAACCTTTAAGTCCTTGTCAAGTCTACAACCATCATTTTGAATTTAAGCTTAACATGATTGAATTATTAAATTTTGAATACCATTAATCAGATTTAAAATTCAAATTCAAATTCAAGATTAACTAATTCAAATCATTGTTCATTAATTTTAGGATTTAAGCACTCAAATGGCTGGGAAACTCATTTTCTCTCTAGATAGAAATTTGATAGTCGAAAGAATCACTTCTGGTAATTTCATCAAGTTTGAAATGCAATTCCAAGACTTCAAGTTATCAGTCGATGGAGAAGAAATGATTGATCTGTCTGCTGGAATACGAAGGAATGTCCCTTTGGTTGAGATTACTTTAGGGTCAGGAGTTGACTCCCCCATCTCCGAGATGGAGGCTGATGTCACCCCTTTACACACTGTATCTTCTACTGAGGAGGATAACAACCAGAAGTCAATAACAATAGAAGAGCTACCATCTCAGCCTGAGATTGGGTCAAGTTCTAGCACCCCTGCCGTCAACAAGGTCAGCAAGAACAAAATGAAGAACTACCTTCGTAGAGTCAGAAAGAAGGTTGTCAAGGCCAGGAAGACTGCTGAGGCGAAAGCCTTAAAGAACGTCAAGTCCGAGGCTAATCAAAAGTTCGTTGTTCCTTCTACGAACCCCTTCCTTGGTGGAAATCATTTCCACCCTTCTCCTGTTACTCAAAGGAGGGAGGTTGTAGAGACGAGAGCACGATCTTCAATACATCTTCTTGACTACTACATGGCGAGAATTAATCAAGCCAGAACTGAACAAACTCCAACACCAGGCCCTAGGCCCCCAGTTAAAGGTTATGACCCGTCCACTCTATTAGATGATGTTAGATCACATTTTTATACGTGTCCCACTACATCAACTAGAGAGGAGGAGGTGTAGAAATCATTCGGGGTGCCACTCTCCTAATTACTAGACCACTAGTAATAAGAGAGGGGAAATAATTTAAGATTATATCAGATAGTGATACCGTTAAAATTCAACTTTCAACGGGGTCCTATCGAGATAAATCTTTTGATTAAAGTGATGCAATGACTTCTAAGGATAGTGCAGACCCAATAATAGTCTCTCCCTCCAAGGAGATCGTAGGAATTTAATTCCGTACTACTACGGTCTTGCCTCCTAGATTTGCAATTTCTTTTTAAGGAAAAGCTTTCAATTTCTCAAGTGTACTGATTTCAAACTTTCAAGATAATTGAATCATCTTTTTAATGAGAATTGACCTCTATTTGAAGTCTTAAGCAGGAGAAAGTAGTAGTTGACTCCAAATGTTTGAATACACCTCCCTCCCACCTCTTTTGTGGGATTGATTCGATTGTTGAGTTAAATCGATATCGAACTTAAGTTGATATTTGAAATGAAAATCTTTTTAATTATCTCGCAATTTTCTATCTTAGATAGATATCTCTTGCGTGTTTAAAATCTGTTCAATGATTTTTAAAAGTCAAGCCAGTATTCATTTTAAAAGACTGGGTCATACCTTGAGGATTATTCGTCCTTGCATAAGAGAATGAGTTTTCTTCTCTTATACTTGAGATGTAATCCCGGTATTGAAATAGAGAAGGTGTAGCCTCTTCTTAAATTCAATTTAATTCAAAAGATGCGCAAAATGCGCCAACAATCAAGAAATGCACAAAGTGCACTAAAAATTAAAAAGATGCTCAATGAGCGCCACAAGTTAAGAAACAGTACAAAATGTACTATAAATCAAAAGATGCGCAAAGTGTGCCACCAAGGAAAGAAAGAATGAAAGAGGCTCCCTTCTGCTAAATTCTTCAATCTCAAAAGACCCAGTCAACTTTAAATTACTTGACTTTGATAAATTTTGAATCCAGAATTTTTACCGTGCATCGATAATCTATCAAGATATAAAAATCTCTTGTGCAAGAGAATTGAAAAGATTGAATTTCTCTATTTGACTTTAACCTCTTTGAAATTGATTTTAATTCAAAATACTTAAGGGAGACCCCAGTTTAGTTTCTACGAAACTTGGTCTGGGTCAACAAAACCTAAATCCTCAAACCTTTTCAGGTTAGTTGGGGTCACTCAAACTTTTCACTGTGCTTCTGAACTTGTTCCTGCTTGTCATTCCGATAGGGTCCAAGTATCTAGAGGAAGTTTTCTAATAAGAAGAATGAATCTTCTATTCTTGATAAAAATTCAAAATCTGGTCCTTGAGAAGTGTGTGTAAGCCCTTCCACATAGGCATCCTTCCTTTAAGGCCTTCTTTATAAAATTACACTTTATGCTGGGTCCAAGTTCAATCCCACTGGAGGAGTATTTTATAATGCTGGAAATTATCGTTCACAATCAAACCACACCCTGTGTTGGGTCCTAGATCATTCTGATCTAGAAGTGTAGTTTTCTGAGCTGAGACTTGCTGTTTAAAATCAAACTCTAATTGAGCAGAGTGCTTGACTCCAATTCAAGGAGCTCAAGGGTATCAAATAAAAATCAATACATGCTCAACAAAGTTTAAAAAAATTTATAAGTCACATTTGATTCAAGTTACTGATAAGTTGTGTCACTTTAGAACTCCCCAAGTATGAGACTTGGTCGTAGTCTTTTGTACTTTTAATCCGTTGTAAACTTAATGGAAAGCTTGAGTCAATGTTGACTGGATTGTTCATTTTTAATGACGATATTTGAGGAAATTTCCCTTTGACTGATCAACCTGAAGAATGCCACCCAATATTTTCAAATATTGGGGAGACTCTTCAGGAAGTACCATGCCAGATGAGTGTCAAATCTAAAATTAAATTCAAAACACTTCAAATTCAAAATCAAATTCAAACAATTCAAAATCAAATTCAAACAACTCAAAATCGAATCAAATAGAATCAAAATTCAAAATTCAAAATCAAATTCAACATCAATTAAAATCAAATTTCAAATTCAAACTTTTCAAATTCAAAAATAATTCAAATCAAATTCAAAATACATCCCAGATTTAAAACCCTTCAAATTCAAATTCGTCAAATCAAGTTTCAAATTCAAACACTTTCAAATTCAAATTCAAAAATCATTCAATTCTCAAGTTCTAAAATTCAAATCTGATCCTCTATATAGAGCAAGTTTCCTCTATATACGATCAATCTAGACCCGATCCTCTATACAGAGCAAGTTTCCTCTGTATATGATCATTCCAGACTCGATCCTCTATGTGAAGCAAGTTTCCTTCACATATGATCATTCCTGACCTAATCCTCTATACAGAGCAAGTTTTCTCTATATACGATCAATCCAGACCCAATCCTCTATACAGAGCAAGTTTCCTCTGTATATGATCATTCTTGACCCGATCCTCTGTACAGAGCAAGTTTCCTCTGTATACGATCATTCCAGACCTGATCCTCTATACAGAGCAAGTTTCCTCTGTATATGATCATTCCAGACTTAATCCTCTATGTGAAGCAAGTTTCCTTCACATATGATCATCCAGACTCGATCCTCTGTATGAAGCAAGTTTCCTTCATATACGATCATTCCAGACCTGATCCTCTGTATGAAGCAAGTTTCCTTCATATACGATCATTCCAGACCTGATCCTCTATATAGAGCAAGTTTCCTCTATATACGATCATCCTGACTCGATCCTCTATGTAAAGCAAGTTTTCTTTACATACGATCACTCCAGACCCGATTCTGTGTGAAACAATGCTTCCTTCTCACAGAATCGTCCAGTTTTCTTTTCTTTAAGGTTAGATGTGAGTCATCGTGCTTTCTATCCTTAGGATTAGATCCGCTAGTGGTGGAGTACGCTCTTTGTGGCACCATCCTAGCATCTTCCAGTTTTCTTTTCCTTAAGGTTAGATGTGAGTCATCGTGCTTTCTATCCTTAGGATTAGATCCGCTAGTGGTGGAGTACGCCCTTTTGTGGCACTATCCTAGCTTCTTATAGTTTTCTTTTTCCTAAGGTTAGATGTGAGTCATAGAGCTTTCTATCCTTAGGATTAAATCCTCTAGTGATGGAGTATGCCCTCTGTGGCACCATCCTAGATTCAAAATCCATATCCGACCTTCTATGGGAAGTAATGTTTTTTTCCCTCAGGGTCCTCCAGTCTTCTTTTCCTTAAGGACAGATGTGAGTCATCGTGCTTTCTTTCCTTAGGATTAGATCTACTAGTAATGGATAACGCCCTCGGCGGCACCATTCTAGTTTCAAAATTTAAATCTTTAAGTCTGATCTCCTATAGGAAGCAATACTATATTTCTATGAGATCATCCAGTTCTCTTTTCTTAAGAGTAAGTATTCTCCTTCTCTTAGGATCTGATTCCCCAGTGATGGAATAAGTCCTCTATGGCACCGTCCTGGGTTTAATTTTAAAATCCAGTTCTCTCTTCCTTAGGGTAGGTTCTTCTTCCTTCCCTTGGGATTAGACTTTCTAGTGATGGAGTAAGTCCTCTATGGCATCATCCTAGAATCAGTCTCAATCAAACCTTCTTTTCCTTAAGGCTAGGCGCTTCTTCCTTCCCTTAGGATTAGATCTACTAGTGGTAGAGTACGCCCCTCGTGGCACTACCCTAGTATTGAATTTCAATTTGATCCTCTGTAGTTAGGAATTCTTCCCTTCTATATGATCATCCAGATTTTCTTTTCCTGTAAGGATAGGATTCTTTCCCTTCCTTAGGATTAGATTCACTAGTGGTAGAGTACGCTGTTTCCAGCACTACCCTAGTATTCTTTCAAATCTAATTTTCTAAGGTTAGGATTTTCCTTTCCCTTAGAATCAAACTCAGACCCGATCCTCTATAGTTAGGAGTTTTTCCTTCCTATATGATCATCCAGGCCTTCTTTTCCTCAGGGATAGGTTTTCTTCCTTCTCATAGGACTAGATCTACTAGTGGTAGAGTACGCTGTCCCCAGCACTACCCTAGTATCATTTCAAATTCAATCTTCTAGGGCTAGGACCTCTTTCCCTTAGATTCAATTTCAAACCCAATCTTCTAGGATTAGGATTTCTTTCTCCCTAGAATTAAATCTAGATTCAATCCTCTATAGGTAGGAGCTCTTCCTTCCTATATGATACTCCAGACTTTCTTCTCCCTTAGGGATAGACTTTTCTTTTCCTTTAGGACCAGATCTACTAGTGGTAGAGTATGCTGCCTCAGCACTACTCTAGTATATTTTCAAATTCAATCTTCTTAGGGTAAGGTTTTCTTTTCCCTTAGAATCAAATTTAATTCCGATCCTTTATAGTTAGGAGTTTCTTCTTCCTATAGGATCACCCAGGTTCCTTTTCCTTTAAGGTTAGGATTTTTCTACCCTTAGGATTAGATTCACTAGTGGTAGAGTACGCTTTTCCTAGCACTACCCTAATATCAATTCAAACTTGATTCCCCAGGGATACACTTTTCATTCCCTCAGGACCAAAACTCCAGACTTGACCATTCTATTCGGTCAACACCAATATGTGCAATAGAACTACATTCCATTACACATATTGGGGGTCCATTTGTTGACCTCATTTTTGTACGAGGTCAGTAGGACCAATCCAGACCTTAGGATCTTTCAATCCTTAGGATTTAATCTTAACCCTAGGATCAATCTGATCTTAGATCAATCCAGATTCAAATCAATCATGATCCCAGATCAACACAATTTAAGACAAATCTAGATTCTAGGATCTTCCTAGACTTCAGTCCCTAGGATCTACTCTAGATCTTAGGATTTCACTAGATCAATTTAGGTCCTAGGATTCTCCTAGATCTTAGATCTATCCAGTCCTTAAATCTATTCAAACTCCAGACCAACCCAGACTTTAAATTAACCTATTCAAAACTCAAATCAATTCAAGGTAGATTTAATCAAATACTGATTTAGTTAATCTAGCCTTAAATCCAGACCTTAATCCAGAATTTAATCCTTACTTCAATCCAAATTAAAATTCAGATCTCAATTTAAACCTTAATCATAACTTTAAGCTTCAATCTAGCTTTTAAACCCTTAATTTCAATCGCACCTCAATTGAATCTCCAATCAATCTTCAATTCAGATTTTATTTAAGCTCCAATCAATCTTTAAGTGAATCTTAAGCATTTGAGGATCCTCTATTATAGTCATTCTGACAAATTATGGGACATTGAAGTCACTCTTGACGGCTTGCAAAATCCTGAAATCTCTTCATTTGTATAGAATTATTTGCTCGATTTCTTTCTCTTTTATGACTATGCTTGCTGGAACTCAGCCTGTGGATATTCTAAATGCTGAAATTGTTCTTGTAAGATAGTATATGAGTTGAATTCCTCTCTTGTATATCATTACATGTGTTGAAATTATTCCTGTAAGATGTCACATATATTGAAATTGTTTCTTGCAAAGATACATACACTTTGAAATTGCTTCAATAATTTAATTTGATTCATGTTTTCATATATTCATTTATATGTCAATTTACAGTGACTTCTATACTCGCATACATGATATTCTGACACCTCCTTCTCTCTTCGCCTTTTTGCGAGGTACTAATGGAGTTGATTGGAGACCAGAGCCAAGGAGCTTCAGTCGCCCCCTTTCTTCCAAACGGGGTACTACGGCCAGAATCACCGTTGATCAGCTCCGGTGATCAGGTAAGTTTTCTTAAAACTTAGATGATCATAGGGCTCCTATATTTCCCTATTGAGCTATTCTCCTTAAGTTCTTGACTCCTATATTTAGTTAATATGAGCCATTGGTGTAGCTTGTTTACATTCATATGTATGTCCAAAGGGTTAGTGACACTGATTCAAACCCATTAAACCTAGTGACGTCATTAAGGGCTACAATTAAAGACGAGTCTTAGAGAACTTAGGCAAACTCTAGGCTTCACACATATATCCCTTAGGGATGAAATATCAAACTTAGAGAACTTAGTGACACCATACCTTAGGGTCAGTGTACACCATCAAACTTGACCTCAATCAAACTTAAATCAATCGATTAATCATTAAACTACTTAATTGATTTAATTAAAGTTAAACCCTCAATTAAACCTCAAAACTTCTTTAAATCCAATCGACTTGAAATTCAAACCCCTTGAGTTTAGTGACTTTCCCTGCTCTAGGGAAAATTCTCACTAAAATTTGAATTCTTTAAACCCCTTAAATCAAGCCTTAATCAAACCCTTAAAACTTCAAGAAATTTAATAAATCAAAGTTAAATCATAAAAATATACATAATATCTCAAATTAATCAAAATTGAAACTTTAATATATGAAAATTAAAACCCCTTTGATTGAACATTAAATTTAAGTTTAATTGAATTTTAATTGAAAGTTAACATTTAATTAATTTAATTGATTAAAAATAATTAAAAATTTCAAAAATTTCTAAACACTTGAAAATCTATCCTTGGGTCATTTTTGACCTTTAGAGTTGATTACAAGGAGTTTGGAACTCAATTGGATTCAAAACATCAAACCTCTCTAATTAAGATAATTAAATAATTTCAATAAACAGTCAAACTTCAAACATTCATAACTAATTCAAATAAAATTCAAATTCAACATACTTACAGTATAATTGATTATCTTAAGGTATAATATTTTAATAAAATACTAATTTTCCAGAAATCACTTTTAATCAAAATATCAACTTTTTACCCCTTAATTAAATCATTAAAATAATTCAAAAAATCTCAAAATTTAATAAATCTTTTAAAAAACCAGAAAATATTAATTTAACATTAACACCAGCAATCAATCAACCTTAATTGAGATTCATCAAACTTCAAACCTTAATTTAAACCTAATTCATTTAACCATACCGGGTACCACTGGGTAACCCAGGCCTACGAGGCTATTAAATTAGCCCCAAGGAAGGTGAAATAAACATCACGGCCTCGGTGAGCAACAAAGGTGGTATCCAACAAACAATCAAGAATCAATCTTAAAAATTAATTTCAAATCATTAAGACTTAAACTTTAACCAAAAACTTCCCTTGAACCTTTCAACAAACCAGAACATTAAACAACTTTAATCAATTGCCCGATACAGGACATATCCAAACCACACAGCCTGCTACACACACCTAGATTGACCTGTTAGGACACGGACTCTAGCTTTAGGTTAGGCCGGTGTTCCTTTCTATTTTGAGATATGTTACTTTGCACACAAAATGAGAGTGGCATCCTAGGTTAGATGACATAAACATAGGTTCACTACCCACAGACCTGTGCACCTTCTACTTGTCAGCCTAGGATTAGGTCCCCAGCCCCTTGGCCTACGAGGTCCCCTTGAATGAGGTAACCTGTGGTTGCTAACAAGGATCCTCCGGTCGGCACTCGACTAAGTAGGCTAAGGATACCGACGAACCCGGGACGATGGAAAACCATGGGATCTTGACCGGGGACGTCATACCCACTTGGTAGGTTAGTCTCTACCCTCACTTCCTGGGCATTCTCCCAATCTATTGATCGGGAGTATAAGTCCCAACTTTCTAATAAAATTGATCATTTAAATTAAATATCTCTTTCTATCAAATTCAAGCCTAACACTTAAGATAGGCTGCGGCACTTCTGAAATTGTTACAGAATCCCAGGTGTCTCCTACTCCTCCTCCTTTGACTCTAGAAATAACTGTTCAAATTTGATCCAATCCCTATTGAAACTCCAGTCCCTACCTCCTTTGATATCAAGCTTTGAACTCTTTAATGAAATTCGTATCACTATTTTAATCGAGAGTATTCGTAGGAAATTTTTTGGTTTCCTACGATGTAATTAACTACGAGGGCTTGCGCTCGTAGGAGATTTAGAAACCCAGACCTGATTTCAAAATCAAGCTTTTTCAAAAGCCTTAATTAATTATCTTTAGGAAATTCAAACCTAATGATCATTATTGTCATATTTAAACTATCGATAGTGATTGATATCTTCTTTCTCTGGATAGATATATCAATTACAATCGTAATTTTAATTATGAAATTAATGATCTCTTATCTGAATTATTATAGTAAATAATGGATTAAACATCATTCTGATTCTTCGGGATCATATGTTGTTTCTCCTTGAGTTTGACTACGATAATCAGGATAAATCAAGATTTGTAATCCGAACCTATTAGGGAACGATATATTCACCTTCCGAGGTGATATATTGTTCATAATAAGTGTTCGATTATAAAATTTAAATTCCAGAAATCTAACATTTCCCAAAGAAAATTAAACACTTTTTCAAAACCATATATATATTTTTCAATCAAACAAAGCTATAGTTGTCTTGATTCAAAGAGGGGATTAAAGCAAGATGTTCTAACTAAGTGGAACTCAACTTTTATAATGCTTGATTATGCAATTTACTACAAACATGGTTTCCTCCACTTAGAGTTAGTTAAGTCTAACTATAAAACATGTCCCAGTAGCAGTGAGTGAGATAAATTGGAGAATATATGTAGGTTTTTAGCTCCTTTCTATGAATAACCTATATATTTTTAGGGACAAAATATCCAACTTCAAGCCTTTATTTTCCCTTGGTCTCAACTACTTATGCTTCCCTTAAATTTGAAGTGTCTAGTGGGCATGATTATATTAAGCAGATGAATGCTAGTATGCTTATTATTGTAACTCGAGCTCATGAGTTTATATTTTTTATGATAACAAATATTATGGCTCACATCCTTATGTCTATTTATATTTGCAATATATATTTATTTATGTGTGTACTAATATTTCAGGAACACCATCCAACGAAGATTTAAGGCTCAAGATTGGGTAGAATAGGTTGTGTTGTAAAGATTTTTGAAATATTCATTGATGTATTTTTTATTTCTTGAGTCAAGTTCTGTAAGGGTGTATGCTAGCTTGGTGACCATGCACACACACACTCAGGGGAGTGAGATTGAGTCAAAATCAGAAGTTCAAATTTTGAACTATTGTACGATCAACTTATCTAACTAATCATACTAGATAATTTAGATCATCCAAGACGATCCGTTATGATCATAAAAAAATAGCCGTCAATCATAATTTAGGCAAGATTTTAAGATTTAAATTTAGTTCTAATCATCCACATCATATTGAATAATCTATGATAATCATGCCTAAATTGATCATATGATTAGGGGACTAATTATGGTTAATTTGTTCAATTCAATTATCCTGGATGATCAGTGATCATACTGGATGACTGAGAGGATGCGTGGGATGACCCACAATTATACAAGAAGAAATACCATAATTATTAATCTAATCATCCAGGATGATCCCCAATATTGAATGGGATGATCAGTACAAATTTGAACTGCTCGTACTGGATTATCTGGTGATCGTCCTGGACTATCAGGTCAAATTTTACACATCATCTTGGATGATTCTGAGATCATACTAGACAATCTTTACCACCAGAATTGAGTTTCTAGGGTTTTCCAAATTATGCATATCGTACTAGACAATCTTTCTGCCAAAATTGAATTTTTAGGGTTTTTCAAAGCCCTCTATTTAAGCTTTCTCAAAAGACTCAGTAAGTGTCTTTGGAATGCATCGAGTCATTTTTTTCTGGAGAAACTTGAAGAGAGAGCCTTGAAAGAAAGAGAGGAAAGGGTGGAGTTTGAGAGGGAGAAGATCCTTGTGGGTTTCAAGTGAGTGTGGAGGGGGTTTCATACGGTTGCTCCAGCAAGCTTTCACCTTAAGACCATCATTATCAAGGTTTATCTTGAGGGAAGTTTTGGGAAGAAGAAGATCTTTTTAGTGTCAAAGGACCCGGCTACTCCGCCACACCGGGGAAGGTGAAAGGGATTCGAGGTTCTCTGCCTGCGAAAGGATTACATTCCTCTACCGCACCAGGTTAATGGAAGAGATTTTGTAAGGGCTTCTTCGCCTAGCTGTGGGGGCTAAAGGAGAGTCACTAAAGGTTTAGTACAATACCTAGAATGGAGGATTTCGGGGAGTGGACGTAGTTCAGGTTAGACTGAACCACTATAAATTTGGTGTGTTCTTTCCTTTAATTATTTTCGCATTATAATTTTCGTGCTTCTATTTTTTTTTATTAATTATGTGGATTAAATCTCTAATTTTATGTTATTATGAAACTAATATGCTTCCGCATCCGGTGATTAAATTGTTTGTTTTTAGATATTTGGAAAAAGCTTTAAAAAGGGGGGTTTCTCTTTTTATTTTAAAGAGGTTTTTAAAATAACCAATTCACCCCCCCCCCCCCCACCCCACCCTCTCCCTCATGGTTAGCCTCGAGACTAGTTCTTTAGGGTTTAACAACCCTCACAAACTTTCACTTATTAAATTAAAAAGTACTGGGGTGATTTCTCACATATCATGGCTATTACAGTGATTCTGGATCCTAGATACTAACATGGCTTCATTGAATGGTACTATAAAAGATTATATGGTATTGAGTACATCACTCATACTATGAAGCTTAGGGATAAGTTATTTGTTTATTTGGTAATTATAATAGGGATGAAACACCATATTCAAAAGGTTTGTCCTTAATCTCCACATAAAATTCCCAAAATGTGGGCTCTAGTATCACATCCACTATAATAATTAAGTCTTAGTTCTGATAGGTATAATTACATTTAGCTTTTATACAAAAATGTTTTTCATTTTATCATTATTCTATATTTATTATGTTCAAAATTATTTTGAATTTACTTTTATGCCCCCACCCTTCAATAATAGAATGATGATTCATTTGAGGAAGAAGTAACAATGCCTAGGAAATCTGAAGTTGAAGTTTACCTAGAAGAGCAAAAAATTGATAGGTAGGTTGAATTAGATATCTTACATTTCTGGAAGGGCAATCAATACAGATTTTTGGGTGTAGCTTCCATGGCCCGTGATGTACATTATATTCCTATTTCAACTATTGCATCTAAAAGTGCATTCAGTAATAGTGCCAGAGTTCTTGATCTATTCCAAAGTGCCTTAAAACATGATATCATTGAAGCACTGGTTTGTGCAAAAGATTGGTTCTATGGAGAGTAGGTTAGACAATATTATTTCTATTACATCTTCACACTTCATTCAAACATATTACTTATTTAAAGTATGTCTATTTTTTTATAGTAATCAATGATCCAGAACTTGACAATATTATAAAGAATATTATTGGCTTAAATGTTGAACCAAACTCGCTTGAAGATGCTAATAGTTAAATGGATAGAAATAGTGGTGTTGGGCCTGTTGGCCCTTGAGAAATGTGGGACTTGTATTGTTGTTAGTAGGACTTTAAACATTAGGCCCTTTTGTAGTCGTGCAGGTTATAAGTTGAACTATAATTTGTGGGTTACTGCATGTGTGTTGTGGTTTTTTTATTTTTTTGTTGTCTTATATGGAGTTGTGGGTTGTTGTTTGCTGCGTTGTTAATTTATTTTTTGTTGTGAGATGGACTTTAGTTCCTGTTAATTGGATTGTGGGATGTCTCAACCCAGCATTTCTTACTGGTTGGTGCCATGCTGGGGAGTGGGACTTGGGCTATTGTTATATTTTGGTATTTCCTGGGTGCTGGGTAGTTAACTAGTTGTTATATTTCTTTGGTTACTGGATGGTTGTTGTTGCAAATCTGGTTTTGATGATGACAAACATGTTTCCAGTGTGTTTTGCTTGGCTAATCTGTTTCAGGCACAAAAGACCGCGAGCCACTCAAGCCAACTCAAGATCGGGTCCTAGTGTGTCAAATGTATGATTTTTCTTTTTATTGAGTCAATTGTAATGTAACTGATTCCCTAGCTAAGTAACCTTGCACACATACACTCAGAGGGAGAGATTGAGTGAATTAGAGTTTCTGTTGCAATTTTGTTCAGATTGTCCTGGACGATATCCACATCGTCCTGGACGATCCAGTTAAAACAAAAACCCTAATTAGGGCGACTAAGTTAAGAAGGACTGATTGAGCCGATCGTCCTGGACGATCTACGGATCGTACGGGACAATATTCCCAAATCAGAAATTCTTAACCGCCAGATTAAGTTAGGCAAGTTTTATTTTAAGTATTTTGGTCTGATCGTCCCGGCCGATACGTGTATCGTCCTGGACGATTCACTACAATCATGCCTAAATTAGTCTGGTAATTAAGGAAAGCAATTAATGTTTAATTGATACGATCACATCATCCTGGACGATCGCAGGATCGTCCCGGACGATCGTGATCGTCTTGTGCATTTCAGCTGTACGTCCAGAACTATGTACCGGACAATTTGGGGCCTTTTTGAACTAATCGTATCGGACGATTACCCTATCGTCCGGGACGATCAAGTCATTTTTTGGTCGTCCAGCACAGATTTCTCTAGACGACCCGAACTGTCTTCTGGACGATTTCCTTCAATTTGAACTAATCGTCCCGGACGATCGCAGGATCGTACGGGACGATATGAACAACTTTTTCTACTGATCGTCCAGAAGAGCCAGATCGTCCAGGCTGAAACAGCTGAATTTGAACTGATCGTACAGGACGATCTACCGATCGTCCTGGACGATCTACCGATCGTCCTGGACGATCTTGGCCGACAAGTTGAGATTTAGGGCAAATTTTAAGCCCTCCTTTAAAAGAACTTTTTCCTAGATTTGGAAAAATCTTTTGCTGCCTTCCTTCCCTGAGAAATCCTAGAGAGAGAGAGTTGGGAGAGAGAGAAGAGATCTTGTGAGGGGGAGTTAGTGAGGGATTCACTAAGGTTGCTCCAAGCACGGATCAGAGTCGTCTTCTCCGCTCGTCGTCTAGTCGGTGTTCTTCGTGGGAGGATCGTTCGCAAGAAGATCCGGGTTCTCTGCCCGCTTCAGGAGGAAGCGAAAGGAGTTCGTGGGTTCTCTGCCCGCTTCAGGTGGAAGTAAAAGGAGTTCGAAGGTTCTCTGCCTGCTTCAGGAGGAAGCGAAAGGAGGTCGGGTTCTCTGCCTCACCGTGTGGTGAAAAGGAGGTGTTTTGTACAGACTTCTCCGCCTTGCTGTGGGAGCAAAAGGAGAGTCACTTTCGTTTAGTGCAATACCCGGAGGGGAGGCTCCGGGGAGTGGACGTAGGTCAAGTTGACCGAACCACTATAAAATCTGGTTTGCTTTTCTGATTCAGTTTTTGCATTTTACTTTTCAATATAAACTGCTTGGGTGAATATCGTTGGTTGATCTTTTCATTATTGTTTACTTGTTTCCGCTGCTAAGTATCGAAAAGATTTTTGTAGTTATCGTGAAATTTTTAAATAACCAATTCACCCCCCCTCTTGGTTAGCCTCGGGACTAGTTCACTAGGGCTTAACATCCCTTTCAAACTTTCAAGTGGTATCAGAGCGGGATTCAAAATTTTTGTTTAAAAACTTTTGAATTTGATCCAATGGCTAACTGTAACAATCGTAATACTGCTGAAGGTTATTCCATTACCAGACCACCGTTGTTTGACAATATTCCTTTTGATTTTTGGAAAACACGCATGTCTACTTTTCTGCAATCTATTGATTATCGCATGTGGATGTTAGTTAAGGATGGATACGAACCACCTTTTCGAATGATTAACAATGTGAAAACTGAATTGCCGTTTGCTGATTGGACGTTTGATGATCGTGATTTAGCACAGTTGAATGCAAAATGTTTGAACTGTTTCTTTTGTGCTTTAAAATCTGAGGACTATATGCGTGTTTCTACTTGTACAACGGGAAAAGAGATTTGGGATAGATTATGTATAACATATGAAGGTACAACTGAAGTCAAACAGTCTAGGTTAAACATCTTGTTACATGATTAAGAACTTTTTCGCATGAAACCTAGTGAGACTATTTCAGAAATGTACACAAGGTTCACTCAGATTGTTACCTCTTTGCATGCTTTAGGTAGAGAACTTACCAACTACGAAAGAGTGAACAAGATTCTTAGATGTTTGCCTGCTTCTTATGATGCTAAGATTACTGCTATTACTGAATCCAAAGATTTAAATACTTACTCTATTGACAGCTTACTTGGATCACTCATTGCTTACAAGCAAGGGGTGAACCAAAGGCAACTTGATGCAGGTGAACGCAAGAAAGAGAAGATAGTGGCACTAAAGGCCAAAGATTCAGATGCTAGCACTTCCGGGTCTGATAGCGATGATGTTGCCTTAATCACAAGGCAATTCAAAAGCTTTCTAAGGAAGAAACATAAGAACCATCAGAAGTGGAACAAGGGTAAGTTCAATAAAAACTTTAAGGGTTCATCTGAATCGGTTTGTTTTGAATGCAGGAAGCCCGGACACATTAAGGCTGATTGTCCGACACTTAAAGCTCATCCAAGCAAGGAGAAGGGTGAGGAGAAACCAAAGTTCAGAAAGGACAAGAAGCGGATTCAGAAGGCGTTCTGGGCAGACTCTGCATCCGACTCTTCTGAGACTGAAGCTGAAGAGGAGGAAACAAACTTGTGTTTGATGGCTGATGATCACCCTGGTCAGTCCGACCAGGAAGAGGTATGTGAGCTTACTTACGATCAGTTATTTGAAGTTTCTGAAAAGATTCATATATCATATAGGAAGCTTAAGAAAACCCATGCTAGTTTGAAACTAGATTATCTGACTTTGCAAAAAGAGCATGAAGTGTTGATTAAGGATCATTCCACCATTGATAGCAATCACATGTCTTTACTAGATGAGTTTGATGAACTGAATAAAAAGCATTCTGATTTAATTGTTGAGCATAACTTGTTAAAAATAGCGCATGTTGAATTAGAACTTACTTTTAAGAAAGTGAATGATTTGGCATCTGAGTTAGAAAGTATTGAAAGTGCAAAAATGTTTGAAATTGGAAGTTTAAACAAACACATTGAGTTTTTGAAAGTGAAAATCAGTTCTTTTGAAAATAACAAAACACCGCCTACTTTTGAACAATTTTATGCACCGCCACCTTTTAAAAATTCTGTTGCAAGTTCTTCAAAGCATGTTTCATACACTACTAGGAAGAGGCACTATTACTCACGACGTTTAGTTAATCCTTTTCCTGGTGTTAGATGTTTTTCATGTGGCATGTTAGGACACATATCACACACTTGTACTGTTCACCGTAGTACACATTGGGTGTGGAGACCCAAACTGCCTGTTGCACAGCACAGCACGCATGCATCGCATTCTTCTTTTCATAAGATGGAACCCAAACCTGTTTGGGTTCCTAAGACTGACATTTGATGATTTTGTAGGTGTGCTCTCACACAAGACCTCGTGAGAGCATGTGGTACTAGAACAGCGGATGTTCTAGACATATGACTGGAGATGCAAATCAGTTCATTTCACTGGAGGCCAGAGCTGGAGGCAAGGTTACACTTGGAGATAACACCACCAGGAAGGTGGTAGGCACAGGTATAATTGGTGATTCAAAGAACTTTATGATTGATAATGTTTTGCTTGTAGATGGACTGAAACACAACCTGCTGAGCATCAGTCAACTCTGCGACAAGGGATACAGCATCAAATTCCTGCCCACTGGCTGCATTTTAAGCTTAAATGATGAAATTGTTTTGCAGGGGCAAAGGATCAACAACGTCTACAAGCTGGATGTAAGTAGCATTAAATCTGATAATTCAATTTGCTTAAAAACTGCTGCTGATGAGTCTTGGTTATGGCATAGGAGATTGTGTCATGCCAGTATGAAAACCCTTAGGAGAGTCACCCAAAAGGACTTAGTTAGAGGTGTGCCCAAGCTTAAGTTCACTAAGGATCACCTGTGTGATGCCTGTCAGTTGGGGAAGCAAGTCCAGTCCTCTTTTCACTCTGTTAAGGACATTAGCACCTCTAGACCTTTAGAAGTTCTTCACATGGACCTCTTTGGACCCATTAGCACTGCCAGCTTAGGGGGAAGAGTCTATGGTTTTGTGATTGTTGATGATTATTCAAGGTTCACTTGGGTTAAGTTTTTGTCACACAAATCTGAGTCATATGATGAGTTTAGATCTTTCTCTACTTGGATTCAGAAGAAGTTAGGATGTGAGATTATTATCATCCATAGTGATCACGGAGGGGAGTTTGAAAATGAAAGATTTGGAAGTTTTTGTGAGGATCATGGGATTAGTCACAATTTTTCAGCTCCTAGGACCCCTTAGCAGAACGGGGTAGCTGAAAGGAAGAACAGGACCTTAGTGGAAGCCGCTAGAGCCATGCTTGCCGAGTATTCACTTCTAAAATACTTTTGGGCTGAAGCGGTGAACACTGCCTGTTATGTGCTGAATAGGGTGAATGTGAGAGTCAAACTGAACAAGACACCTTATGAGATCATTAAGGGTAGAACACCAAATCTGTCCCACCTCCATGTTTTTGGCTGTAAGGTTTTCATTCTGAACAACGGGAAGTCACCCTTAGGAAAATTTGACCCCAAATCTGATGAAGGAGTGTTCTTAGGATATTCAAGTGTGGGGAAATCCTTTAGGGTGTTCAATAGGAGGACTTTGGTGGTGGAAGAAACAACCCATGTAATGTTTGATGAATCTGATCCTAAGGAGTCTAGATCTGAAGTAGAAGATGAAGAGATTGTTGAGGTTACCCAAGGAGTTGGAAATACAAATTTGGAAGAAAGGGTAGAACCTCAAACCCCATTGCCTAGAGATTGGATATATTCTTCGAGTCATCCTAAAGAACTGATCTTAGGAGACCCTTCTGAAGGTGTTAGGACTAGGCATGGACTTAGGAAGGAAGTAAACCATTCTGCCTTTATCTCAATGACTGAACCCACCAACATCAATCAAGCCCTGTCGGATGAATTTTGGATTTTAGCTATGCAGGAAGAATTGAATCAATTTATAAGGAATGATGTTTGGGAGTTAGTAGAAAGACCTAAAAATCAAAGTATTGTGGGAACCAAGTGGGTCTTTAAGAATAAGATGAATGATTCTGGTGTGGTGGTGAGAAATAAGGCAAGATTGGTGGCTAAGGGGTATAATCAGATAGAAGGGATAGATTTTGAGGAAACTTTTGCCCCTGTAGCTAGATTGGAAGCCATTAGAGTGCTACTAGCCTTTGCCTGTTATAAGGGATTTAAGCTGTTTCAAATGGATGTCAAGAGTGCCTTTTTAAATGGGGTAATTAAAGAATATGTTTTTGTAGAACAACCCCCAGGTTTTGAGAGTTCCCAATATCCAAGTCATGTCTATAAATTAAAAAAGGCCTTATATGGATTGAAACAGGCACCCAGAGCTTGGTATGAGAGGCTTAGCACATTCCTGTTAGAAAGAGAGTTTGTTAAGGGGAGCGTAGACACCACCCTTTTTCTGAGGAGATTAGGAGATGACTTACTCATTGTCCAGATCTATGTTGATGATATAATTTTTGGATCTTCTGATAAATACTTATGTGAAGAGTTTTCTAAAACAATGAGTAAAGAGTTTGAGATGAGTATGATGGGAGAATTGTCCTACTTTTTGGGGTTTAGCATAAGGCAAACGGATGATGGAACCTTTCTCAATCAATCAAAATACACTAAGGACATTTTGAAGAAATATGAAATGGACAAAGCCAAGCCAATCAATACTTCCATGCCCTCCTCAGTTCAGTTAGATAAGGATTCAAAGGGAAAATCTATTGATCAGAAGAAGTATAGAGGGATAATAGGGTCACTGCTTTACCTGACTGCTAGCCGACCTGATATCATGTTTAGTGTCTGTCTTTGTGCTAGGTTTCAGGCTGATCCTAAAGAGTCCCACCTGACTGCTGTTAAGAGAATTCTTAGATATCTTTTAGGAACCCCAAACCTAGGAATTTGGTACCCTAGGCACAGCACCTCTTTTGAGATCATTGGATATTCTGATTCTGACTTTGCGGGGTGTATGGTGGATAGGAAGAGTACTTCTGGGACTTGTTAATTTATAGGACAGTCGTTAGTCTCCTGGTCCAGTAGAAAACAGAACTCAGTTGCACTTTCCACTGCTGAAGCTGAGTACATTGCCTTAGGGAGTTGTGTGGCCCAAGTTCTTTGGTTGAAGCAGCAAGTCTTGGATTTAGGAGTACCTGTTGGCACAATTTCTGTTCTGTGTGATAATACTAGTGCCATCTGTATCTCTAAGAATCCAATCCAACATTCTAGGACCAAACACATTGACATTAGGCATCACTTCATTAGGGACCATGTTACAAAAGGGGACATTGAGCTACACCACGTAGCAACTGAAAATCAGCTGGCTGACATATTCACTAAACCACTGGCCTTTGACTCATTCAGCATTTTGAGAACCAGATTAGGAGTGATTGATATAAATGCTTGATTCTGATGACTGCTGATTTATGATTGTTATAATTGGTATTCTGATTTCTGTTAGTTAGTTTTTGTATTGTGATTTCTGATTTCTGTTAGTTAGTTTTGGTTTGATTATTTGCTTTCAATTGATTTTATTTCTTCTGCTGATTTCTGTGTTACCCTTTTTGTTAGTTTGATTTGAGTATTTACTTTGCTATGATTTTCTACCTATTTTTTTTATGCTTTTCAAGATCTGATCACCGCTCACTACTTCTGGTGATCTGAATTTTGACTGAGAGTTTTTACCTTGTTTTGGTTTGGAAGCTGATAAGCAGTGATTGACTTCGCTGAATCTGTTAAAGGGAAGAAACATTGATAATTATTTCTCTTCCTCTAACTCCTTTACTGGTGTATAGTTTCTTTTGAATAAAAATCCTTTTCAAAATTAAAATGTTAGTTTTTGAAATAGAGATTATTTTATCTTCCTACAGTAATCTGCCTCATATCAATAGTGTTTTTCAAAGTCTTGAGTCATTAGTTTGATTTTCTAAACCAAGTGATTGCATTTATCATATGTTGTATGGGTTTTGTTTTGTGAATCGTTCTTCCTTACTGCGGAGAGTCATCTCCTATGTCTGGAAGATAATCTCACAGCTGAGACTCTTTAATGATTATGAAAAGGAGAAAGCTTATAAAAGATGCGCAGTGCGCCAGATAATTTGAAAAAGAGGCATAAAATGAGCCCAAAACTAAAAAGATGCGAAATTGCCAAATTGGATACACAAAGTGTATCAAAAATCAAAAGATGCGCAAAGCGCCAACCAATTTGCAAATGAGGCACAAAATGAGCCCAACACAAGCTTTCTTTCCTTTCAGATTATTAAATGTCTTAGAAAAATCTGTGCGCCACTTAATATTTTCAAAAGCTTGAGTCTTGAAAATCCTGATTTCTGATTTTTTACTTTGTAACACTATTATATCAGATATTTTTCTGGAATGAGGCTTGAAAGGATTTCTTTTCAAATCTAATGTCTTTTATTCTGAATCGGATTTTTGTTTTGAAAGGGGTTTGCATCGATAAGGTGCCCGGGGTCGGCGCTACGAACGTTGATTATTTCTAACCTTTTCTGGATTTCAGCGCTGTCAATCGTCCTGTCATTGGTTTTCGAATCTAAAGTCAAGGAAAAATTCTGATTTTCTAAGAGCAGTTTAATCAAAAATTTTAAATAAAAAAAAATATAAAAAAAAATAATAATAATAATACTTCTATGTGTTTTTTACGTAAGTTTTATTCGTCTTTTTGTGATTTTGATTTCATGGTTGTGTTTTTTGGATCCTGATCGATCATCTTCATCCTCCATTCTTTTCTGCTTTTCTTCACATCGTCCTGGACGATACACCTATCGTCCTGGACGATCCTCTTCGTCCTGGACGATCCAAAAAATCGTCCTGGACGATTCATTCAAAATCATTCCCACTGCTCCTGCTGCTGAAACTACCCCAATTATTGGTGATCGTCCTGGACGATAATTACATCGGCCTGGACGATATGATCCATATCTTCCTGATACGATCAAACGGCTGACATTGCACCAATTATTGCCCATCGTCCTGGATGATCCACCTCATCGTCCTGGACGATCCACGTGTCAGCCACTGGACGATTGGAATTCGGCCCGTCCGACGTATTTATTGCATATCGTCCTGGACGATCCACCTAATCGTCCTGGACGATACTTTTCGTCAACGGTCGTCCAGCCTGACTCCTCGGGACGATCGCCTGTGTCTAATCATCCTGGACGATCTCTGATCGGCCTGGACGATCGGACCACCTTTTTGACCAATCGTCCAGAACGTCATAAATGACCACATCGTCCCGGACGATCCCGCGATCGTACGGGACGATCCGCCCGTTTTCTATTTAAACAGCGGTTTTCTTCATGTTTTTCACACCGTTTTTCCTCCACTTTCCTTCTCCTTTCCTCCTCTCTGGTTTTCTAATGGCTGGTGGCAAAAGATCTCATCAAAAGGGGGCCAGTTCGTCCCGGGGACATGTAGATCCTCGCTTCCCGAATGCCGCCGATCAGGCGGCTTTCGAATGCTATCGTAATGTAGGTATCACGCACTCCAAGATTATCAATCCACGCACTCTCACGTATCCCGTTTTAGACTTGTTCGCACACACCTCCCTCACCTTCATTCTGACCTTAGCCTTTCCCTTCAATCTGGAACTCCTTCGCATCTTCTTTGCCAACTTGCGCATTTCCGCGGACTATTCCACTCTTCGCTCCTACGTAAATCAACGCCCCGTGGAACTCACGACCCACGATTTTCACAATATCCTCAACTTGTCTGTCACTGGCGACAAGATCCACACGATCATCACCGATCCTGACTATGATTGGAGTGTCGCCAATCACTTCCTTCGCAGTACCAACGCACCCTATCACGACAATGCTTGCACTTCCCTTCTCAAGGACGCCCGGACCATTCAGCACGTCCTTCGTTCCTCCGTCATTCCAAAGGCGGGGGATCGGATTCACATTACCCCGCTCCTGTCCTTGACCACCTACTACATCATGGCCCGTCGAGAATTTAATGCCTCTGATTTGATCATCTGATACATAGAACATCTCACCACCATTAGAGATCCGGGCCACAGGCGTCGCCCAAATCTAGCTTTAAGTCATCTCATTCACTATGCCTTAGAGACAAAATATGTCCTTCAGTATCCTGTCCCTCCTGATGTCCCTCCTTCCTTCTTCACAAACAACTCATTCCACGTCCTACACAGCACCCGCCTACATCCGGAACCTGCCCCGGATGTTGAGGAAGAAGAGGAAGAGGCTGCTCCAGTTCCTGCTGCACCAGAGGCACCTGCACCCCTTCGCATTGCCTCTCCCCTTGACCACCTGGTGCAGCGCTTCGACCAGTGGGAGGCCCGTTTTGACTCCTACGTGGTTGCCCAGGAGCAGCAGCACAACGAGGACCTCCAACGCTTCGCGGACTATGCTGCGCAGCAGCAGCAGCAGCACGACCAGGACATGGCCTGGTTTGGAGCTCACTTTCAGGCCATTCACCATTACTTCTACCCTCCACCGCCACCTCCTTCTTCCGATCAGGATCCGCCTCAGTTTTAGTTTTCTGTCGTGTTGTTATTCTGTATATGTTTTATTTTATGTTTTATTTCCGTGTTTATGTTTCTCCCTCCTCCTTTTTGTGATATCAAAAGGGGGAGTCAGTTGTAGTCGTGTCGTGTCTGTTTCTGTTTTCTATTTCATGTTTTCTGTATTGTTTGAGCTGTTAAATGAAAATTAAAAAAAAAATGTTTATTTTGTTTGATCTGCTAGTTTACCTTTGTTTTCAGACTAATTTACAAATGTTTGCCATCATCAAAAAGGGGGAGATTGTTGTAAATCTGGTTTTGATGATGACAAACATGTTTCCAGTGTGTTTTGCTTGGCTAATCTGTTTCAGGCACAAAAGACCGCGAGCCACTCAAGCCAACTCAAGATCGGGTCCTAGTGTGTCAAATGTATGATTTTTTTTTTTATTGAGTCAATTGTAATGTAACTGATTCCCTAGCTAAGTAACCTTGCACACACACACTCAGAGGGAGAGATTGAGTGAATTAGAGTTTCTGTTGCAATTTTGTTCAGATCGTCCTGGACGATATCCACATCGTCCTGGACGATCCAGTTAAAATAGAAACCCTAATTAGGGTGACTAAGTTAAGAAGGACTGATTGAGCCAATCGTCCTGGACGATCTACGGATCGTACGGGACGATATTCCCAAATCAGAAATTCTCAGCCGCCAGATTAAGTTAGGCAAGTTTTATTTTAAGTATTTTGGTCTGATCGTCCCGGCCGATACGTGTATCATCCTGGACGATTCACTACAATCATGCCTAAATTAGTCTGGTAATTAAGGAAAGCAATTAATGTTTAATTGATACGATCACATCGTCCTGGACGATCGCAGGATCGTCCCGGACGATCGTGATCGTCTTGTGCATTTCAGCTGTACGTCCAGAACTATGTACCGGACGATTTGGGGCCTTTTTGAACTAATCGTACCGGACGATTACCCTATCGTCCGGGACGATCAAGTCATTTTTTGGTCGTCCAGCACAGATTTCTCTGGACGACCCGAACTGTCTTCTGGACGATTTCCTTCAATTTGAACTAATCGTCCCGGACGATCGCAGGATCATACGGGACGATATGAACAACTTTTTCTACTGATCGTCCAGAAGAGCCAGATCGTCCAGGCTGAAACAGCTGAATTTGAACTGATCGTACAGGACGATCTATCGATCGTCCTGGACGATCTTGGCCGACAAGTTGAGATTTAGGGCAAATTTTAAGCCCTCCTTTAAAAGAACTTTTTCCTAGATTTAGAAAAATCTTTTGCTGCCTTCCTTCCCTGAGAAATCCTAGAGAGAGAGAGAGTTGGGAGAGAGAGAAGAGATCTTGTGAGGGGGAGTTAGTGAGGGATTCACTAAGGTTGCTCCAAGCACGGATCAGAGTCGTCTTCTCCGCTCGTCGTCTGTCGTCTAGTCGGTGTTCTTCGTGGGAGGATCGTTCGCAAGAAGATCCGGGTTCTCTGCCCGCTTCAGGAGGAAGCGAAAGGAGTTCGTGGGTTCTCTGCCCGCTTCAGGTGGAAGCAAAAGGAGTTCGAAGGTTCTCTGCCTGCTTCAGGAGGAAGCGAAAGGAGGTCGGGTTCTCTGCCTCACCGTGTGGTGAAAAGGAGGTGTTTTGTACAGGCTTCTCCGCCTTGCTGTGGGAGCAAAAGGAGAGTCACTTTCGTTTAGTGCAATACCCGGAGGGGAGGCTCCGGGGAGTGGACGTAGGTCAAGTTGACCGAACCACTATAAAATCTGGTTTGCTTTTCTGATTCAGTTTTTGCATTTTACTTTTCAATATAAACTGCTTGGGTGAATATCGTTGGTTGATCTTTTCGTTATTGTTTACTTGTTTCCGCTGCTAAGTATCGAAAAGATTTTTGTAGTTATCATGAAATTTTTAAATAACCAATTCACCCCCCCTCTTGGTTAGCCTCGGGACTAGTTCACTAGGGCTTAACATCCCTTTCGAACTTTCAGTTGTTGTTGTTGTTGTATTCCGTATGTTGCAGGGTTGTTGTTGTTGCTGTTGTATTTACTAGTTGCTGAGTTGTTGTCGTATTTGACTATTTATTGCTAGTTTCCTAATGGCTAATGTTGGGTTGTCTTTCTTCTGCATATTGGTTTGATGGGTTCTACCTTGATGAGTTGTTGGATTGTCTTGGCTTTTTGCTAGTTTCTGCCTTACTGAGTTGCTGGATTATGACAGTTGTCTTTTCTGATTTCTGCCTTGCAGCTTTTTGAATACTGGTTTCTAGCTTTCTAACTTGCCGATTTACTGGATTCTCATTATGGTTGTCTATGTTATTTCTGAAAGGATTGGAACTAAGTTGCAATGATGAGTACCCTTCTAAACTGAGTATGAAGTCATTTCGATAAAACTCTATTGCAACTAAGTGGTATTTGTGTTATCTTCTAATTAAACAGATACTAAGTACTAATTAAGTGTAATACAAAATGCCGCCTTGGATGGCAATACCGTAATAGTAATAATGTTCATTGTTTACTCACATTTCATTAGTTGATTTGGAAGGTTAATCTGAGATATTTAGTATTTACTCAAGCTTTTTGATATTATAATCTTATCTATTTAACTTTATTTATATAGTTAACTTAAATCTATTGGATGGTTGAAGCAAATTAAACTCAAAAGTCCAATCTCCATGAGACAAGACATAAGAGTTCTTCAAATTTACATTTAGTATGTTTTGATTTGTAATTTTTACTTTGTAATTTATTATGTATAATTTATAATTTGTAATTTATTAATTTGTTATTTGTAATTTATGATTTGAATCAATATATTTTATTTTGAAAAAAAAGGGAGTTGGCAGGTCGACCCGCACTAGGATCAGGATGGGTTCGAGTCTGCGTTTTTGATCTGTTTCCCTAAATGGGTCGGGTCATATGATGATGGGTTAATTTTGGGTTGGACCCAAACCTAATCAAAAAACTCATTTTGACACCTTTAATCATAAGTTGCCCAAAGTATTCATAAAGCATTCAAGTAGAAAGAATTATTTTTCTATGTTTTTTTCAACATATAATCATCATATTCTCTTACATAATGATGATAGGAAGAGCCTATGGAGAAACCTGGAGTCACTTACAGGCACAAAAGTTCCTACGGTTATTGGAGGAGACTTCAATTGTATTTTATCTCAAGATGAGAAGAGAGGTGGTAAGAAATCTGTTCTTTCTCAAGGGCCTCAAGACATGTACTCTTTTATGAGAGATTGTGATTTTCATGAGATAGGATTTATTGGTCCTAAATACACATGGTGTAACAATAAAACTAGGAGAGCCAGGATCTTAGAAAGGTTGGATCGGTGTATGTTCAATTGTGCTACATTAAACTTTCTAAAGGTGGCGGTTGTGAGGCATTTGGGTAGAATAGCTTCAGACCATTGCCCTATCATGCTTAAAATATTCTCTTTTGGGCTTAGGAGAAGGAAAACGTTGATGTTTGAAGATGTGTGGTCAACATATCCTGCTTCTCATTCAATTCTGTTGTATTCTTGGAAAAAACTGGTTGGAGGTGATGCTGCATAAATCTTGAATAAAAAATTCAGTAGATCGTTGAAGGCTTTATTTTTTTGGAGTAGAGCCAAGATCAAGAACTTAGTTGACCTGAAAGAAAGTTTAAAAAAGGAAGTTCTGGAGTTAAAAGAAGAAGAAGCTATAGAAGGAGGTCTTTCAGACCAGAAGTTGTTCCTGATGAGATCAAAGGTTATTGAACTTAATTCGACTCTTGGGCGGCCAGCACATGGTGGAAACAGTGAGCAAAAGTGTAATGGATGAAGGATGGTGACTCTAATTCAAAGTTCTTCCATGCGTATGCCACGGCTAGAAGAAATGGAAACGAGATCAATCAAGTGAGAGATAAAAGTGGAATGATTTTCGAAGATCAACAAAATATTAAAGAAGTCTTCATGGACTTCTTTAAAAACAAATGGAGGGAATGCAAATGCATCTTGGGAGGTTGGCCTTCTTCTTTTAAGAGGCTTGATGACGGTGATAGAAGGATACTAGACAAAGAATTCTCAAAGGAAGAGCTAGAGGATGTTATTAAACAGCTGGGAACTAACAAGTCACCAGGTAATGACATAATTACTTATTCCTTTATTAAATCTTATTGGTCGATAATGCAAGATGATGTTTGGAAGGCTATCAGTTCTTTTTTTAATTCTAGTTTTTTGTGTCCTATTTTGAAAGAGACAAATGTGGTGTTAATTCCGAAGGTGAAAAGTCCTTTAATGCCCTCTAATTTTCGCCTGATTGGTCTTTGCAAATCCACTTATAAAATTGTGGTGAGAATGATACTAAATAGGATGAGTTTTTTGTTTCCAAAAATTATCTCAAAAGTTCAGTATGTTTTTGTCAAAGGGTGGTCTATGTCTGATAAAATATTGCTTGCTCAAGAATTATTTTCTAAATTTAGATTTTCTAAATCTAAAAGGGGCTTGGTGGCAATCAAAATTGATATGGAGCAAGCATATGATAGCATGTGTTAGTCTACTCTTAATCAAGTGCTTGATTGGTTCGGTTTCCCAAGGAAATTTTTAAATCTTATAATGGAGTGTGTGGTTGATCCTAAATTCTCTACTTTGATTAATGGTAGTAATTCTAAATGGATTGAAGTGGGTTCAGGCGAGGATGTCTATTATCTCCTTTCCTGTTTATCATGTGCTCACAATAGTTAACTGAATAATTTGCTCAAAGAGGTAGAAGGGTCGGTATGAAGGTGTCTCCGAACGCTCCAAGGATCTCTCACTTAATATATGCAGATGATAATAGTAAGAGATTGAAGAAAGTAAATCGCATTTTGAAGAACTATTGTAGATGGTCTGGACAGAAAGTAAATTTGCTCAAATCATCTATGCTGTTTGGAAATTTTGTGAAAAGAAGGAAAATTTGAGCTTTGTCAAAAATTATGAAGTTGAAGGTGGTTAGTGAAATGGAGTATTTGGGAGTTAGAATTGCTTTAAGGAGGCTTGTTAGTTTAGATTTCCATAATCTGATTGAAAAAGCTGCTAGTAGACTCAATGTGTGAGGAAACAAATTCATTTCACTTTCTGGAAAATTACTTTTGCTTAATTCATCATTGGTGTTGGATGAAGAAGTTGAAGTTAAGGCCGCAAATTGAACTATTTTGGTGGCATCTGTGTAAGAATGCGATTCCCTCAAATTGTTTCCTTCATTATAGAGTTGAGTTTGATGGATCCCCGAGAGGATGTGAAGCTGTCAAAGATGCAAAACATATTGTTATTCAATGTGGGAAGATCAAGCAGGTATTGGATCAGCTTGCTTCTTGGGATTTTTTTATTCCTGCTAGTAATTCTCTGAAAGATTGTAATATGTTATTGAGGCATCTTGCAGATATGAATCCTTTTCTTGGTAATTTGTATTATTCTGTGGTATTCTTTTGTTGGAAAAGTAGGAATAAGGTTGTTCATGGAGGTTCTGAAGATAGCTGCTCCTACATTGCAGCAAATTTTATTAGTCATGGAGTTGGATCTTTTCGGCCTTATCTGATTTGGGAGAACTGGGATGCTAATTAGCTGTACAAGCTGTTTCAATCTTCTTGGTGTCCTCCACCTCCTGGTTGGATTAAGGTAAATGTGGATGCTTCTTTAATTAGCAATAACAAAGTCGGCATAGGAGGAGTTTTCAGAGATTGTAATGGTCATTTTTTGGGTGCATTCAGTTTCAGCTGCCTTCATTGAGATAGTTTGCAAGTTGAGATCATATCAATTCTTGCTTTGAGGAATTACGTTCAAGAGTGGATGTTTGATGCCAAGGGTATTGTGATAGAAGGAGATAATTACAATGCCATCATGTTTTTTCAAAACTTAATGAATAAGCCGGTGGTCTCAAAAGAATTTCCAAATCCAAAGGATTTAGATTTTCTTATAGATTTTAAGCAAGTTATTTTTCATTTTTCAAATAGCGAATGTAATAAATTAGCTGATTTATGAGCTAACTTAGCTCTTATTTCTTTTTTTTAGATGATGTTAGTTGTGATAAAATTCCTCCTTCTTTTTTAGCCTTATTGAAGGAGGAATCTGGTTGTAATTAGTTTATTGGATAAATTGCTTTATGCATTCTCTTCAAAAAAAATGATGATAGGAAACTATTAAGTGGGGCAATAGCAATCGATAATGTTGCTTCCACTATAACTACTAATGGCCTTGTAGACTTTATCAAATGATTTGGTCGCTCTTGTTCCTATAAGGTCTGATACCACACATGCCCCTCCACCCATGTATATTACTGTATATGTAATGACATTATGTGTAGGATTGATGTTTGCTCGGGCTCCCAAATTGCTCGAGATCTTCATGACATATGGTGTTTCCTTGCCCCAATTCTTACATGAAGCTATGATGATTATTATATGCTTGAATATTTTTTTTCAAGGAGCATGGGAGACATTAATTGTTGAGTATTTTTCTAAAATATATAAATTCACAAGTAATTTTCAAAGGCTTGTTTCATGCCAAAATAACAAGTGGTTATACTTCAAAGAATTAGTCCAATTAATTTTTGTGAAGAATAATGAGGGTCTCTCCAAATATGGGGAGGCTAAATTATCTATAGATTTTCTTCATATTGGGAAGGGAGAGATATTGAAAATTTCTTGATATCCTCAATATACAGAGCATTCAATAGGAGCTACATTATATTAGTTAATATATAGTAAATGAAATGATTTTTAAGAATGGGATCTCTATTAAGGTGAGGAGGACTAATGAAATTTGATTGAAAAAAAATCTAAAATGCTTATGATATGATTTTTGGTACCCTAGAACTTCATTAAAGGACCCTTTAAAGGGGCCATAAGATGTCAAACCCTCTCCCTTAAAGAAAAGGAAAAGTTACCAATTGAGTGACTATACCGAATGATGGTTAGGGTCATCGAGAGGGTGTCCATCCCATGATAATTGATATTGCCACCTAGGATTCTGATGATGGGATTCAACCTTGAAAGTTACAAATCAAATAATAGGTTTTAGAACAAGCTATGCATCGAATGTTAGCATAGAAATGAGATGTAAATTTATCATGATTTTTGTTAGTTAAATTTTTGTTATGTTTTAAGCTATGCTCTATTGTACTAAAGTTACCTCACTTTATGACTTTGTACAGGAAAAAAGTTAAGAAAATAATAAAAAATGAAAAATGGTATCGCTACAGCATTAAACACTAAAATTTGACTCAAGATAATGTGTAAGCCACCATAGTGTGAAACTCACCAATACCACAATGCCATTCTAGCATCGTAGTGCTGGATCGCCATAGTGTCACATCACTATCCTAGGTATCATAACAAGAAATTGCTAGAGCACTGCAACAGAGTAATTAATACAATTACTCTCAAGAAATGACACGTTGATTAGGTTATAGCATTGTGTCGCTAAGTTTCACAAATGCCACAATAGTAGTTCGTTATATCAACACCGCAACACTATCACTATGAGTGCCATGGTGCCAGAGTATGAGTTTTTTTTTATATAAATAATATGACCAAAATATTAGAGGTGTCTGCTCATTTTATTATATATAATCAATCTTAGGGAGTGTCCTGTAGGGAGTGAGTGTGGTTGAGAGCAAAGGGGAGAAGGATTAGAGGGTGCATCTATTATTGCAATAAAATCTCATTTTATTTATTCCTGTAAACTCTTATCATATATTTGCTTTTATTAATAAAATGAAGTTTATTATTTTGCGTTAATTGTAATGTTAGGATAAATCTTTTGCTAGACTTATGATATGTGAATAATACATGTTCACATAGATTTAATTTCTATGCATTTTAAATTTATAAGGATATTTCTAGCTCCTCCGGTCTTCATTTAATTTACGCATAGGTCTCGCACAAAGTTAAAATATAGTGTGATCTAAATCCTCGATAGAGGAGTAGTGGGATAATTTGGGGAATTAGAATAATTTTCTTTCATGTGTATACATATGTTGGATAGAAAATTTATATCTTAAGGAGATAATATCACTATAGTGAAGGAAATATTTGCTAGAAGCTATGACGAACGCGTTGGAGACGAGGAGTTACATGTGCTCTAATTCATAGTACTCAAAATAGGAGATCAATATTTGTATGCATGAATTCTTATCTATCATACGTTTAGGATAATTTTAATATAAAATTTCATCTTTATAATATTTAGTAACTTACTTTATTAATATAACCATTTAATTATTGCAGTAAGATAAATTTAACAATTAGTAGAAGTGGTAGAAAACTGAATATTTTGAGGTCATTTTATTCCTCGTTGGAATGATACTCAACACATCATATATTGCTTGACGCGACATGTGCAATTACATATAATTCCATTGGAAACCCTAATCTAGTATAGTGCTGGGTATTAGTAATTCAATTTTAGCATCGTTGCTAGGGATATTGAAATGTTATCTCATTATTCACTTTTTATTACTCGGAGAATTACAAATTTATTCTTATTTTTATTCATATTTAACCTATTTGTGTTTGTAAGGTTGTTTATTTCATTGCATTATAAGTTAAATTGGTTGTAGAAGTAGTTTTTGTTATCTATTATTTTTAGTGTAATTTGTTGTTCAAATTCATACTTATTATTATGCTGCTAGTTTAGTAATGTGATTATTTAGTTCCCTGTTCTTTTAATTATTGCATGTGTAGTAGAAACTAATTAGAAGAATTATTATTTGAACCTGAAATTGAAAAAAAATCATTAGAAAACTTAGAAAAAGTAAAAAAATAGAAAAAAAGTAGATATGATAAACCCAGTGCATGATGATGAATAACCTAAATCCTTAAGAGATTATGTTAACCACTGGTAGATGATATTTACCAAAGTATTAGTAGACCAAATATTCAAGCAGATAATTTTGAACTTAAATCTATGATAACATTGATGATGTAGAACTCATAGTTTGGGGGGATCCCTATTGAGGATCCAAACCTACATATTGCAAGTTTCTTAAAAATTTATTCGACTTCCAAGTAAAATAGAATCTCTTATGACGCCATTAAACTTATGTTGCTCTCAGTTTCTTTAAGAGACAAAGAAAATATATAATTGAATTCCTTATCCCTAGGCTCCCATAAGTTTCTAGCAAAATACTTCCCTCTATCTAAAACAACGAAGCTTAAGAAAGATGTTATATCATTTACTAAGTTAGATAGATAGTAAATTTATGAAGCATGAGAGAGGTTTAAGGAATTACTGAGGAAATTTCAACATCATGCACTACCTGATTAATTGATAATCCAAATCTTTTACAATGGATTAGTAGGATCACTTAGAGCAATTATAGATGCTGCAGTGACTGGAGGTTCATTTTATGTTCAAGCCCTTCGATGAAGCTTATGGATTAATTTAAGAGATGATCAGTAATAATTTATAATGTCTATCTGATAGAGTCAATCCCAAGAAAGTGGCTAGTGTCTATAAGTTTGATGCATTGCCTATCTTATCGTCTTAGGTAGTTGCCATTTCTGAGAAATTAGAGAACCTTGGAGTTAGTTCAACTCATGAAGCACCCATGCTAGTAGAAGAAAATCTCTATGGACCACCTAATGATCCGAGTTCATCAAATATAGAATCCTTAAATGTGATTAATAATAGGTAGAGCAATCCTTACTCTAACACCTATAACCCTAATTGAAAGAATAACCCAAAATGCGTGAGATCATCAAATTTCTTAATAATGAAAATAAAAAAGTGCATGAAAATTCAAATCTAGTCTAAAGTTGAAAATAGTGCAAAACTATCAACTGAAATGTATAATTTTCAAAGTTAATATAAAAAATAATAATTTACATCTAGGGCTTTCAATGGTATCTTTATGTTTGAAGAAAAAAAAAAGTGTAGATGTGTAGCTTTCAATATTTGATTGTGTCTACAAAGTTGTACCACCTTGACATGGTAGCATGAAATCATAAATAAGTTGATTATTTTGAGCCCATTTTATTTAATTAACATCCCACCTTAATAGCCTAACATGAGTTTAATGACCTTGGTTTTGAATGACCATACTAAAAAAATATTAGTTATGTTTTTTCCTTTGAATTTTTTCTAAAGCGCATTAGTGTGATAACTAATTAATGTTTTCTATTAAAAATTCACTAACTGATGATAGGGATGTGCTGCTGCAGTTATTAAGCAGTGATAGACGTTGAAGAAGATAAAAATCCCATTATTGTTGTCAATAATAATGCGGATAGTGGCACTTTCTTCTGGAATTAATTACATATGGAAAGCATAAACTGCTTGCGGCTTCATCTTTCTAATACATTTTCTTATGGTCTTAGGGATCAGATTCCTATAAAAGCAAAATAGAAAATAAAAAGCACTCAGAAAATAAATGGGAAGAAACAAAAATAAAAGAAAAACAGAAAGAATTGAGAGACGTAGTTTATTATCCATCTCCTTATACAATCGTGCATGCATTTGGGTTCTCCTCGCTGAATATGGTCGTGAGACGATTTGGGTCGGCAGCGATATTGTAAATACCCTCGCGAATAGGGGTAGGATAGTAATAGTACTCTCCACCGAAGTACTCCCTCCGCCGTGGCCTTTCTTCCCACCTAGGCAATGGCGACATGACGTAGCAATGAGGTGGGCCGCGCTGGACTGGCGTCGGTTCCTTCTGAACTGTGCATGTGGGCGGTGAACTTACCACATGGGGATGGGGGAGTTCACCGATGGCTTCTGGCTTGGCCGGAGCGGCGGCGGCGGCTGTAGAAGTTGCGCTGATAGGGTGGTGTGTTGCAGTCTCCACCGGGTGGGGCTTCGACGAAGTTACTGGTGGGTTTGCATCGGGTGGAATTATGACAATAGGCGTCTGGTTACTGAAATTTACGGTCCTGACCACTGTTCTTGGGCAGGAGTAGAGGTACGAAGGTGGGGGTGAAAGTTTAAATACTCTGGATGATCTCCTCCTTTCTTTACCTGTCTTTAACATGGCGGGAATTAGGAAAATAAATATTAATTTGAAGACAGTAAGTATTTTAAGTATTTCAAACGAGAAGAATAGAAACAAAATAATCCATTACCACTGCATTTCCCAAAAGCCTTGGAAACCATCTTGCCAAGAGGATAGCAACCCATCTCTCTCTCTCTTCCCTCCTCCTTGCTTCTTCTATTTCTCTGATCAGGCGCAAGGGCTTACATGCTTCATCTCATGCAAAAGTGGTGGATGAAACGAAGAGATTATAAAAGCAAATTAAGTAGATGATGGGTTGATGAGGAATCGCAAAAAGGAGGATGGAGTGGTCATTTAGTCCATGATAGGCATCCACAAACAAAAATAACACCACTTTGAATATATTCTTAATGGCTTTCTTGAAAAGCTCCTTACAGTGTCCATAGAATTTCTCTTTAGTAATTCGACTATATATATAAATACTCGCGTGTTCTGACAATGACATGAAGGTTTTGTACATCATTTGCTTTAGTTAATCAAAACTAATTAAGGTTGGTTTTTATGATGGCTGCCTAAAAAAAAAATTCATTTTATCAGAAAAATATAGAATTCGTATGAGATATATAGCTGCCGTTGCCTCAAATAATTATTTATAACTATCACAATTTTAAAATATCTGATTATAAAAAACTCTTCGTAATTAAAAAAAGCAAGAAAGAAGTTAATAGCAGTATAAAAATGCAGCAATGATTTTTAAAGTAAATTGATAATAAATTTATCTCAAATAGGCCCTAAATGTCATAGATTTCTTCCAAACTAGCTTCATAACATCATTCAATTTTTTTTTGATATTGTCATGATGCAATACATGTCTCCCAATTTAAGCTCAAAAACATGCCAAATCTTAGTCACAACTAAGTCCAAAGTTAAATATGAATTAGGAATTAACATAAATTTATTTTTCATTTTTTCTACATTTTCTTTTAATGTTTATCCTAAGAGTTATCTTGTAGAATGATGTTCATGTAACTTTCTTTATTTAAATTTGATAAAATTTGATGCTCATTTCTCAACATTTCTAGAGTATTTTACTAATAATAAAATATTTTCTAATGAAGAAGATTCTATAATATTTATAATAATAAAGAAAAAGTGTTGATAGAAGGATCTAGGATATTTGTAATAAATAAAGAAGACTCTAGAATTGCTATGCTATAAAAGTCTCTAGATTTAGTTTTCATACATATAAAAAGGTAATGCCCTGATATTATAAGTCAAGCTAAAAACTATTCAACAAAAAACTAGTAATAAAATTCATATTTCTCACATCCAAAATCTCCATAGCCAATTGCTTGCCTATCTATATTTTTTCTTCTATAATATTTCAAACATTTGGCATCACAACTTCGCTTGATCACTCATTGGGCATTGTAGAAATCTTATCTAAAATCCAATGGAAAACTCCATCTACCCTACCATCTTGTTTCAAATGGAACATTCGCGGTGGTAGAGAAATATAAATTTTAGCATCCTAACTTTGTACAAAGATTTAGCACACAAATAGATGAAAGATAGGGGTGAAACATTCATAAGGGACACTAAAATTTTTACGTAAAAACCCCTAAAAAGGGAAAAAACTATGGGGTCTTGCCTAATTTAAATGAATCCACTAGTGTTTGCAGTTGATTCTGAATGAGGCCCTTCCTTTGTTGGGGGGGGGGGGGGGGGGGGGGGGGGGGGGAAGACCTTGGCTCGATGTAGAAAATATACAACATATAGTGTGCATTACATGGTGGGATTTGGAAGAATTAATATTAATATGTTCATTTGATCGGCAGAATCATACTCGGCGAGCGATGTAGGTCGGAAGGACCATAGTCAGGCATCGGAGGTCGAAAAGAACATCGTTGGAGGGCGACAGAGGTTGCAAAAACCTTAGTCGGGTGATGGAAATTGGGGAGACCGTTATCTCGAGATAGTAGTCGAAGAGAGTGTAGTCGTTGGGAGATGGAGGTTGGAAAGACCGTAGTCGGCTACGGTGGCCATGAGGAAATCCGGCGATAATCAGTGGTCGGGCGTAAGTCCTGTGACACTTGGTGGTCGGGCAGAAGTCTGGCGAAAGTCCAAAGACAGTCGGTTGTTGGGCATAAATCCGACATCCGTTGGTGGCAGGGCAAAATTCCTACGCGCGATAGTCGGTGGTCGGGCAGTGGTCAAGGAGGAGCTTGGTGGCAAGTGAGATCTTATATTTCTCTTCATTTCTTCTCTTCCTTCCTCTCTTCTCCCTCCCTGCTTCCTTCCTCCCTCCTTCTTTCCTCCCCATTCATGTGAAGAATGATGGGATATTTATAATTTTTTAAGAATGGCATGGCTAGTAAATAGGGAGAAGATTGAGGACAAGTTGGGAGAGTTTCCAATGGATGACTAATATTAACTCTCTTAATCATGGACTATTTATCAAGTATTTGAGTATCTTAAAGATCTTAGAATTCAACAACCTTGGTCTCGTTGAATTTTCCTTGTCTAGTCGCTCAATTCAAATATAAGCATGTCACATTTGGTCATCCAATTTATGGTTTAAATCTTTCAAATATGCTTCGGGTCCTCTATTTGGACCTTTGGGCTTGGATTTAGTCAAATTTAGTATCATTAGGTTCTTCTCAAGATATTTAGTTCGATTATAAGTTCATTGAAATCAGAATTTGGATGATCCCGAATTTAGATTTGGAAGTTTTCAATGTGAATTTGCCTCGAGATTTGTGCATGATCAAGATAATTTTTAATGATATATCAGATACCCCCTATCTTTAAACATCAAAGCCTGTAGAGTCTGAAAATATGTGTCGAATCTCTTCAAATCGTTCCTATATAAAATTATAATTTTTGGGTAATCATGAGGCATAACACCTCGGGGTAATGAACTATATAAAATACTCTTAATCATAAATTGTGCATGTTGAAAAGTTGAGACATCGATTGAAGCAAAAAATATTGAAAATTACATTTTAAAATTTTAAAAATTGTATAAAATTGACTGTAAAAGTTTTGTTGAGCTTCAAAAGTATCAAAATTAAATTTGAAACATCAAAAAATGGTGCTAGGGACCCCAAAAATGTCCAAATCGGACCATCAGGGCCAAAAATCAGGCCCAAATCTGATGCTACAGTAACCGACTAGTATAGTAAATATCTGCAACAGTACCCATCAGCTATGGTAATAGATTGCTATAGTTTTGTAGTTATAATTTTGTTGCTACAGTAACCACATATTTTTTTTAATATTCTTAGGAATATTCTTTAAATATTCTCAAAATATTCTTATTCTTGTAGAATATTCCTTCTTCTCTTTCACTATAAATAACCCCCTTGGGGAAGGGGAGAAATTGTACCATTTCTACTTCTCCTTTCTTTCTCCAGCCTTCTTACAATAGAGGCCTTCTACTTTCTTAAATAGGTGGCATCCTCTTTCAAGTTCTAGTGCCTCTCTTTATGTAGAAGAAAATTTTTCTTACTTTTCTTCTTCTTGTATTATGAATTTCTTCTTACGTTAGAGGTATTTCACTATTTTTGATAGGTGACATCCCATATTAAATTTCAAGGCCCCTTTCTATGTAGAAGCAAAATTTTCTTACCTTTCTTCTTCTTCTCTTCTCAATTTCTTCTTATATTAGAGGCATTCCACTATTTTTATCTTATAAAATTTCAATGCCCCTCTTTGTGTAGGAGTAGCCCATGAATTTCTTCTCCTTCTCTTTTGTAGGGGTTGCTGCCTATCAATAGTAGTGGAATGCCTCTAAAAAGAAATTTATATACTTGATTTATTGCCACAAAGTTAAAACAACAATAATAGAGGAATTTATTCTTTATATATAATTTTTAACCTTTTGAGGTTATTTGATAATCATAAAATTGTATCTCTTATGAGTCTATTTTAGCCTTTTGAGGTTTTTAGTTATTTATGCCTTTTGAGGTTTTTAGCTCTATAAAGTTTTTGGTGTACCTTTACCTTTTGAGACTCTTAACCTATTAAGATCTTTGAATAAGTGATGACCTTGTCAATCACTTACTCTCATAGAGTCTTTCTAGTGATGACCCTATCCACTACTAGCTTCCCTTCGAGGCTACCTCATGGGCGAGTCTTCTTAGGTTATTTATTAGAGCATTACTCAATGATGTTAAGATATTGAGAGAAATTCATAAAGTATGTTTGACCTATTTGAGGTTGTTTGGCAGAGCATTACTTGATAACATTAACATGTATGGAAGAGGCTAAAAGAATTTACTAGGGATGTATGACCTATCTGAGGTTATGTATCTGAGTATTGCTCGATGATGTTAACTTATATGAAAGAGGTTAAGAGAATTTACTAAGGATGTATGACTTATTCGAGGTCGAGCATCAGGGCGTTGCTCGATGATATTAATCTATGTGGAAGATGTAAGATTGAATCCATATAAGATTGATCATCTAGCGATTGAGACACAATAAAATTTATGTATTTCTCAATTTAAGGATATTAATATTTGATTGACATCCTCCTAGGATGCTTAATCTATCTGAGATTGCTAGTCAAAGCATTACTTGATGATATTAATATATATGGAAGAGGTCAAATCAAATCCCCTTGAGATCGATTATGTCTTGATTATGAGGGGGAAAATATTGCATGTATCATGAATCAAAGGTGAAGAATAGTCCATCTTTAAACCATTACTACCTTTTTTAGGTTGAGATTAAGACCTTGCCCAATGATTAAAAGTCTAGTTAGGGACTGCATAAAGCTTGCAATTTATTAGAAGCATCCTTATATTTGCTAGAAGCTTTATGAAAAATAGTTTTCTAAGATATTATCTTAGATGTTGAAAGCATTGGAGAAATTTTCTTGGCTACGGTTGCAATCAAGGTTACCCCTAGTCCATATCTGATTCCCATGAAATTAATGCAGTAATGGTTGAAGTCAAGACGTTGACATAAATGACTTTTCAAGATTAGAGCTGAAGTTGGCCCCCCCACCCCCCCCAGTCAGGAATAACATTGCTATAGATGGCACCAAACTGTTATAAACTGGAACATTTGTGGCCATATAGAAATATAAAATTTAGCATCCTAACTTTGTACGAAGATCCAAAACACAAAAAGATAAAAGATATGGGTGTAGCATTTATAAAAGACACTAGAGTTTTTATGTGAAAACTTCGAAAAAGGGAAAAACCACAAAGTCTTGCCTAGTTTAAATGAATCTGCTAGTGTTTGCAGTTGATTACTAATGAGGACCATCCTTAGGGGGGAAGGCCTTGGCTCAATTTAGCAAATGTACATTATATAGTGTGTATTACATAGTGGGAAATAGAAGAATCAGTGTTGATATATTTATTTGATTGGAAGGACCATAGTTGACAAGCGATGTAGGTCAGAAGGATCATAGTTGGGCAATGAAGGTTAAAAGACCACAATTAGCAAGCGACGGAGGTTGGAAAAGTTGCAGTCAGGTGACGACGATCAGGGAGAACATAATCTAGAGATGGTAGTCAAAGATATTATAGTCGGCGGGAGACTGAGTTCAAAAAGACCCTAGTTAGTGATGGTGGTCTGGATACAAATCTGATGATAATCAGTGGTCAGGCATAAGCCTGGCAACACTTGATGGCCAGGTGGAAGTCTGGTGAAATTTCAAAGACAGTCGATGGTAAGGTGTAAATTCAGAGTCAGTTGGTGGCCTAGCATAGTTTGGGCGACAGTTGGTAGCCCAGCGAAAGTCTAGCAAATGTATGACGATAGTAGGTGGCCAGGCGATGGTCGAGGAGGAGCATGGTGGCAAAAGAGATCTCATATTTCTCTTCCTTCCTCTCTCCTTCCCCCCTCCTTTCTTCCTACCCCTTCATGTGAAGAATGAGGGGCTATTATAGTTTTTTTGGGAATGGCATGGCCACTAAATAGGGAGAAGATTAAGGGCAAGTTGGGAGTGTTTCCCATGTTTGATCGATATCAAGTCCCTTGATTATGGACTATTTATCGAGTATTAGAGTGTCTTAATATTATTATAATTCAAAAATCTTAGGCTCGTTGGATTTGTCTCATCGAGTCGCTCGATTCAACTATAAGCATGTCACATTTTGTGATCATTTGGTCATCCAATTTATGGTTTGAACCTTCCAAATATGCTTCAGGCCCTCGATTTGGACCCATTTGGTCTGGGATTGAGTCAAATTTAGTGTCATTAGGTTCATCTTTTTAAGACATTCAGTTTGACTATAAGTTTGCTCAAATCAGAGTTTGGATGATCTCAAATTCAAATTTGTAAGTTTAATGTGAATTTGCCTCGAGATTCATGCACAATCAAGATAATTTTTTGTAGTATATCACATCTCAATTCCAATCTTTAACAGAGAAAACTATGAGTTTTGGTACATTAAAATGAAGGCATATTTTTAATCCCAAAATTTATGGAAGATTGTTGAAGAAGGATTCAATACTCTAGAAGATCCAAGATGGGGTATATTTATACTTTATTTAAGAGAGAGAGAGAGAGTTAAAGCTTTATGAGTGGTTAAATTATATGATAATAAATTGTTTGTCACTATAAATTCCTAGTTAAATGCTATCAACTAATGCAAGTGCACGCAGCGATGAAGTAAAAAAGTGTTATGAGAAGAGTGTCAAACCCACAAGGAAATATGTGAACCATAATTGAATCTAGTATTGCCTACTCAAACTACTAAATTTATCCTACGTAGTAAAATTAAGGGTTAATTGTCAGAAAGAAATACAGAAAAGAGTGAAGATAACTGATGGGTGGCTACGACAAGCTACATACAGAGCAAACGTGCATTATGAATATGCATATATTTTCTTTGATATAAAAATAATGAAAACCCACTAAATATATAAGTATATGTGTCAATCAAGTAATAAAGTGATAGAGAAGAGTATCGATCCCATGAAGAAGTGTTCAGCCTAATTATAATTAAATTACTACTATCTAGTCTAGATGTTGTTGACCTAATTTTTGTATAAGGTTATTAGGGCCCATTCAACCTCCAATCAAGCTTCAATCCAACCTGCAATCAATCCTCATTCAAGCATCAATTAAACCTTTATCAAATTCAGTTGCTCACTCTACACTTCAAATATTCATTCAATCCAGCTCTACTATCAGCATTCAATAAACATTTTAATCCAGGTTATAATCCTCAATTGATGATTTACAATTAATGTTTCAATCAACCACTAATCAATCAAATCTCAATCATTCAGCCTTCAGCCTCAAATCTCCAATCAATCAATCATTGTCAAGTTAATCAATCATTCAATCTAGCTTGCAATCATCCTCGTCTATCTCTCTTTGAAATCAATATTGAACTGCATACAAATTAATTGAAGTTGATTTGATTATACAAATTAGATTTAACAACGTCGAAGCTATTCGACTCAATTTGAATTCAATTCACCTCAACACCATCACCGATTGTGAAATTAAGTTAATTGATTGTTGTATTGAGTTGAGAAAAACCTAAATTAATAAAAAATCCATTGAGTTTTCACCAAATAAATTTAATCATGCACCTTCGAGATGATTTAAATTAATTTTGACAAAATTTTATCTTTAATGGCTTTGATTGACTCGATTTAACATGTTTTGGCCTAATCTAAATATAATTGACATCAATTATCTTGAATTAATTCAGTTAAATAATTTCAAATCTAAATTTTGTTAAATTTGACTAATTAGCTTAGTAATTTAGCCCTTCAAATTGATTAAAAATACAACTTTTATCTTAGCCTTTGATTTTAAAGGGCATGATGCTCATTTAAGCATTCCTATATGAAAGGTTTAAAGAGGGGAATTAGGGCTAGTCGTCATTGGATCATCCCACAGCTCCTCCCTCACGCCTCTAAGCAGCTGCAATTACACACTCATTCTCACAAGAGACATCTCTCACACCTGTTCTTGGATCTACTAGGGTCGGCCGAATAGAGAGCTCTTAAACTCATCCTTACACCTCCAGTCACCATCCTCACCTTTCTTACATAACAGCTAGGGCCAACTGCTTGAAGGATAGGAGCTCCAAGTTGCTTGCTCGCTGTTGGCATTCAAAGAAGAAGAAGAAGGCGTCAATTCTATGAGATTCGAACATCAAAGGGGAAGAAAAGCCCAAGGGTTATCTCTTGAAGAGCCTTTTTAGGAAAGATATGCAACTTTTACTCATCAATCCAAAACACTTTAATTTAATAATATTATATCAAATATTTTAGTATTTTATTTAGTGATAGAATTTCAAAAATATCATGTTTATTTCTATAGGATAATTATTATAATTAGAGTAGACAGTAGTAGTTTACTGCAAGTAATCATACTTTCTCGTGGGTTCGACACTCTACTCTGTCACTTTATTACTAGATTCAGCATGTATACTTGTGTATATTAAGTTGGATTTATTATTATTTATATTAAAAAAATCTAAGCATTATTTATGAGTGATAGAGCCCTATCTTTTTATAAAATTCAAAAGTTTACTCCATAACCCCAGTTAAGTTTTTTGTGTTGTTGCTGGGGAAGTATTTTGCTTTCTATAAATTTTAACTAAAATTTTGAATTAATTGCATAGTTAGACCTACTTATATCTTTTATTTTATTTATTGATTGCATATTCATGGTTGCATATTTTATACACAAAGAAAGGAACTTTGTTATTTGATGCTGAAATAGAAAGAACCTTTTCAAAAATTTTAAAAACTAGAAAGATAGTGAAGATGATTGAACATGTATTAGATCAAGATCAATCTATACCTCTTAGGGATTATGTTAACCCTTTAGTAGATAGAATTCATCAGAGTATTAATGGATCTATAATCCAATATATTAATTTTGAATTAAAATATGCCATAATTCAAATGCTTCAAAATTTCTAGTTCGGGGAAACTCCTATTGAAGATCATAATTTACACTTAGCCAGATTCTTAAAAATTTTTACAACATTTAAGTATAATGGTATCAGTGATGATGTTGTTAGACTTAAATTATTCTTATGTTCTCTAAGAGATAAAGTTAATATGTGGTTGAATTCTTTACCCCCAGGCCCGATAATTAATTAGAATGAAATGGCTCATAAATTTCTTGCTAAGTATTTCTCACTTTCAAAGTCTATTAAATTTAGAAATGATATAACTTCTTTTACTTAGTTTGAAGGAGAATCAATCTATAAGAGTTGGGAGAGATTTAAAAAATGCTTAGGAAATGCCCTCACCATGCTTACTGTACTGGTTAGTTATTCAAATATTTTATAATGGATTAGTATGATCTCTTAGAGCAATAATAGATGATGCAGCTGGAGGAACATTAATATCTAAGCTATTTAAGGAAGTAAATGAATTAATAGAGGGAATGGATACTAAGAATTTTTAGTGGCATGCTGAAAGGGTAAATCCTTATAGAGTAGCGGGAGTATATAAATTTGAAGCTTTATTAATTTTGACTACACAAGTTGTAGCAATTTCTAAGAAGTTGAGCACAATATGAGAAAATGCAAATTTGAAACTTAATTATCTATGCAATTGGAGGATCAAGATTTAATGAAAAATAATAATATGTATGGGATTAAAAATATTAATTTGATTGGAAGAAAAAATAATCCCTACTCCAATACATATAATCCTGATTAGAGAACCCATCTAAATTTTAATCGGTCAAGTAATATTGATGGGAAAAATTAATGGAATTCCAGTCAAAATAATCAAGGATTAAATTAAAATAATCCTCAACAACCTGCTGTTAATTCTATACTTGCATGTAATTTAGAATTTAGTCAAGAAAATTAGTTTAGAAGTAGAAAACCAACATTGAAAGATGCAGTGATACAGTTAAGAAGTCAGTTGTAAAGTCAAGCTGCTTCAATTAAAAAAATTAGAAACCAATTAAGTCAGCTTATAATTTCAATCAGTAGTAAACCACTTGGATCATTGCCTAGCAATACTGAAGTTAACCCAAAGGAAAAAGAAAAATATCTAAGTGATAATCATTTGAGGACTAGTAGCAATATACCCTAGCCAAATTAATAAAATCTAGGCAAGTCTGGTTGAAGACTATAAACTTAGCATTGTGTGGGAGGCAATCCTTTTTTTGTGTTTGGTAGATTAGACTTAGCAAAGGTATTTTTTATTAAAAAAAATCTTGAGAGAGATAAAGGAGTGCCGCAACGCTACTTGTAGCGCTGCTGCGCTTGGTTGTGTCGTAGTTGTTTAAAATTCAAATTTTGGCACTTTTTTGCCTATGAAAATTATAAAAAGGGTAAGTTGAACATCTGATTTTCTATCTACATCAATCCTTATTGAGTGTAGACTTTGATAGTGTCTTCTTTTCCTTTCTTTGAATCTAAAAGTAATGTGTGGAAAGAAATGAAAGTATTCATCCTAAGAAAGAAGTGAAGTATACATAAAGAATAAAGATTTCTTCTCTATTCTAAACATCCAGAGTTCTATAATAATTGATAAAATTTATAAATTTTGAAATGAAGTTTATAAAGATAGAAAAACCTACAATGCATAAATAAAGAAGTTGCATCCGTGTGGATTTCTAGAACATGAATTTTTTCCTAGTCAAGATGTTTTGCTTTTTGATTATAGGAAGAAATATTATTATGAAAAACTTAAATCTTGATGGACTGGCCATTTTATTATCATTATAATATATCCTAATTATGCCATAAGAATTCAGAATCAGACTTTTCACATGTTTAAGGTTAATAGTCATAGATTGAAATCTTGTTGATAAGAAGAATTTAAAATAAGAAAAATCCTGAATATGTATAAAGGAGTGTTCATTTTTTGTGTATTTTAATATATCCATGAATGCTATTCTTATTTTTAATTTGAAGGATTGTTGTTGTGTTAGCATGCTTTGAATTATGGCTATGAGAGCAAATTTATTGTGAAGGTGTGGTGATGCTTTATGCACTAGTTATCTTGTACCTTGTGTTATAGTTGGTTATATATATCATGTGTTTTGTACCTTTCTATCATTCATATGAAAACATATGTTATTTATTAATGTTTATGTGAGTTGTTATTTTCATTTCATTAAATTATCTTATACTTAATTTTTTATATTATCTTTCATTAATATCACTGCATTCTGATTTATTCAATTAACCCTAATAAAAATGATAATTAAAATTTATATAAATTATGATGATAATAAACCCTAGATTATAGTTCAAATGAAAACTATTTCATAATTCACAGATTGGAAATTTTAATAATTTACTAACTTAAATCATTTAAATTATTAACTTGAATTGAATTTATAAGTTATACATTTATACATTGACCTTTGAACTGAAGATAAATAATTAAGATTAAAGAATAAATATGAGTAGATTAAAATTGATAATCATAAACAACCTAAATTTGGAATTAATAATCTAATTAAATTCTTACATTAAATTCATTAAGATTGTAAAAAGATTTTAAGCAAAACTGATATTCAAAATCATTAACTATGTACTCCTTAGAAAATAAAAGCGAAAAGAAAGAAAAGCAAAGGAAAAAAGAAAAAGAAAGTGAGTATAATTAAAAATTGGTATTAGATAAAAATTTAGAGTTTGACTACATTCTTATATTTAAATTCACAAAGGATAAAATAGAAGAACTAATACAAATATTGGTGAATTTATGAAATTATAATTTTAACCACAAATATATTTAATCTTTAAGCTACATTATAAATTTCAGAATTTAAAAGTAAATGATTATATTCATAACATATAAATTCAAATTAAGTAATAACAAGGATGACTAGTTAGGATAATTATTAGTATTTTCCAAACTACAATTATAGCTTTGTTCATTTCCATTACTTCTAGACCATGCTATATTATCTTATATTTTAATAATTTTAATTATTAATTTTTTTAATTATTTGATTAATAAGAATTATAGATTTATTTATTTGCTTGAGGACAAACAAGAGTTTAAATTGGGGAGAATCTGATAAGTATAAATTATATATTATTTAATGTATTTTGTTTTCAGTGAAGATGTGTTGCTTTTAGTTATTTTTGTGCAGAAAAAACTCAAAAATTAAAAAAAAAATTATAAGGAGCCTTTAGTGCCACGGTGTTTGACGAAATACCTCAGCTACCTTCAATATCGTCAAGGTGCTCTAATTCTGACGTTGTGGCATCAAGTTCTCTATTTGCAAGCACTACGGTGGCAACATAGACATTTCTACAGCTTTATCAATGCCATGACATCAGAAAGTTAGCTTAGCATCGTCAAATTCTCTATTTCAAATGCCGTGGTGCCATAATTTCTCACGCCTTGGAGCTATTTTTTCACTTAGGCGCCGTAGCACTCTAATATCTAGAGCATCGTACCATAGCAATTATAACTTTCAAGGGCCATATTCTATTATTAAAGAGATGCAAATGTTTACCAAGTAACAAATCCACATTAGCAAGCACCGCGGTGGTGCAAAAGCTTTAACACTAGTTCATTTATAGAGCATCACAATGCCAATTTTTCAAGCGTCGTAGCTCCAGTTGTCATTTTTATATTTTTCTATGAATAATTATGATGTTGTGTTTATAGGAGAGTTCAATTACTTGTATAATTTTAGTACTTTTTAGAGTATTTCTCTAGTTTCCTCTTAAAGTAAAATCTAGGGAGGCTAGGAAGTACAAGATACAATCATTTAGAGCGTTTAGCCTATATTTCTTGAAGGAACTCTATAAGTTAAAGGGAGAAAGAGTATAGAGGAGATACTTTAATCCTTCTTAGTGATATCACTCTCTTATTTTTTTCATTCTTTTATGAGTTTAATAAAAATGAGTTTACTTGCTATTCATTCCATATGTGACTAATTCACTTATTTTGAATTGATGATATAAAATATATGTTGAGTATTAATGAAGACTCTTATTCTATAAACTGTTAAAAGATATTTTTAATATTATCCTACTCTTTATTTAATGTACATAGTGGCCATATATATAATTAATACTTAGTGTGATGTATATCCTCAACAGAAGAATGCAAGAATAACCAGGAGTATTGAGATAGGATGTTTTGTATGCATAGATATAATATGTAAAATATTTTAGGTTCTTAAGAAGATATCATAACTGTAGGAGTTTACTAGATATCCTTTTTCACCCCTATAAGCTCGATAGAAATCTAGGGATTCATATCCTCTGAATCATATTATTTTGAAGAGTCTCATTAGGAAAGATATGTAATTTTTTACTCATTAATCTAAAACACTTTAATTTAATATTGTATCAAATATTTTACTATTTTATTTAGTAATAGAATCTCTAAAAATTTCATTTTTATTACAGTAGGATAATTATTATAATTAGAGTAGACATTAGTAGTTTGTTGCAAGTAATCATACTTCCTCGTGGGTTTGACACTCTACTCTATCACTTTATTACTTAATTCGGTATGTATACTTGTATATATTAAGTGGGGTTTGTTATTATTTATATCAAAAAAAAAAAACTTAAGCATTATTTAGGGGTGATAGAGACTTAGATTTTTATACAATTCAAAAGTTTACTCCATAGCCCCCATCATAGTTTTGGCGATGGTATCGGGGAAGTATTTTGCTTTTTATAAATTTTAATTATATTGTTGAATTAATTGTGTAGTTAGACTTACTTGTATCTTTTATTTTATTTGTTTAATTTTTTTAATTATTGTATATTCATGGTTGCGTGCTTTATAGACAAAGAAAGGAGCTTTCGTTATTTGATGCTGAAATAGAAAGAACCCTTTCAAAAATTCAAAAAAACCAAAAGATAGTGAAGATGGCTAAACATGTATTAAATCATGATTAATCTAGACCTCTTAGGAATTCTGCTAACCCTTTAGTAGATAGAATTCATTGAAGTATTAATAGACATATAATCCAAGCTAATATTTTTGAATTAAAGCCTATCATAATTCAAATGGTTCAAAATTCTTAGTTTAAGGGAACTCCTACTGAAGATCCGAATTTACACTTAGTCAATTTCTTAGAAATTTATGCAATATTTAAGTATAATGGTGTTAGTGATGATGCTATTAGACTTAGATTGTTCCTATTTTTTTAAGAGAAAAAGCTAAGATGTGGCTGAAATCTTTACCCTAAGGCTCTATAATCACTTGGAATAAGTTGGCTCATAAGTTTCCTACTAAGCATTTTCTACCTTTAAAGACTGCTAAACTTAGAAATGATATCACTTCTTTTACTCAGTTTGAAGGAGATTCAATCTATAAGAGTTGGGTGAGATTTTAGGAAATGTCCTCACCATGATTTACCTGATTGGTTGGTTATTTAAATATTTTATAATAAATTAGTAGGATCTCTTAGAGCAATAATAGATACTACAGTTGGATGATCATTAATATCTAAGTCATTTGAGGAAGCGTACTTTATTAAGATGATGCAAAATATCACTAGTAGGATCATTCAAGTAGACATTATTCAAATCAATGACATTCTTTTCAACCTCCTTAATGTTCAAAAAATATTTTTGAAAATACATTTATTCCACCATCTTAATTTCTTTTTCAGCCTATACAGTTTAGACCATAATATATTCATGTCATGGATGTTATTGTCATGAAAAATCAAAGCATGCCAATTATTTTCAACAATAATAAAAAATCATTATCTAAAAGCCACATGTTTTGGAATCTAAAAGCTAAAGGCACTGAAGAAATTTTTAAATTAATGCTCAATAAAGAGGAGAATGATCTGACATAGTTCTATTTAAATGCTCCACATGAGTCAAGGGATAATCAGAGATCCAACTAGTGTTAAAAAGAATCCTATCCAGTCTTTGCCAGATGGTCGCTCTATTCTAAGTGAAAGAGCCACCTAAATAGTCAATGTCATGCATGTTATAGTCCATAACCATAGAATTAAAGTCATCCATAACTTACTGATTAGAGGGATTACCACCAATTCTCTTAGAAGCATTAGAAATCATGTTAAAATCATAACCCACAAGCTAAGGAACATTAATAATTAGGGAGAAGTCAGATAACTGTGCCCATGGACTTAGTCTACCAAGCTTAGAGCAAGAGGTATAAATAAAAGCAGTATTACATTTAAAATTATAAAAAATAATTTGAGTATGGACCACTTAAGGATAATTAGAAATGATGTTAACCTCGTCAAATTTTATTCATGCAATTGGAAAAGCTCATATTAAAACCAAGATAAGAGGATGTAGCAACTAATTTAGACGAGGAAATAAGAAGCTCAATTAAAACCAAAACAATAATATTATGTAATCTACATAAGTTTCTAGAGTCAAAACCCCTAACACCCCTCATATTCTAGATAAGAGCATTAACCATCAGCATGTTTTAAAGAAGTATGCACTCTAGTAGAATGAGGAGTGGATAACAGGGTATTCTTATTATTTTTAAATTATGTTATATACCTTGCTCCTTATAGAAAACTTATCATTTTCAATATGGATAGTAGATATTTCACATAGTAATTTTCTCTATATCCAAGTGAAGAAATTTCTAATTTTCTCAAATGAATCACTTTTATGTGCTAAGAATCTAACCCAGGTGAATCTAGAAAAATCATCTACAATTATATATCCAAAAGTCTTCCCACCTAGGCTGGCTATACAAACAGGTCCAAATAAATCCATGTGAAGAATTTTTAAAGGTCTTGAAGTGATGACATCCTTATTGGAATGAAAAGGGTTTTTTATTTATTTTCCTAATTGGGAGGCATCACACAGGTGGTCTTTAGCTAAGTCTAGTATGGGTATGCCTCTAACTAAGTCTTTCTAGGTGATCTTCCTAAGGGTTTTCATCTTGCATGACATAGTCATGTACGTCATAATCAAGATTCATCAACAATATATTTTAAACACACATAATTTGAATAGTCAACAAGTTCAAATTAGGCATATAAATATTATTAAACCTTTTACCTTCTAAAATGATTTTACCATTTAAGCTAATCAGACATTTAATATCAAAACCTTTATCACACAATTGACTAATACTAACCAGGTTATGTTTCAATCCATCTACAAATAAGATATTTTTAATAATAAAAATTTTTTAGTTGTCAATCATACCTGAGCCCACCACTTTCCTAGTGGTGATGTCTCCTAGTGTTACCTTGCCTCATACCCTAGCCTCTAGTGTGATGAATTACTTTATATCTCCAGTAATATGTCATGAGCATCCACTGTCCAGGTATCACATGCTCTCACTAGGACTTTTATGAGAATGCCTCTATAAAGTCATTCAAGGGTTAGTTTTAGGAAATTAAGTAAGTTTGGGTTCCACCTTATGCTTTGATGAACGAGTTACATACATGATATGCTGTAATGCAAATGATTCTGGCCTCCACACTAGAAATGTTCTACAGTATAATATGCACATGTGGGCTATGTCACCTATCATGCCATAAGAATTGTTGTAAATTTGGTTTTGATGATGACAAACATGTTTCTATTGTGTTTTTCTTGGCTAACCCGTTTCAGGCACAAAAGATCACGAGCAACTCAAGACAACTCAAGATCGGGTCCAAGTGTGTCTAAGTGTACTATTTTTCTTTTCTTGAGTCAATTGAAATGTAACTGATCCCCTAGCTAAGTAACCTTGCACACACATACTCAGTGGGAGAGCTTGAGTGAATTAGAGTTTCTGTTCAAGTTTTTGTTCAGATCGTCCTGGATGATAGTCACATCGTCCTGGACGATCAAGTAAAAATAGAAACCCTAATTAGGGTGACCAAGTTAAGTGAGTCTGATTAAGCAGATCATCCTGAATGATCATTACATCATACGGGACGATATGCTCAAATCAAAAATTCTCAGCCACCAGATCAAGTTAGGCAAGTTTTTATTTTAAGATATTTGGTCTGATCATCCTGGACGATACGTGTATCATCCTGGACGATCCAGTACAATCATGCCTAAATTAGTCTGGTAATTAAGGAAAGTAATTAATACTTGATTGATACGATCGTATCATCCTGGACGATCGCAGGATCGTCCTGGACGAACATGATCATCTAGTGTGTTTCAGCTGGCCGTCCACAGCGGTGCTCAGGATGATTTGGGCATATTTTGACCTAATCGCACAAGACGATATCCTGGCAAATCAAGTCATTTTTGGATCGTCCAGCACAAGTTTCCCTGGATGACCCGAGCGGTCTTCTGGACGAAATTCCTCAATTTACACTAATCGTCCCGGATGATCTCAGAATCGTACGGGATGATATGAAAAACTTTTTCTACTGATCGTCCAGAAGAGCCAGATCGTCCAGGCTGAAGCAGCTGATTTTGAACTGATCATACAGGATGATCTATCGATCGTCCTGGATGATCTAGGCCGACCAGTTGAGATTTAGGGTAATTTTAGAGCCCTCCTTTAAAAGAAATTTTTCTTTAAACAAGAAAAATCTTTTGCCACTTTCCTTTCCAGAGAAACCCTAGAGAGAGAGAGAGTTTGGGAGAGAGAGAGAGAGGATCTTATGAGGGGGAGTTCGTGAGGGGTTCACGAAGGTTGCTCCAAGTAAGGATCAGAGTCGTCTTCTCCGCTTGTCGTCTTTCATCGTGTTGGTGTTCTTTGTGAGAGGATTGTTCGCAAAAAGATCTGGGGTTCTCTACCCGCTTCGAGAGGAAGCAAAAGGAGTCCGAGGTTCTCTGCCTGCTTTAGGAGGAAGCAAAAGGAGGTTGGGTTCTCTGCCTCACCGTGTCGGTGGAAAGGAGATTTTTGTACAGGCTTCTCCGCCTTGCTGTAGGAGCAAAAGGAGAGACACTTTGAGTTAGTGCAATACCCAGAGAGGAGGCTCCAGGAAGTGGACGTAGGTCAAGTTGATCGAACCACTATAAAATTCTGGTGTGTTCTTTCTGATTACTTTCTGCACTTTAGCTTTTCTGTGATTATCTGCTTGGATGAAATTTGTGTTTAATCTTTTCGTTTGAGTATTTACTTATTTTCGCTGCATATTATAGAAAAGATTTTTGTTGTTGCTCTCGAATTTTTAAATAACCAATTCACCCCCCCTCTTGGTTAGCCTCGGGACTAGTTCATCAGAGCTTAACATCCCTATCGAACTTTCAAGTGGTATCAGAGCGGGATTCAAAATTTAAGTTTAAAAACTTTTGAATTTGAACCATGGCTAACCTTGGTAATTGTAATACTGCTAAAGGTTATTCAATTACACGACCGCCATTATTTGATAACATACATTTTAATTTTTGGAAAACTCACATGTCCACTTTTCTACAATCAATTGATTATCGCATCTGGATGCTAGTTAAGGATGGATATGAACCACCTTTTAGGATGGTTAACAATGTTAAAACTGAACTGCTCTTTACTGATTAAACTTTTGATGATCGTGACTTAGCACAATTAAACGCCAAGTGTTTGAACTATTTTTTTTGTGCTTTAAAATCTGAAGATTATATGCGTGTCTCTACTTGTACAACTGATAAAGAAATTTGGGATAGATTGTGCATCACTTACGATGGTACAACTAAAGTCAAACAGTCTAGGTTAAATATTTTGCTTCATGACTACTAACTATTTTGCATGAAACTTACTGAAACCATTTATGAAATGTATACGAGATTCACTCAAATCGTCACTTCTTTGCATGTCTTAGGTAGAGAACTTACAAACTACGAAAGAATGAACAAAATACTTAGATGTTTGCCTTCTTCATATGATGCTAAGATAACTGCAATCACTGAATCTAAAGATTTGAATACTTACTCTATTGATATCTTACATAGATCACTCATTGCTTACGAGCAAGAGGTGAACCAAAGACAACTTGATGCAGGTGAGAAGAAGAAGGAGAAAATAATGGCACTGAAGGCCAACGAGAGTGATACGAGTGCTTCCGGGTCTGATAGCGATGACGTTGCCTTGATCACTAGGCAATTCAAAAGCTTTCTAAGGAAGAAACACAAGAACTTTCAGAAGTGGAATAAGGGTAAGTCCAACAAAAATTTTAAGGGTTCATCTAACACTGTCTGTTTTGAATGTAGGAAGCTTGGACACATTAAGGCTGATTGTCCTACACTTAAAACTCACCCAAGCAAGGAGAAGGGTGAGGAGAAACACAAGTTCAGGAAGGACAAGAAGCGGATTCAGAAGGTGTTTTGGGTAGATTCTGCATCTGACTCTTCTGAGACTGAAGCTGAAGAGGATGAAACAAATCTATTTCTGATGGCTGATGATCATCCTGGTCAGTCTGACCAGAAAGAGGTATGTGAGCTTACTTACGATCAATTACTAAAAATATCTAAAAAAATTCATGCATCGTATAGGAAGCTTAAGAAAACCCATGCTAGCTTGAAATTGGATTATTTGACTTTGCAAAAAGAGCATGCTATTTTGATTAAGGATCATTCTACTGTTGATAGCAATCACATATCTTTACTTGATGAATTTGATGAACTGAATAAAATGCATTCTGATTTAATTGTTGAGCATGATTCATTGAAATCCATGCATGTTGATTTAGAAAAAGCTTTCAAAGAATTAGATAATCTGACATGTGAAGTGGAGAGTAGCAATGGTTCTTTGAAATTTAAAATTACAAGTTTAAAGAAAGAAAATAAATTTTTGAAAGTTAAAATCAATGCTTTTGAGAAACATGAAACATCTCCTACGTTTGCACAGTTTTATGCACCTCCACCTTTTGTAGAATCTGGTTTAAAATCATCGAAGCATGTTTCATACACACCTAGGAAGAGGCACTATCACCCACATAGATTAGTTAACCCTTTTCCTGGTGTTAGATATTTTTTCTGTGGCATGTTAGGACACATTTTCCACACCTGCACTGTTCACCATAGTACACATTGGGTGTGGAGGCCCAAACTGTCTATTTCACAGCACAGCACACATGCATCGCATTCTTCTTTTCATAAGAAGAAACACAAATCTGTTTGGGTTCCTAAAACTGACATTTGATGATTTTGTAGGTGTGCTCTCACGAAGACCTCGTGAGATCATATGGTACCTGGACAGCGGATATTCTAGACACATGACTGGAGATGCAAATCAGTTTATTTCGCTGGTGGCCAGGGCTGGAGGTAAGGTTACACTTGGAGATAACACCACCAGGAGGGTGATAGGTTCAAGTATAATTAGTTATTCAAATAGTTTTATGATTGACAATATTTTGCTTGTAGATGGATTGAAACATAACTTGCTGAGCATCAGTCAACTCTGTGACAAAGGATATAGCATCAAATTCCTGCCTACTTGCTGCATTTTAAGCTTAAATGACAAAATTGTTTTGCAGGGACAAAGGATCAATAATGTCTACAAGCTGGATGTAAGTTGCATTAAGGCTGAAAATTCAATTTGCTTAAAAATTACTGCTGATGAGTCTTGGTTGTGGCATAGGAGATTGTGTCATGCCAGTATGAAAACCCTTAGGAGAGTCACCCAAAAGGACATAGTTAGAGGTGTGCCCAAGCTTAAGTTCACTAAGGACCACCTGTGTGATGCATGTCAGTTAGGAAAGCAAGTTCAGTCCTCCTTTCACTCTGTTAAGGACATTAGCACCTCTAGACCTTTAGAAGTCCTTCACATGGATCTCTTTAGACCCATTAGCACTGCCAGCCTAGGGGAGAAAGTCTATGGGTTTGTGATTGTAGATGACTACTCGAGGTTCACTTGGATTAAATTTCTGTCACACAAATCTGAGTCATTTGATGAGTTTAAGTCCTTCTCCACTTGGATTCAGAGGAAGTTAGGTTGTGAGATCTTGACTATTCATAGTGATCATAGTGGAGAGTTTGAAAATGTAAAGTTTGGAAGTTTCTGTGAGGAGCAAGGGATTAGTCATAATTTTTCAGCTCCTAGGACTGAAAGTTCGATAGGGATGTTAAGCCCTAGTGAACTAGTCCCGAGGCTAACCAAGAGGGGGGGTGAATTGGTTATTTAAAAATTTTACGATAACTATGAAAATCTTTTTATAACGTGCAGCGGAAACGAATTAAAACAACGATAAAAAGATCAACCAAAGATATTCACCCAAGAGTTAATATCAGGAAAAATTAAAGTGCAGAATTGAATCAGAAAAGCAAACTAGATTTTATAGTGGTTCGGTCAACTTGACCTACGTCCACTCCCCGGAGCCTCCCCTCCGGGTATTGCACTAAACAAAAGTGTCTCTCCTTTTGCTCCCACAGTAAGGCGGAGAAGCCTGTACAAAAACCTCCTTTTCACCACACGGTGAGGCAGAGAACCCGACCTCCTTTCGCTTCCTCCCGAAGCAGGCAGAGAACCTTCGAACTCCTTTCGCTTCCTCCTGAAGTAGGCAGAGAACCTACGAACTCCTTTTGCTTCCACCTGAAGCGGGCAGAGAACCCCGGATCTTCTTACGAATGATCCTCCCACGACGAACACCGACTAGACGAAAAACGACGAGCGGAGAAGATTACTCTGATCCGTGCTCGGAGCAACCTTAGTGAATCCCTCACTAACTCCCCCTCACAAGATCTTCTCTCTCTCTCCCAACTCTCTCTCTCTAGGGTTTCTCAGGGAAGGAAGGCAGCAAAAGATTTTCCAAAAATTGGAAAAAGTTCTTTTAAAGGAGGGCTTAAAATTTGCCCTAAATCTCAACTGGTCGGCCAAGATCGTCCAGGACGATCGGTAGATCGTCCTGTACGATCAGTTTAAATTCAGCTGTTACAGCCTGGACGATCTGGCTCTTCTGGACGATCAGCAGAAAAAGTTGTTCATATCGTCCCGTACGATCTTGCGATCGTCCGGGATGATTAGTTCAAATTGAGGGAAATCGTCCAGAAGACAGTTCGGGTCATCCAGAGAAATCTGTGCTGGACGACCAAAAAATGACTTGATCGTCCCGGACGATAGGGTCATCGTCCGGTACTATTAGTTCAAAAAGGCCCCAAATCGTCATGTACATAGTTCTGGACGTACAGCTTAAATGCACTAGACGATCAAGATCGTCCGGGACGATCCTTCGATCGTCTAGGACGATATGATCGTATCAACCAAAAATAAATTGCTTTCATTAATTACCAGATTAAATTAGGCATGATTGTATTGGATCGTCCGGGACGATACACGTATCGTCCGGGACGATCAGACCAAGTATCTAAAAATAAGAACTTACCTAACTTGATCTGGCGGCTGAGAATTTCTGGTTTGGGAATATCGTCCCGTACGATCCGTAGATCGTCCAGGACGATTGGCTCAATCAGACCCTCTTAACTTAGTCGCCCTAATTAGGGTTTCTATTTTAACTGGATCGTCCCGGACGATGTGGAGATCGTCCAGGACGATATGAACAAATTTTGAACAGAAACTCTAATTCACTCAATCTCTCTCCCTGAGTGTGTGTGTGCAAGGTTACTTAGCTAGGGAATCAGTTACATTACACTTGACTCAATAAAAAGAAAAATCATACATTTGACACACTTGGACCCGATCTTGAGTTGGCTTGAGTGGCTCGCGGTCTTTTGTGCCTGAAACAGATTAGCCAAGCAAAACACACTGGAAACATGTTTGTCATCATCAAAACCAGATTTGCAACAATCTCCCCCTTTTTGATGATGGCAAACATTTGTAAAGTAGTCTGAAAATAAAAGTAAACTAGGAGATCCAACAAACAAACATTTTTTTTTTAAATTTTCATTTACATGAAACATGACTCAGAAAACAGAAACAAACACGACTACAACTGACTCCCCCTTTTGACATCACAAAAAGGAGGAGGAAAAATAGAACACGGAAATAAAATATAAATAGAACAACTACAAAACAGGAAAATTAAAATTTTTCCTTGATTTTAGATTCAAAAACCAATGACAGGATGATTGACAGCACTGAAATCCAGAAAAGGTTAGAAATAATCAACTTTCGTAACTCTGACCCCGGGCACCTTATCGATGCAAACCTCTTTCAAAACAAAAATCCGATTCAGAATAAAAGACATTAGATTTGAAAAGAAATCCTTTCAAGCCTCGTTCTAGAAAAATATCTGACATAATAGTGTTACAAAGTGAAAAATCAGAAATCAGGATTTTCAAGACGTAAGCTTTTGAAAATATTAAGTGGCGCACAGATTTTTCTAAGACATTTAATAATCTGAAAGGGAAGAAAGCTTGTTTTGGGCTCATTTTGTGCCTCTTTTTCAAATTGGTTGGCGCTTTGCGCATCTTTTGATTTTTTTTTGATACACTTTGTGTATTCAATTTGGCAATTTCGCATCTTTTCAGTTTTGGGCTCATTTTATGCCTCTTTTTCAAATTATCTGGCGCACTGCGCATCTTTTATAAGCTTTCTCCTTTTCATAATCATTAAAGAGTCTCAGCTGTGAGATTATCTTCCAAACATAGGAGATGACTCTCCGCAGTAAGAAAGAACGATTCACAAAATAAAAGCCATACAACATATGATAAATGCAATCACTTGGCTTAGAAAATCAAACTAATGACTCAAGACTTTGAAAAACACTATTGATATGAGGCAGATTACTGTAGGAAGATAAATTAATCTCTATTTCAAAAACTAACATTTTAATTTTGAAAAGGATTTTTATTCAAAAGAAACTACACACCAGTACAGGAGTTAGAGGAAGTGAAACAATTATCAATGTTTCTTCCCTTTGACAGATTCAGCGAAGTCAATCACTGCTTATCAGCTTCCAAACCAAAACAAGGTAAAAACTCCCAGTCAAAAATTCAGATCACCAGAAGTAGTGAGCGGTGATCAGATCTTGAAAAGCATAAAATAGTAAGTGCAAGATATGAACCAGTAAATAAATAAAAACAGGTAGAAAATCATAGCAAAGTAAATACTCAAATCAAACTAACAATAAGGGTAACACAGAAATCAACAGAAGAAATAAAATCAACTAAAAGCAAATAATTAAACCAAAACTAACTAACAGAAATCAGAAATCAGAATACAAAAACTAACTAACAAAAATCAGAATACCAATCATAATAATCATAAATCAACAGTCATCAGAATCAAGCATTTATATCAATCACTCCTAATCTGGTTCTCAAAATGCTGAATGAGTCAAAGGCCAGTGGTTTAGTGAATATGTCAGCCAGCTGATTTTTAGTTGCTACGTGGTGTAGCTCAATGTCCCCTTTTGTAACATGGTCCCTAATGAAGTGATGCCTAATGTCAATGTGTTTGGTCCTAGAATGTTGGATTGGATTCTTAGAGATACAGTTGGCACTAGTATTATCACACAGAACAGAAATAGTGCCAATAGGTACTCCTAAATCCAAGACTTGCTGCTTCAACCAAAGAACTTGGGCCACACAACTCCCTAAGGTAATGTACTCAGCTTCAGCAGTGGAAAGTGCAACTGAGTTCTGTTTTCTACTGGACCAGGAGACTAACGACTGTCCTATAAATTGACAAGTCCTAGAAGTACTCTTCCTATCCACCCTACACCCCGCAAAGTCAGAATCAGAATATCCAATGATCTCAAAAGAGGTGCTGTGCCTAGGGTACCAAATTCCTAGGTTTGGGGTTCCTAAAAGATATCTAAGAATTCTCTTAACAGCAGTCAGGTGGGACTCTTTAGGATCAGCCTGAAACCTAGCACAAAGACAGACACTAAACATGATATCAGGTCGGCTAGTAGTCAGGTAAAGCAGTGAACCTATTATCCCTCTATACTTCTTCTGATCAACAGATTTTCCATTTGAATCCTTATCTAACTGAACTGAGGAGGGCATGGGAGTATTGATTGGCTTGGCTTTGTCCATTTCATATTTCTTCAAAATGTCCTTAGTGTATTTTGATTGATTGAGAAAGGTTCCATCATCCGTTTGCCTTATGCTAAACCCTAAAAAGTAGGACAATTCTCCCATCATACTCATCTCAAACTCTTTACTCATTATTTTAGAAAACTCTTCACATAAGTATTTATCAGAAGATCCAAAAATTATATCATCAACATAGATCTGGACAATGAGTAAGTCATCTCCTAATCTCCTCAGAAAAAGGGTGGTGTCTACGCTCCCCTTAACAAACTCTCTTTCTAACAGGAATGTGCTAAGTCTCTCATACCAAGCTCTGGGTGCCTGTTTCAATCCATATAAGGCCTTTTTTAATTTATAAACATGACTTGGATATTGGGAACTCTCAAAACCTGGGGGTTGTTCTACAAAAATATCTTCTTTAATTACCCCATTTAAAAAGGCACTCTTAACATCCATTTGAAATAGCTTAAATCCCTTATAACAGGCAAAGGCTAGTAGCACTCTAATGGCTTCCAATCTAGCTACAGGGGAAAAAGTCTCCTCAAAATCAATCCCTTCTATCTGATTATACCCCTTAGTCACCAATCTTGCCTTATTTCTCACCACCACACCAGAATCATTCATCTTATTCTTAAAGACCCACTTGGTTCCCACAATACTTTGATTTTTAGGTCTTTCTACTAACTCCCAAATATCATTCCTTACAAATTGATTCAATTCTTCCTGCATAGCTAAAATCCAAAATTCATCCGACAGAGCTTGATTGATGTTGGTGGGTTCAGTCATTGAGATAAAGGCAGAATGGTTTACTTCCTTCCTAAGTCCATGCCTAGTCCTAACACCTTCAGAAGGGTCTCCTAAGATCAGTTCTTTAGGATGACTCGAAGAATATCTCCAATCTCTAGGCAACTCTGTTTGAGGTTCTACCGTTTCCTCCAAATTTGTATTTCCAACTCCTTGGGTAACCTCAATAATCTCTTCATCTTCTACTTCAGATCTAGACTCCTTAGGATCAGATTCATCAAACACTACATGGGTTGTTTCTTCCACCACCAAAGTCCTCCTATTGAACACCCTAAAGGATTTCCCCACACTTGAATATCCTAGGAACACTCCTTCATCATATTTGGGGTCAAATTTTCCTAAGGGTGACTTCCCGTTGTTCAGAATGAAAACCTTACAGCCAAAGACATGGAGGTGGGACAGATTTGGAGTTCTACCCTTAATGATCTCATAAGGTGTCTTGCTCAGTTTGACTCTCACATTCACCCTATTCAGCACATAACAGGCAGTGTTCACCGCTTCAGCCCAAAAGTATTTTGGAAGTGAATACTCGGCAAGCATGGCTCTAGCGGCTTCCACTAAGGTCCTGTTCTTCCTTTCAGCTACCCCGTTCTGCTGAGGGGTCCTAGGAGCTGAAAAATTGTGACTAATCCCATGATCCTCACAAAAGCTTCCAAACCTTTCATTTTCAAATTCCCCTCTGTGATCACTATGGATGGTAATAATTTCACATCCTAACTTCTTCTGAATCCAAGTAGAGAAGGATCTAAACTCATCAAATGACTCAGATTTATGTGACAAAAACTTAACCCAAGTGAACCTCGAATAATCATCTACAATCATAAAACCATAGACTCTCCCCCCTAAGCTGGCAGTGCTAATGGGTCCAAAGAGGTCCATGTGAAGAACTTCTAAAGGTCTAGAGATGCTAATGTCCTTAACAGAGTGAAAAGAGGACTGGACTTGCTTCCCCAACTGACAGGCATCACACAGGTGATCCTTAGTGAACTTAAGCTTGGGCACACCTCTAACTAAGTCCTTTTGGGTGACTCTCCTAAGGGTTTTCATACTGGCATGACACAATCTCCTATGCCATAACCAAGAGTCATCAGCAGCATTTTTTAAGCAAATTGAATTATCAGATTTAATGCTACTTACATCCAGCTTGTAGACGTTGTTGACCCTTTGCCCCTGCAAAACAACTTCATCATTTAAGCTTAAAATACAGCCAGTGGGCAGGAATTTGATGCTGTATCCCTTGTCACAGAGTTGACTGATGCTCAGCAGGTTATGTTTCAGTCCATCTACAAGAAAAATATTATCAATCATAAAGTTCTTTGAATCACCAATTATACCTGTGCCTACCACCTTCCTGGTGGTGTTATCTCCAAGTGTAACCTTGCCTCCAGCTCTGGCCTCCAGCGAAATGAACTGATTTGCATCTCCAGTCATATGTCTAGAACATCCGCTGTCCAGGTACCACATGTTCTCACGAGGTCTTGTGTGAGAGCACACCTACAAAAGTATCAAACGTCAGTCTTAGGAACCCAAACAGGTTTGGGTTCCTTCTTATGAAAAGAAGAATGCAATGCATGCGTGCTGTGCTGTGAAACAGGCAGTTTGGATTTCCACACCCAATGTGTACTACGGTGAACAGTGTAGGTGTGAGAAATATGTCCTAACTTGCCACATGAAAAATATCTAACACCAGGAAAAGGGTTAACTAATCTACGTGGATGATAATACCTCTTCCTAGATGTATATGAAACATGCTTTGAAGAACTTGCAACAGCTTTTTCAAAAAGTGGCGGTGCATAAAACTGTTCAAAAGTAGGCGGTGTTTTGTTCTTTTCAAAAGCACTGATCTTTACTTTCAAAAACTCATTTTCTTTCTTTAAACTTGCAATTTCAAATTTCAAGGTTCCTTTGCTACTTTCTACTTCACATGCCATTGTATCTAATTCTTTAAAAGCTCTTTCTAAGTCCACATGCATAGTTTTCAATGAATCATGCTCAGAATCTAAATCAGAATATTTTTTATTTAACTCATCGAATTCATCAAGCAAAGACATGTGATTTGAATCAAGTGTGGAATGATCTTTAACTACAGAATCATGCTCTTTTTGCAATGTTAAGTAATCTAATTTCAAACTAGCATGAGTTTTCTTAAGCTTCATATACGATGTATGAATTCTTTCAGAAACTTCAAATAATTGATCGTAGGTAAGCTCACATATCTCGTCCTGATCCGACTGACCAGGGTGATCATCAGCCATAAGACACAAGTTTGTTTCCTCCTCTTCAGCTTCAGTCTCAGAAGAGTCGGATGCAGAGTCTGCCCAGAACGCCTTCTGAATCCACTTCTTATCCTTTCTGAACTTTGGTTTCTCCTCACCCTTCTCCTTGCTTGGGTGAGCTTTAAGTGTTGGACAATCAGCCTTTATGTGTCCAGGCTTCCTGCATTCAAAACAAACAGATTTAGATGAACTCTTAAAATTTTTATTGGACTTACCCTTGTTCCACTTCTGATAGTTCTTATGTTTCTTCCTTAGAAAGCTTTTGAATTACCTTGTGATTAAGGCAACATCATCGCTATCAGACCCGGAAGTGCTAGCATCTGAATCCTTGGCCTTTAGTGCCACTGTCTTCTCTTTCTTGCGTTCACCTGCATCAAGTTGCCTTTGGTTCACCCCTTGCTCGTAAGCAATAAGTGATCCAAGTAAGCTGTCAATAGAGTAAGTGTTTAAATCTTTAGATTCAGTAATAGCAGTAATCTTAGCATCATAAGAAGCAGGCAAACATCTTAGAATTTTGTTCACTCTTTCGTAGTTAGTAAGTTCTCTACCTAGAACATGCAAAGAGGTAACAATCTGAGTGAACCTTGTATACATTTCTGAAATAGTCTCACTAGGTTTCATGCAAAAAAGTTCGTAATCATGTAGCAAGATGTTTAACCTAGACTATTTGACTTCAGTTGTACCTTCGTATGTTATGCATAATCTATCCCAGATTTCCTTTCCCGTTGTACAAGTAGAAACACGCATATAGTCTTCAGATTTTAAAGCACAAAAGAAACAGTTCAAGCATTTTGCATTTAACTGTGCTAAATCGCGATCATCAAACGTCCAATCAGTAAAAGGCAGTTCAGTTTTCACATTGTTAATCAGTCTAAAAGGTGGTTTGTATCCGTCCTTAACTAACATCCACATGCGATAATCAATAGACTGTAGAAAAGTAGACATGCATGTTTTCCAAAAATCAAAAGGAATATTGTCAAACAACGGTGGTTTTGTAATAGAATATCCTTCAGCAGTATTACGATTATTACAGTTAGCCATGAATCAAATTCAAAAGTTTTTAAACTTAAATTTTGAATCCCGCTCTAATACCACTTGAAAGTTCGATAGGGATGTTAAACCCTAGTGAACTAGTCCCGAGGCTAACCAAGAGGGGGGTGAATTGGTTATTTAAAAATTTCACGATAACTATGAAAATCTTTTTATAACGTGCAGCGAAAATGAATTAAAACAACGATAAAAAGATCAACCAAAGATATTCACCCAAGCAGTTAATATCAGGAAAAATTAAAGTGCAGAATTGAATCAGAAAAGCAAACCAGATTTTATAGTGGTTCGATCAACTTGACCTACGTCCACTCCCTGGAGCCTCCCCTCCGGGTATTGCACTAAACAAAAGTGTCTCTCCTTTTGCTCCCACAGCAAGGCGGAGAAACCTGTACAAAAACCTCCTTTTCACCACACGGTGAGGCAGAGAACCCGACCTCCTTTCGCTTCCTCCCGAAGCAGGCAGAGAACCTTCAAACTCCTTTCGCTTCCTCTTGAAGCAGGCAGAGAACCTACGAACTCCTTTTGCTTCCACCTGAAGCGGGCAGAGAACCCCGGATCTTCTTGCGAACGATCCTCCCACGACGAACACCGACTAGACGAAAGACGACGAGCGGAGAAGACGACTCTGATCCGTGCTCGGAGCAACCTTAGTGAATCCCTCACTAACTCCCCCTCACAAGATCTTCTCTCTCTCTCTCCCAACTCTCTCCCTCTCTAGGGTTTCTCAGGGAAGGAAGGCAGCAAAAGATTTTCCAAAAATTGGAAAAAGTTCTTTTAAAGGAGGGCTTAAAATTTGCCCTAAATCTCAACTGGTCGGCCAAGATCGTCTAGGACGATCGGTAGATCGTCCTGTACGATCAGTTCAAATTCAGCTATTTCAGCCTGGACGATCTGGCTCTTCTGGGCGATCAGTAGAAAAAGTTGTTCATATCGTCCCGTACGATCATGCGATCGTCCGGGACGATTAGTTCAAATTGAGGGAAATCGTCCAAAAGACAGTTCGGTTCATCCAGAGAAATCTGTGCTGGACGACCAAAAAATGACTTGATCGTCCCGGACGATAGGGTCATCGTCCGGTACGATTAGTTCAAAAAGGCCCCAAATCGTCCTGTACATAGTTCTGGACGTACAGCTTAAATGCACTAGACGATCAAGATCATCCGGGATGATCCTTCGATCGTCCAGGATGATATGATCGTATCAAACAAAAATAAATTACTTTCCTTAATTACCAGATTAAATTAGGCATGATTGTACTTGATCGTCCGGGACGATACACGTATCGTCCGGGACGATCAGACCAAGTATCTAAAAATAAGAACTTGCCTAACTTGATCTGGCGGCTGAGAATTTCTGATTTGGGAGTCCAGGACGATCGGCTCAATCAGACCCTCTTAACTTAGTCGCCCTAATTAGGGTTTCTATTTTAACTGGATCATCCCGGACGATGTGGAGATCGTCCAGGACGATATGAACAAATTTTGAACAGAAACTCTAATTCACTCAATCTCTCTCCCTGAGTGTGTGTGTGCAAGGTTACTTAGCTAGGGAATCAGTTACATTACACTTGACTCAATAAAAAGAAAAATCATACATTTGACACACTTGGACTCGATCTTGAGTTGGCTTGAGTGGCTCGCGGTCTTTTATGCCTGAAACAAATTAGCCAAGCAAAACACACTGGAAACATGTTTGTCATCATCAAAACCAGATTTACAACAAGGACCCCTCAGCAGAACGGGGTAGCTGAAAGGAAGAACAGGACCTTGGTGGAAGCCGCTAGAGCCATGCTTGCTGAGTATTCACTTCCAAAATACTTTTTGGCTAAAGTGGTGAACACTACCTGTTATGTGCTGAATAGGGTGAATGTAAGATCAAATCTGAACAAAACACCTTATGAGATTATTAAGGGTAGAACTCCAAACCTGTCCCACCTCCATGTCTTTGGCTGTAAGGTTTTCATTCTGAATAACGGGAAATCACCCTTAGGAAAATTTGACCCCAAATCTGATGAAGGAGTGTTCTTAGGCTATTCTAGTGTGGGGAAATCCTTTAGGGTGTTCAATAAGAGGACTTTGGTGGTGGAAGATACATCTCATGTGGTGTTTGATGAATTTGATCCTAAGGTGAATAGAGTTGAGGAAGAAGAAAAGGTAGAGGAGATTACCCAAGGGGTTGAAAATACAAATCTAGAGGAAATGGTAGAACCTCAAACCACACTGCCTAGAGATTAGAGATATTCTTCGAGTCATCCTAAAGAACTAATCTTAGGAGACCCTTCTGAAGGTGTTAGGACTAGGCATGAACTTAGGAAGGAAGTAAACCACTCTGCCTTTATCTCAATGACTAAACCCACCAACATTAATCAAGCCCTTTCGGATGAGTTTTGGATCTTAGCTATGCAAGAAGAATTGAATCAATTTGTAAGGAATGATATTTGGGAGTTAGTAGAAAGACCTAGAAATTAAAGTATAGTGGGAACCAAGTGGGTCTTTAAGAATAAGATGAATGATTCTGGTGTGGTGGTTAGGAATAAGGTCAGATTGGTGGCTAAGGGGTATAATCAGATTGAAGGGATTGATTTTGAGGAGACCTTTGCCCCTGTAGCTAGATTGGAAGCCATTAGAGTGCTACTAGCCTTTGCCTGTTATAAGGGATTTAAGCTATTTCAAATAGATGTCAAGAGTGCCTTTTTAAATGGGGTAATAAAAGAGGATGTTTTTGTAGAACAACCCCCAGGTTTTGAGAGTTCCCAATATCCAAATCATGTTTATAAATTGAAAAAAGCCTTATATGGATTGAAACAGGCACCCAGAGCTTGGTATGAGAGGCTTAGCACATTCCTGTTAGAAAGAGAGTTTGTTAAGGGGAGCGTAAACACCACCCTTTTTCTGAGGAGAATAGGGCATGACTTACTCATTGTCCAGATCTATGTTGATGATATAATTTTTGGATCTTCTGATAAATATTTATGTGATGAGTTTTCTAAAATAATAAGTAAGGAGTTTGAGATGAGTATGATGGGAGAATTATCCTACTTTTTAGGGTTTAGCATAAGGCAAATGGATGATGGAACCTTTCTCAATCAATCTAAATACACTAAGGACATTTTGAAGAAATATGAAATGGACAAAGCCAAGCCAATCAACACTCCCATGAGCTCCTCTGTTCAGTTAGATAAGGATTCAAGTGGAAAATCAGTTGATCAGAAGAAGTATAGAGGAATAATTGGATCACTGCTTTACCTGACTACTAGCCGACCTGATATCATGTTTAGTGTCTGTCTTTGTGCTAGGTTTCAGGCTGATCCCAAAGAGTCCCACCTGACTGTTGTTAAGAGAATTCATAGATATCTTTTAGGGACCCCAAACCTAGGAATCTGGTACCCTAGGCACAATACCTCTTTTGAGATTATTGGATATTCTGATTCTAACTTTGCAGGATGTAGGGTGGATAGAAAGAGCACTTCTGGAACTTGTCAATTCATAGGACAGTCGTTAGTCTCCTGGTCCAGCAGAAAATAGAACTCAGTTGCACTTTTTACTGCTTAAGCTGAGTACATTGCCTTAGGGAGTTGTGTGGCCCAAGTTCTTTGGTTGAAGTAACAAGTCTTGGATTTAGGATTACCTGTGGCAACAATTTCTGTTCTGTGTGATAATACTAGTGCCATCTGCATCTCTAAGAATCCAATCTAACATTCTAGAACCAAACACATTGATATAAGACATCACTTCATTAGGGACCATGTTACGAATGGGGACATGGAGCTACATCATGTAGCAACTGAAAATCAGCTGGCTGACATATTCACTAAATCACTGGCATTTGACTCATTCAGTATTTTGAGGACCAGATTAGGAGTGATTGATATAAATGCTTGATTCTGATGATTGTTGATTTCTGATTTCTCTGGTTTTTATTCTGCTTCTGTTAATTAGCTGTTTGATTTCATTATTTGCTTTCTATTATTTTTTGTTTGTCTTCTGCTGATTTCTGTGTTAGGTTGATTTGAGTATTTATGTTGATATAATTTTTTACTTGTTTTTATTTACTGGTTCATCTCTTTTATCTACTATTTTATGCTTTTTAAAATCTGATCACTGCTCGCTACTTCTGATAAACTGAATTTCTGACTGAAAGTTTTACCTTATTTTTATTTGGAAGCTGGTAAGCAGTGATTGATTCCACTGGATCTGTTAAAGGGAAGAAACATTGATGATTGTTTCTCTTCCTCTAACACCTTTACTGGTGTATTGTTTCTTTTGAATAAAAAATTTTCTTCAAAGTTAAAATATTAGTTTTTGAAATAGAGATTTATTTTATCTTCCTACAGTAATCTACCTCATATGAATAGTATTTTTAAAGTCTTGAGTCATTATTATGATTTTCTAAACCAAGTGATTGCACTTATCATACGACGTATGGTTTTTATTTTATGAATTACTCTTTCTTATTGTGGAGAGTGTCTCCTATTTCTGGAAGGTAACTTTACAGCTGAGATGCTTTAACGATTTTAAGAGGGAGAAAGCTTACAAAAGATGCGCAGTGCGCCAAATAAATTGAAAAAGAGGCACAAAATGAGCCCAAAGCTAAAAAGATGCGAAATATCGCCAAACTAAAAGATACATAAAGTGTATCAAAAATCAAAAGATGCGCAAAGTGCCAAATAAATTGAAAAAGAGGCACAAAATGAGCCCAAACCAAGCATTCTTCCCTTTCAGATCGTTAAATGTCTTAGAAAAATCCGCGCGCCACTTAATATTTTCAAAAGCTTGAGTTTAAAAATTCTGATTTCTGATTTATTACTTTGTAACACTATTATATCAGATATTTTTCTGGAACGAGTCATGAAAGAATCTCTTTTCGAATCTAATTTTTTTTCTTCTGAATTAAATTTTTGTTTTGAAAGAGATTTGCATTTATAAGGTGCCCGAGGTGGGAGTTACAAAAGTTGATTTTTCTAATTTTTTCTAAATTGTAGCCCTGTCAATCGTTGTCTTATTAGTTTTTGGATCTAAAATTAAGAAAAAATTCTGATTTACTGAAGAAAAAAAAATATTGCTTTTGTATTCTCGTTTCACGTTTTATTTTATTTGGTTTTGTTTGCACTGTTTTCTTTGTACTGTTGATTCTGTTGGTTATGTTTGCCCTCCTCCTTTTTGTGATGTCAAAAGGGGGAGTCAGTTGTAGTAGTTTTTGTTCTTGTTATGTTTTGTATTTGTGTTTCCTATACTGCTCTGGTTATTTCTTGAAAATTAAAAAAATTTATTTTTTGATCTCATAGTTCTTTTATTTTTAAACTACTGCACATATGTTTTGTCATCATAAAAAAGGGAGAGATTATTACAAATTTGGTTTTGATGATGACAAACATGTTTCTATTATGTTTTGCTTGGCTAACCCGTTTCAGGCACAAAAGATCACGAGCAACTCAAGAAAACTCAAGATCGGGTCCAAGTGTGTCAAAGTGTACTATTTTTCTTTTCTTGAGTCAATTGTAATGTAACTAATCCCCTAGCTAAGTAACCTTGCACACACACACTAAGGGGGAGAGCTTGAGTGAATTAGAGTTTCTGTTCAAGTTTTTGTTCAGATCATCCTGGACGATAGTCATATCGTCCTGGACGATCAAGTAAAAACAGAAACCCTAATTAGGGCGACCAAGTTAAGTGTGTCTGATTAAGCAGATCGTCCTGGACGATCATTGCATCGTACGGGACGATATGCTCAAATCAAAATTCTCAGCCGCTAGATCAAGTTATGCAAGTTTTTATTTTAAGATATTTGGTCTGATCATCCTGGACGATACGTGTATCATCCTGGATGATCCAGTACAATCATGCCTAAATTAGTCTGGTAATTAAGGAAAGCAATTAATACTTAATTGATACGATCATATTGTCTTGGACGATCGCAGGATCATCCTAGACGAACATGATCGTCTAGTGTGTTTTAGATGGACGTCCAGAGTGGTGCTCAGGATGATTTGGGTATATTTTGAACTAATCGTACAGGATGATATCCTGATCGTCCTAGCCGATTAAGTCATTTTTGGGTCGTCCAGCACAAGTTCTCTGGATGACCCGAGCGGTCTTTTGGACGAAATTCCTCAATTTACACTAATCATCCTGGACGATTTCATAATCGTACGGGACGATATGAACAACTTTTTCTACTGATCGTCCAGAAGAGCCAGATCGTCCATTCTGAAGCAGTTGATTTTGAACTGATCGTCCTGGACGATCTAGGCCGACCAGTTGAGATTTAGGGCAATTTTAGAGCCCTCCTTTAAAAGAAATTTTTCTTTGAACAAGAAAAATCTTTTGTCACTTTCCTTTCCAGAGAAACCCTAGAGAGAGAGTTTAAGAGAGAGAGAGAGGATCTTGTGAGGCGGAGTTCGTGAGGGGTTCACGAAGGTTGCTCCAAGCAAGGATCAGAGTCGTCTTCTCCGCTCGTCGTCTTTCATCATTTTGGTGTTCTTTGTGAGAGGATTGTTCGCAAGAAGATCCGGGGTTCTCTGCCCTCTTCAGGAGGAAGCAAAAGGAGTCTGAGGTTCTCTGCCTGCTTTAAGAGGAAGCAAAAGGAGGTTGGGTTCTCTGCCTCACCGTGTCGGTGGAAAGGAGGTTTTTGTACAGGCTTCTCCGCCTTGCTGTGGGAGCAAAATGAGAGACACTTTGAGTTAGTGCAATACCCGGAGGGTAGGCTCCAGGGAGTGGACGTAGGTCAAGTTGACCGAACCACTATAAAATTCTGGTGTGTTCTTTCTGATTACTTTCTGCACTTTAATTTTTCTGTGATTATCTGCTTGGGTGAAATTTGTGTTTAATCTTTTCGTTTGAGTATTTACTTATTTCCGCTGCATATCATAGAAAAGATTTTTGCTGTTGCTCTCGAATTTTTAAATAACCAATTCACCCCCCCCCCCCCTCTTGGTTTGCCTCGGGACTAGTTCATCAGGGCTTAACATCCCTATTAAACTTTTAAGAATAACACCTAACCATAGGGAAAGAATTTACTAATCTATTTTGGGGATTATGCCTTTTCCTATGGATTCATGATGCATACTCTATTTTAAGGTTATGCCATTATGCTAATGTAGGTGGAGGTCTATTATTTTGAAGTGCATGAACTTTTACTCTCAAGAATTCATTGGTAATTTTAAAACTTTTAGCTTTAAGTTTCAAAGCACACTCATTATGAACTAGTTCAGATGCAATGGCTTCTAATTATTTGTATAACTCTTCTAGCCCAGTATGGTAAGATTTCAAAGAATTATGTGCTTTGATTAACTCAATATTCTTTTTATTTAGATCATCAAAATCATCAAGTAAGGAATCTTGTTCTTTATCTAAACTAGAATGCTCAATCCTAAGAATGTCATGTTCTTTTTGTAACTCAGAAAATTTAATATTCAAGCAAGCATGCATTTTCTTTAACTTTTTATATGCATAATAAATTTTCTCAAAAAATTCAAATAATTCATCATATGAAATCTCACATACCTCATCTTAATCAGAATAATCAAGAGTATCATTCGCCATAAGACGTAGATTTGTTAGCTCCTCTTCTTCTTTTGGTTCTGATGAATCTGAAGCAGAGGCTGCCCAAAATTCCTTTTGCATCCTTTGTTTCCCCTTTTTGATCATTATCTTCTCCTCGCCCTTCTTCTTGATTGGGTGAGCTTTTAAGTTAGGGCATTGAATTTAGGTGACCTGATTTCCTACATTCAAAATAGATAACATCAGAGGAAACCTTTATATTTTTATTTTTTTTACCTTTATTTCAGTATTGATGTCGTCTTTACTTTCTCTTCGGAAAGCTCTTGAATTGTCTGGTTATTAATGTTATGTCATCATCTTCATCAGCTACAGAGCTGTCACTTTCATATTCATTAGCTTTTAACACCATAGCTTTCTCCTTTTTTGTTGCCTACATCCAAAAATTTTTTATTCACACTTTGCTCATAGGCAATGAGTGAGCCAAGTAGGTTATTAATTGAATAAACATTTAAATCCTTAGATTCACATATTGTAGTGACTTTGGCATCGTAATTATTAGGTAAATAATGTAGAATTTTGTTAATTTTCTCAGAATTTGAATTTCTACCTAGAGCATGTGAGGATGTCATTATTTGAGTAAATCTAGTGTACATGCCCAAGATAGTTTCACTAGATTTCATGCAAAAAAATTCATAATCGTGCAATAAAATGCTCAACTAAGATTGTTTGACTTCACTAGTACCTTCGTAAGTAATACATAATCTATCACAAATATCATTGCCAGTGGTGCAAGTAGAAACTCTCATGTAATCTCAGACTTAAGAGCAAAGAAAAAGGTAATCTCAGACTTAAGAGCAAAGAAAAAGGTAATCTCAGACTTAAGAGCAAAGAAAAAGCAGTTTAGATATTTTGCATTCAATTGAGCTAAGTCTATATCCTCATTACTCCATTCAGTGAAAGGTGCCTCTATGTTAACTCCATTAATGAATCTAAAAGGTGCAGAGTATCCTTCATATGCCACATGAGAAAATTTATAGATTACAAGAAAGTAGACATGCAAATTTTTCAAAAATCAAACAGAATATTGTCAAAATGTTGTGGATGAGTTATTGAATAACTCTCCGTAGTGTTTATATTTCCAAAGTGTACAATGGATCATTTTTCTCAAAGTTTTCTAAAATGCTACTTGTGAGACCCGCTTTGTTACTAATTGAAAGTTCAATGGAAGGTGTTAAGTCTTATTGAACTGTCCCTAAACACACCAAGAGAGGGGGTGAATTGCTTATTTGAAAATAACTTTAATAAGAATATTTTTTTTTAATTTTTTAATAACTTCAAATAAACAACTTTATCACCTGATGCAGAAGCAAATTAACTAAACAACAATTAAAATAATAGTGATTATAATTTAAACAAATCAATGTAACATTAACCACAATTTTTTCAACGTGTAATTTTCAGGAAAATAAATCGCATAAAAGTAAAATGCATAAAATAAAAATTAGAATGAGCACACCATAATTTTATAGTGGTTCGATTAAATAATGACATACGCCCACTCCCCGATATCCTCCACTCTGTGTATTTCACTAACTCTTAGTTTCTCTCCTTACAAGGTAGGGAAACCCTTATAAGAATCAATTCCACTAACCTGGTGCGGCAGAGAATTAGAATCCTTTTCACCTTCCTAGTGAGGCAAAGAACCCTAGCAGCTCTTTTCACCCTCCTGGTGCAGGCAGTGAAACTAAAGATTTTTCACCCTCCTAGTGAAGATAGAGTATCTTGCAATCCTTTTCATCCTCATGGTGAAGGTAGAGAACCTCAAACTTTGACCTTTTGAAGCCTTTCTTTTTAGAGCAGCTCAAGCAGATCCACAAATCCCTATTGAGGAATCAAGGTGCCAGCTTGAATGGAGCAACCGTATGAAACCCCCACACTACTTCTCCCTCTGACAAACCTCACCTTCTCCTTCTCCACTCTCTAAGATCTCTCTTTGCTCTCTCCTAGAATACCTTCAACAGTTAAAGTCTCTCACATTGAGACAAAGAAGAAAAGCTTTTTATATAAGGTCTCCAAAAACCCTAAAATTTCAATTAAGCCATAACTATTCGTACAGTACGATCGATGATCGTACAGTACAATTAGTTCAAAATCAGATGTTGTACAGTACAATGGAACATTTATGGGATGAACTGTTCAAAATCTGTATACTTGATCGTACAATACAATCTGAAGATTATACAGTACGATTAGTTCAATTTCTATATGATCGTATATGACGATTGAAAATCATCTCTACCTATTGCCTGGACGATTAAAATTGTATAATATGATTAGTTCAAAAATCAAGGGTTCATCCAAGATGATCATCGGGATAAACATTCTTCGCACAGCACAATTTGAAAATCGTGTAGTACGATCTACTATATTAATTAACCCTTGATTTGATTGACTAATCATGGGGATTTAATTAAGAAAGTTTTCAAATATCGTACTAAATGAACAGGATCATACATTACGATTAGTTTAAAGATCGATATTTAAAAAAAACATACTTAATTTTAATTGGCAGCCAAGGTTTCTATTTTGAACAGATCGTGCAGTACGATTTGGATCGTACAGTATGATATGAATCATATAGTATAATTAGCTCAAAGAAAATTAATTAAAAAATTATCCATTTTAAGTCATTTCAAAAGCATCTAATTGTATAATACGATTTGGATCATACAGTATGATTAGTTCAAAATTTTGAAAATTATTTTTTCACTCCCCTGTTTGTGTGCATGGTCGCCAACATAGCATACATCTTTTACAGGATTATGACTCAAGAAATTTAAAAATAAATGAAATAAAGATTACATACTCTTTGTCATCATATTCTACCCAAACTCGAGCCTTGAATCTTCATGCATGGTGTATGATGTATCTGAAATATTAATACACACAAAAATATATACACAATATATAATAGTAGGTGAAATGAAAATTCAATCAATAATGTTTGTTATCATCAAAATCACAAGCTCGAGATCTCCAGATTACAACATATAGGGCCTCGAGGGTTCACACAATACACTCACCCATAAAAACATGCATAAAAGACTCATCTCAAAATTGAGGGCCATATTATCAGCAAAGATCCACGCAAAGGCCAATCAACTAGGCCACATGTCTTATATAGCCTATGGTAAGTCATGTCGTATATTGTACTTTATACTATTTTTTACTTTATAAGGTGTAGCATTTCTCATAGCTCTCCAAATCCTATAAATAAAGGGAAAAGTAGCAAACTTAAGACCTATTTTAATCTTTAGAATATTCGCTGATATTTTGAGACTTTCTAAAATCTTTGACATTTTCATTCATGTTAGATTCCACATTGTTTGTTCATCACACACACAGAATAGGCACTCTCCATACTAAAAAAATGCTTGGCTCTCCCGCTTTTACCTTGAGATCACCTACTAGTAAGGTCGGATCCATTGACCAATTCAAACCCATAACTGAGTTGTTGCATGCATGAATATAATTTATACAATCATAAATTTTTCTTTTTAATTTGAATGCAACTATATAATATTGATCTAAATAAATTAATTTTATAATTTTGATGATAATTTTTAAAATATTTATCAAATAACTCAACGGATACTCACAAATATTAAGAAATTAATTCACAAGGGAGAAAATTAAGGGTTTCAAGGTGATCTTACTTTTGGTTAGCCAAAACAATTAATCATTAAAGATGACTAAATATATTCATAATACTTTAAGTTGACGCAGACATATTAATATCTATCATAGCCAACTTTCTTTCTGAGCTTGCAACTAACCAAAAAAATTTATTGGCTAAAGCAACAAGAAATACACGTTCAAATAAAAAATAAAAAAAAATACACGTTAAAAGGCATCACAGTTACCATTTTAGAAGCTAGCGATCAAGGCTTTTTTTTAGTTATCCTGAACAAATTCAGGCTTAACAACTTTTTAGCTAAAAAATTATTTTAAAAAATAATAAAAAAACCATCCCAAATGAAAACTTAATAATTTTGAATTTAAAATCTTTAAGTTAAAAACTACCAACAGATTAAAATTAATTGCATATAATTTTTCTACTATCATTCTTATAATTCCTCTCTTATTTCTAACCGGAATGAATGCCAGCTAATAACCAGCACATTGAACATACAGAAAAAAAAAAAGAAGAAGAAGCAAAGTAATACAAAGATAACTTATAAATCATGCCAAGTCCCTGTTAAACAAACAGATTATCTTCATCTCACTAAACCTTGCAAAGATAAATAGTTAAAATCTATCTACGCATTCACACTGGTCAAATGATGATAAGACATTAACTTCGATGATATCATCTTTCTCCAAACCAAGTCCTGCAGGAGTTGCTGTAGGACTCACACGTTCTCCATCAAAAGAGAAAACGAGGCTTTCTGGCTTCACCTTCACCTTTTCAGCATATGTTTTGAAGAGCCTTTCCAACTTGTCATCCTACACAAAAAAGAAAGATAGGAAAATCAAAACAACAAAGGTAAATATGTTGATACGCTGAAATTAACACAGCTGACTTACAACACTGTAAAATTTCCCTTTTTTTTAAGAAAAATGAGACCACCTATCAAATTTATGAAGCACCTATGGGAAATCCAAGTAGTTAAAAACGACAATTTTTATGTTTTAGCTAAAACTGATCTTCCTAACGGTCTCAAGAAAATAATCCAGAAAAAGAAGAGCATGCAGATATTAAGTTATATATGATACCACGAACAGCCGAAACTGCTGCTGTCCACCCTTGTCATCGAGGATTGAGATCACAATTTTCTCTCTTTCATCCTTTGCAAAACATTTATCCTCTTTAGTATCCTCGGCTGAATTTTCCAAGATACAAACATCACTATTTCCGAATTCTGATGCATAATTTAGCAGATCCTTGGCTGCTTCAGCAAGTGATGCCAGTTCCTCTTTCGTTGATCTGTGAAGTAACACATGATAGAGAAAAATGACAACCAACCAAAGGCAAGGTTACAGCATATTTCTCATGGAAACTGGAGTACAAATAGAAGCCATTCATTTCATGGGTATTCATAAGTAGAGTTAAAATCACATATATAGTGAATATTCCAGAAAATGGGCACAGTGAGAGGGTAATGTTGCCGTGAGATGTTATCAGAGATTATTCATCCTATTTTGATGTCAACAGAACATGTCGCAGGCCATTTGATAGCTCATCTCATCATCATCATCATCATGAACCCAACGTTCTTTCCTCATCCACCACTCAGGGATGTGCACCATTTAGATTAAAAAAAAAATTGAGCCTATTTCATCTTATTTGATTGGTTTGATTCGGTTTTTAAAGTATTGATTGAGTTATGAGTAGAAGCTCAACAAAGTCTCCCGATTATTGGTAAATATCCAATTTAATCCCATACTTTCATAATGACTCAATTTAGTCCCCTGACTATTAGAAAATATCTCAATTTGATCTCAATGTCAAAAGTAACAGTTAAAATTAACCTCAATAGTAAATGTGAGGGCATTTTATGTATTATGGTGTATGTGAAATTATATATATATATTATTTATTATTTATCATAGTAAAAAAAATATAAAAATCACGATAGAAGTAAACCAATTAAATAACAAGAGTGAATAATTAATAAACATGATTAATTTTCATTATAATTTTTATATTTACTTTAATATGATAAATAATAAAATATATAAAAATAATAATATAATCTCACATACACTTCAATATCCAAAATGCTCTCACATTTAACTATTGGGGTTAACTTTAACTGTTCTTTTTAGTCTTGGGATCAAATTGAGACATTTTCTAATAATTGGGGAACTAAATTGGGATATTATGAAAGTAGAGGACTAAATTGGTTATTTACTAATAGTCAGGGGGCTATTTTGGGCTTTTACTCATTGAGTTATTGATGGTAATTTTAACTTTCTTTGATTTTTAGTTATTGATTGGGTTTTGGTTTTTATAAAACCAAACCAAAATCAAATTATACTAACTTTTTCAAATATTGAATCAACTAAAGCAGTTAGCTGTAAATAAGCAAGTGGCAGAATGATCATGAATATTATCCATTATACATATCAAAACTTTAAATTTACGTAAAGATTACTTATTGTTGTTTTTACTATATGTTGTTTAAACTAAAAGGCAATTAGGTTCATTGTTAAATTAATTTTATTTTGATTCATCTAGAATAAAATCAAACTAAATAATAACAACAAGCCTTTATCTCACTATGTTGGGTCGGCTACATGAATCCTTTTTCACCATTGCATTTTATTAAGAGTCGAATTATCATATAAATCAAATAAAAGAAATTTAACACTTTCTAAACAAGTCTTTTTAAAACTACCTCTACCTTTCTTAACATATAGGTCATGGGAAGGCCTTTGTTTTATATAACCAAACCATCTAAGGCAATTCTCTCTAATCTTATCTGCCACTCGGGCTACTCTAACCTTTTCACATATATACTCGTATCGTATTCTATCTTTAAGTGTAAAACCACTCATCTATTTGAGCATCCTTATGTGTGCAACAATTAATTTTATGTTTCTCTTTTAGTCTCCAAGATTTTGCGCCATTTCACCAGCAACTTATAAAATTTTCCCTTAAGTTAGAGGTATACTTTTCTATCACACAACATACCCAATGCATTCCTAAACTTCAATTATCCAAATTGAATTTTACTAATAATATCCTCATCTATTTCACCATCATTTTGAACAATTGACTCAAAATATCTAAAACATGCACTCTTTTAAATGGGTTGATCACCCAATATAACAATCCCACAACTAGACCTATGACTACTAAAATTACACCTCATTACTTGGTTTTAGATCTATTCAAACGAAAATCTTTAGACTCTGGGATTGCCCTCCATAATTCATGTTTTTTTTATCAACCCCCTCTTCTATTCTTATCAACAAGAAGAATATCATTAGCAAAAAAACATGCACCAAGGTACATCCTTCTACAAATGTCTAGTTCATATTGAGTAAAAATTAAATTTTGGTTTAGTTTAATTCAATTTGAAAAATAGCGAGGTCGATTCTATTTTTTGAATGTTAGTAGAAACTAAATGATTTAGCTAATTCATAAAATCTAACTGATCAAAACGATCAAATGCACACACCTACCTCCATGGTTGACCCAAGCCAATTCAGTCAACAACGGCATTCCTCATGAAACAACAGGAAGAGAAGCATGAAAACCCAGTTTGGAGGAGTCCATCAACTTGATACTGGGTCTTTGGATTGGGAAGATCCTTTTCAGTCCTTTTTAGTCCCTCTTCATTCGCTGTGAGTTTAGAAAGTTTAGTTCAGGTTTAGATAAGTTAATGATAAGTCTACCTAGGTCAAGGTGATGGGAAAATGCGGTGGAAAAAGTTGTAGGAAAGAAAATAAAATTGTAATAAATTTTTTACTTGAGTTTATGAAATTCGAACTTGTCTTTCAAAAAGAGTTTGAATTTCAGTTAAAACTCTATTAGAGGATGAGTTTTGAAATTTTGGTAGAGAAATAGTAAAACATACGGTCGAGAGCATTGCAGAAAAAATTTGGCGGATATTTCGGAATGCTTTGTGGAGGATGTTGAGGGAATTGACCTGAATTTAATTGGAAATCTGAGGAGAACAGAAGAGACTTCGGGAAAAAAGACAAAAATATGCAGAAAGAAATAAACAAAAATCAGGGACAATGCTTAAATCAGCCGCTAGAAATCCAAACATAAATTAACTATGCTTTGATACTAAATTGACCCACAACAACAACAACAACATAAAACTTTTATCTCACTATGTGGGGTCGGCTACATGAATCTTTTTTCTCCATTGTAACCTGTAAGAGTCAAATTCTCATTTAAATCTCATAAAAAAGGTCTTTTCTAATATTTTCTAACCAAGTCTTTTTAGGTTGACCTCTACCTTTCTTAACATAAGTCAAATCCAATACATCTACTTTCCTAACCGGATCATCGGAAGGCCACCATTTTATGTGACCAAACCATCTAAGGAGACTCTCTCTAAATCTTATCTTCCACAGGAGCTACTCCAACCTTTTCATGTATATGCTCATTTCATATCATGTCTCTAAGAGTAAAGCTACTCATCTACCTGAGCATCCTCATCTCTGCAACACTTAATATTATGCCTCTCTTTTAATGGCCAACATTCTGCACCATAAAGCATTGCAGGTCTCACTACCATCTTATAGAATTTTCCCTTAAGTTTGAGAGAGACTTTTCTATCACATAACAAGCCCGATGCATTCCTCTGCTTCAACCATCTAAATTGAATTCTACTAATAATATCTCCATCTATTTCACTATCATTCTGAACAATAGATCCATGATATCTAAAATGTATACTCTTATTAATGACTTGATCACCCAAAATCACAATCCCCCTACTAGATCTATTACTACTAAAATTACACTTCATATATTCGGTTTTAGATCTACTCAAACGAAAACCTTTAGACTCTAAGGTTGACCTCCATAATTCTTTCCCACAGTTTTAAAGTATGGCAAATTAACTTAATTTCTTTATAATTCGCATAATATTGTGCATCATCTTTATTCTTAAAAATATGAATCAACACACTTATTCTCCACTCATCTAGCATCTTTTTAGTCTTTAAAATAATATTAAAAAATTTAGTAAGCCAAGAAATTCCTTCATCTCCAAAGCATTTTCACATCTCTATTAGAATATCATCAGGTCCAACAACTTTTCTACACTTCATTTTCTTGACAGCCTCTCTAATTTCAGTTTTACTAATACACCGATAAAAAACAAAAATTTTTATTTTTATTTAGGATGCTAAGGTCACTAAAATCAATCGTATTCTCACAATCTGCATTGAAAAGTTTAGCAAAATATCTCATCCATCATTGTTGAATATCCTCTTCTAATAAAAGCACTTTTTGATCTTCATCCTTAATGTACTTCATTTGAACTAAATACTTACTAATATCTCTTTGTTTAATAAATATATATTTCGTCCTCCTTAGTATCTAAGCTATTATATAAATCACTAAAAGCTAAAATGTTTGCATTGCATATTGCTTTCTTAGGCTCCTTACGAGCCTCTTTATATATTTTCCAATTATCAGAGTTTTTACATCTAAACAAATTTTTATAACAAATCTTCTTATTTTTTATCTTTTCTTGCACATTTTGATTTCACCACCAACTATTTTTACTATGATATTCCAAGCACATCTTTTGTAATATTCTTAATATTACTAACTATTTTTTCTCACATAATATTAGCTTCCTCATGCATAATAGACAAAATCTTAATATTTAAAATCTTACTAAAAAATATTTTTATTAATATTCTTTAAATGCCCACATCTAATCCTAGAACAATGTTTTACGTTATTTTTTATATTTTTTATATTAAATTGACCCAATAGAAAGATACCTGCACAGCAAATCCTAGATCTGCACGTGTTTTTGGAATACCGCAGCATTTTGGCAATAGGTAGGGATGTTGGGAACAGTGGGCAAGGCCTTTGGAAGGGCAGGGTAAAGCAACTGGATTTCAAAGCGTGAAATCTGAATTTAGGAGTTCATATTCTATTGAGTAAAAGGGCAGTATGCAGCCTGTAAGAGGAGTGAACGACCAGAAGAAGAGTTGTGGGAGAAGAAAATGGAAGTGATCAAAGGGGCAGAGGAAATACCGAGAAAGAGTACCAGTTTATACTTTATAATATAGCCTATAATTGACCTCAAAGCTGAGAAATACAACGCTAAAACCTCTCTTTATAGAACTGGTTCTACTAACCAAATGCCTAAAAAGACCAACAGGAATGCTAATAATGTTCATACCAAAATCAGTATAAGATGAGAAAACTAAAGAGAGCAATACAATCATTGTTCTTATCGTAGCAGAACAAAGTTCCAGCTGATGCCCAACGTCACCCCATTTTTCAAACTTTCTCCTCCCACCTGGAACAGCATTTCTTAATATCTAGGATTTCCTAATGAAATTTCTATGACAACATACAAAAAATCATACACTTCAAATTTGCAATTCACCAATTCTTAGTTGAAAAACTATACTTTCCATTACATGATAGCCGAAAATAACAAAAATTGAAAAAATAAGATAATTCAACAGATATATGATAGAAATAAAATGGAGAAATTTGGAAACATGAAAATCATAACATTCAATTGAAAATCACATCGAAACAGAAAATTTGATTTTACCACATTTGGCGAATACAGTCATGCAATCAAACTAACTACAAAAATTTGAAAAGAAGAATTAAGAAACATGAGATCACCAAATAGAAGAAATACGCCTCATGTTAGAAAGAGTGGTAACTTCTGTGAAAGTTCTTCCATTTCCAAGTGCCGCAAGAGAAGACTGTAAGGAATTACATCCAAGTAGAAGTTCATTCATTCAAGATATAAATCAAGTTACTTTAACATGTCTTAAATTTGCTATTTATAACCCCACAATCTACCTAAAATTAAAATAAAAATAAAAAAATGCAAGCATGTAGCCATATCCTAAGCCAAAAACTATGGAAAACACATAAGAGCTACAACATCCTCAGCCATGTGTGAACTTCAAAAGATGTCTACAACATTGCAAAAGAGAATTGATCGTTGTTGCTTATCAATGTACTCTAAAGACCCGTAAGATCAATGGAAGTCGCATTGACTGTTTCTATTGCAAATATTTCTCATGAAAAAGAATGTGGATCCAAACAAAGTTTATCTTAATTCTCCGAGGTAAGGTTAGCCAAAGGAGCAAGCTCGTATGATTAATTATATCTCGAGCATAACTGAGAATACTCTTGATTAAGGAGTTTCACTTGTATTCAAATGATTGTATTCATAAGTGGGAAATTATTAAAATCTTCCAATTTTAAAAGAGATATATGATAGTGCAAATACACATGCGAATGAGTCAAAGTCAATGAGACTATGAGGCTTGAAGAGAAAGTCACGTCAATGGGGTAAGGTTACATGGGTTAACTACAATCTAAGGATCAAAGCATGGTTTAAAATTGCGCAAAAAGAGGCGCGCCTTAGCGCAATTTTAAACTTTTAAGCCTCAAAGCCTACGCAATGAGAGATGGCATTGAGGCGTATGCCTCAAGTTCACTGAGGCGCGCCTCGCCTCATATTTTAGAGGCGTCCGCCTCTTAAAATTTAAAAAAAAAAAATCTAACCTAATATATATCTATTCGGTTCGGACCCCCACCCCCATGCGTCTTCGGTCATTTCAAAACCGAAACTAGGTTTCTTCTCCCTTCTTCTTCGAGCGACATTTTCCCCTCTTCCTGAGTTCCTTCCATTCGACCAGCGTCGGCTTCCTTCCACTGTGAGTTATTCTTCACCTATTGCTTGGAGTTCTCTTCTACCGCGAGTTGGGCTGGATTCTCCTTCGACCGACTGCTGAAAGCTCTTCTTCTTCGTGATTCCATCTATCACCTTACTGTGAAATACAAGATCGGTCTGTTCTGCCATAACGACCTCCATATTCAACTGAGTAAGATTCCACAATCGGTCTGTCTACTCGGTACCACTCGGTACATGCTCAGTACCGCTAGGTACCTCTCGGTACATGCTTGGTACCGCTCGGTACATGCTCGATACATGCTCCATACCGCTCAGTACAGCTCGGTACATGCTTGGTACAGCTCAGTACAGCTCGGTACATGCTCGGTACCGCTCGGTACATGCTTGGTACAACTCGGTACCGCTCGGTATATGCTCGGTACATGCTCGGTACAGCTCGGTACATGCTCGGTACCGCTCGGTACAAACGACTTACGAACTTTAAAAATAAGCAGAACTTCAAAATTACTCTTACAACAAAAATTTGTAAGCATAACTTACAGGTCGAACCCCGCCAGGGGGCAGCGCCCCCTTGGACCCCCGGCTGCCCGGCATATTGTTGTATTCATCATATTTAGTAATAGCTGTTAGTGTTAGTCTGCTTCTTTATGAGTGCATGCTTTGTATAAGTTAACTTAATGTAGAATAAGTGAAGCATTATCTTTAGGGGTTTGATATATTGCACTAATATATTCTTCTCATAAAGGATGGTCAGAAGTAAGGATAAAGCTGCTTCAGGTCATAGAAAGGATCCAGCATGGAAATATAGCACTCAAGTGGATGTAGGAGGCAGTGATAAAACATATGTATATCTGAAATGCAATTACTGTGACAAAGTTGTGAAGGATGGTGTGACTGGGATGAAGGAGCACCTTTCAGGGTCTCACAAGAATATTGCACCATGCTCTAAAGTGCCTGATAATGTAAGGGAGGAGATAAAGTCAAACATCTTGCACAGAAGCACTTTGAGGACATAGTTGATGTTGGCTCCTACTACGGGAGTGAGCGTAGCGTTAGGGATTCATCTTCTTCGATGAATCCCATTTCATCTAGGGGTGCTAGAGGTCCGATGGATCATTATATGGTGCAAATATCAGAAGATAGTCCTCCTACTACACAGAAGAGGGCCCCAGAGAATGCAAAGGAGGCACGAAAAAGAGTGTGTAAAGATATAAGCAGATTCTTCTATGAAAATGCAATTTCATTTAATGTTGCAACATCATCTGCCTATTACAACATGATTCGTTCAGTTGGAGCATTTGCGAGAGGGTTCAAACCTCCAACCCTGTACGATTTGAGAACATAGATTCTAAAGGAGGAGTTGGATAGCACTGATAAAAACATTGAAGAAATTAAGAGGATTTGGGCCCAAACAGGTGTAACAATTATGTCAGATGGGTGGTATGATATAAAGCATAGAAGTTTGATCAACATCCTTATTAATAATCCTTATGGTACTATATTTTTAAGGTTAGTTGAAGCATCTGACTAGGTCAAGGATGTTGAGTTCATATTTGGATTATTAGATAGCATTGTTAAGGAGGTTGGAGAACAGTTAGTTGTACAAGTGGTTACAGATAATGCAAATGCTTACAAGGCTGCAGGTAAAAAACTTATGGAGAAGAGGAAACATCTGTACTGGACCCCATGTGCTGCAGATTGCATAGATTTGATTCTTGAGAAGCTTGGGGAGCTGCCTCAACACAAGAATGCACTTACTAAAGCAAAGAAAATAACTAAGTTTATTTACAACCATTATTGAGTTTTAGCTCTTATGAGGAAATTTTCAAAGAAGGAAATTCTGAGGTCAGCAGCAACAAGATTTGCCACCGCTTACTTGACATTAGAGAGTATGCTGGATGCTAGACAACCTTTAGAGTCTATGTTCACCTCCACACAGTGGTTGAGTTGTACTTGGGCAAAGAAAGCTGAGGGAAAAGAGGTTAGAAAGATTATTTTAAATGACAGATTTTGGCAAAGTGTCTTATACGCCATTACAACCACTAGACCTTTGGTTCAAGTTTTAAGGATGGTGGATGCAGAGAAGAAGCCTGCAATGGGTTTCATCTACAATGCTATGGATGAAGCTAAAGAGATAATTGCCTACAACTTAGGAGGCGAAGAGGGAAGCTTTAGGAAAATTTGGAATATTATTGATGATAGGTGGGAGATACAGCTTCACCGACACTTGCATGCAGCAGGCTATTACTTAAACCCTCAATATCAATATGCAGAGATCAAGTCTACAAACCCTGAAATAAAGTTGGGATTGTATCATTGCATGGATCGCCTGATAAGTGATGCAATTGAAAGATCAAATGCTGATATGCAATTGGTACCTTTTAGGAACAAAGAAGACTTTTTTGGATTACAACAAGCAAAAGATACAATTACCAAACGATCTCCAGGTAATTTCATTTAATGCTTTAAACATTTATTTAAAAGTTGTTCTTTGAGCACTAATTAAACTCACTTATATAAATTTTAGTTGAGTGGTGGATTCAGTTTGGTGATGGGACTCCAGAATTGCAGAGTTTTGAAGTGAAAGTTTTGGGCTTGACATGTTCTTCCTCTGGCTGTGAACGAAATTGGAGTACCTACAATCAAGTACATACAAAGAGGAGAAATCGTCTTTCTACATTAAGGATGAATTCGCTGGTGTACATTATGTATAATAGGAGACTCAGAGACAGGAATTTGAAGAAAAAAGGATTAATGGATGATGAAGATCCTTTGCTTTGCGAGGATATGCCATCTGATGATGAGTGGTTTGTAGATGATGAAGTTGAAGTGATGCCGTCTGAATTACAAGATGAAGATTTAAATGTTGATTTCTTTGATGGTCATAAAGCATCCGCATCAATCACAACTCAAGAACAACTCAAAAAAGGTATATAAATAATATAGTTTTCTTAGACTTTTATTAATGTATTACACTATTATTAATTTTGATATTGTTCAAAAAATATTTAGGGAAGAGGAAGATATCTGATATTGAGGAAGGAGTTGATTGGGAGACATTGGACTCTATAGGAGAGGAGGAAGGGGAGAGAGCAATTCATCATAATGATGATTCAAATGAAGACCCCCTTAGTGATGACAGTGCTGATGACTTATGAGTTCTTATGTGATATGTCATTGCTATTTATTTTTTGAATTATATGTTAAGGAAAAGAATACTATGATTTGGGAAATATAGAATTTGAGTTGAACTATATTTCATATTGTCTTATTATTGGGATATTTTGATTTCACTTCATATCTTATGCCTTTTTATGTTTTATATTTTTTACTCATTAGTATATAAAAAATTTATATTTTTTGTTTACGCAATCTTTTGATTTTGAGGCTTACGCCTCAAAACGCCTTGAGGCTTACGCCTCGCCTCACAAACAAAAAATGCCTCAATACCCGATTACGCAATTTTAAACATTGGCTCAAAGTGCATTGAATGGGGATATAGTTAGGATATGTCAAAAGTATTGATGTGTCATTATGTGTCATTTCGGCATATAGGACACAATCATAGAAATGTGATCAAGGAATCCTAAATATGAAAACATCTTCCTAAAAGAAGGATAGAAATTTTGTAAGAAAAATAATTCTAGTATAAGCACACTCAAGAGAGAAGCTCAAGAATGAAAGACAATGCAAATGAATTAAGAAAAATAACTCTAACTCGAAGTTGACCAACCAAATATGTTTAACCCAAACTAGATTGATTCATTATACAGGTCAAAATGTTTGAACTGAACCCACCTAATCTGTTTAGTGTATGGACTGTATAATTGTTTTTAGATAAATATGACTCATTTAACCCAAATACAACCCATTTAACCCGAACATAATCCATTTAATCGAAACATGACCCATTTAATCCAAACACAACTCATTTAACCTGAATCTGAATGATAAACAGGTCAATTTTGATTTGATTTAGGGTTTCTGGATGAACCAAATAAGAACAAAAAATTAATCGGGTCAAAATTTTAGATTCTAACCCGAACTAAATAGAAATTGAGTCAACCTAAATTTGAATTTTTCGAGTTAGGTATGGTCGTTTATTGATACCCCTACTAGTGGGTATCTAGTCCACTTAAAATGATTAGTTATTCTTTATAGATATAGCACACATCTTATTGAGTTAATCCTACCTATATGTTTGAGTGTTACACATTATAGCAGGGAAACACATATGAACTATAGGTCGAAGTATCAAAACAAGACCATTAAGCTCTTAAATCTCAAGCAAGGAGAGAATATTACAACTCCACATAAACCTCCTATATCATACAGTCTAAACTCACTTTTATGAAGAATGTTAAGTTACAATTGTTAGCAATTGGGACTCGTACTATTGTGGGAAATGAATGTGCATCTAATTCTACCATGATTACACTTATCCCTAGGATAGAGAGGGCTGAATTTGGCACTGTTAAGATAGAGTTTGCTCACTTCTCCTCACTACTTTTACTTTGGCTCTCAAATCTTCCCCATGGTAGAATTAACCCAACTATGCATGTTGAGTTGAAAGGTTTAATAGATAAAGGGCATAGCAAAAGGCTTGCTTCAATAGAGCCTTAGCCCTTGTGCAGTACTTGACCTTCTAACTCCAAAGAAGGATGGCAAATACAAGATGTGTGTGGATAGTAGAGCCACAATAAGATAACCATCAAGAATAAGATTCATGTACCAAGCTTGATGACATGTTATACCTTATCTCTAGGATTTACTACATTTCCAAGATAGATCATAAAAGTGGATATCACCAAATCAAGATTAGGGAAAGATACAACTAGAAGAGTGCCTTTAAGACCCCATATGATCTCTATCTAGTTAGTCATGCCTTTTGACCTAGCATGACTTTTGACCTATCCAAAGCTCGTAAGACCTTTATGAAGCTGATAAAGTCATTTATTCAGAAATTTTTAGTATTTTTCTTTTATGACATCCTCATTTTTAGTCCAAATGAATTTGGGCTTTTAGGACACCATAGGCTGATATTTGAGGCACATAAAAAGGAAAAGCTTTATATTAGCCTAAAGAACTATTTTTTTTCTACAAATAGAGATGTTATTTTTAGGATTCATCATATCTGCAAGGGGTTGTATATCTTATCCCTTTAAGGTTAAGTCAATACTAGATAGGCCAATCCCACCAGTTACATTAAGGTTAAGAGTTTTGATGGCCAAACCATAATCTATAGAAGATTCATCAAGAACTTTGATGTCATTGTTGCTCCTATCACCGATATCATAAAGAAAGAAAAATGTTGTTAACCTTAGAGCAAGTGAAGGTCTATATAATATTTGCCTCAGAGCTTAGAATTTTTTACTTCACAAAGGCCTTTGAAGTATCCTACGATGCATATAGGATTGGTATAGGTGGCATATTGAGCCAACAAAAATCACCCAATAGCATTCTATGGCAAGAAGCTAAATGACGCCAAGAAAAAGTACTCTATTTGTGATATTGAATCCAAACCTGATTTTTTAAAATTTAAATGTCAACCCATTTTTTTAAATGATGGCAATTTTTTCAAAATAGTCATAGCGTGCAATCTAATCAATCATGTTAAGCCAACGTCGATTGATTAGGTCGATTATTGGGTAGGGATGTGATCACAACACAATGCATGGGATCGATAGAGGCAGCAATTGCAACGTAATGTGCAATCAAATGCAAAATGCCATCATATTATCTGTGTGCTTATGCCAATAATGCAATTGCGATGCGAATGGAACAGATAATGTAATTGTGACATGACAAACAAATGGAGTGCAATCGTGACATGACAAACAAATGGAGCGCAATCGTGATGTGACATGCATGATTGAATAAAAAACACGATTATGGTACGAAGAGTGTGTTTGAATGGAGAATATGACATGTTGGATGTCAACAAGTTTGACTAAACATAATCCAGTTAACCAACGTGAAAAATCTGTGATGTGTCACATCGTGTTAGGATCATTTCAAAGTGATGTAGGAACCATGTCATGATTACATATAATGTAGGAGGGATATGAGGAATCACAAACTCAATCATGGTACGTGAACTACACTCAACCAAATGAGGTACAAACTTGGATTTGCCAAGCAAGTTGAATTTGATAAATTAGCAGAACGAGGTGAATTAGCCGATAGACTAACTCAAAACATGTGTTGAAACCTTTTGGGTTGAAATAAGGTTACTCGTGTGTCAAACCTAATATGTACTCTAGGATAAATTGGGTCAATACACGGTGATACACATGCATCAGATCTAATATGCAAACTAGAATCAACTAAATCTATATGTGAGGATTTCACTCGAGTCTAGTGTGTGCGTTAGACTCAAATGAAAGCGTGTATGATTTAGACTTGAGTACACCAGGCGTATATAGTAACCATGGAAGAAAATGTTTAAATGTTAACCCATTTATTTTTTTAATGCTGCCAAATATTTTGAAATAGTCATCATGCACGGATTTATTCAATCAAGTCAAGTAATAGTCAATCATTTTAGTTAATAGTTAGGTTTTTTTTTAAGATATGCAATTAGCATTAATGCATAAAAGAAAAAAATACAAAGAACCTAAGTGATAGATATTCTATAACAATCCTTCCTAATCAAGTCAATAATACTTGATGGAAGTTCGCCAAAAAGAAAATCCTCCCAAAAAAAGTCACCATAGAGAGCATAATGAGCACAAGCATCCGCCACTCTATTACTCTCTCTAGAAACAAAATGAAAATTTACATTATTAAAAATATCAAGAACTGAAAAATCCATACTATAAACTCTATTATTCTGATTATTCTTCATCACCGACCTTAGCAGAAGTTTAACCACCTTGATGTTATCTCCTTCAATAATAATACATTGCTTCTCTATAATCCAATCTTTGATTATATCTTTGAAGTTGAAAACAGCAATTAACTCCAATAATGATATATCCCAATGCACTAACTTCCTACCATCAAAAATCTGCCTTTGTGATCTCGTAATACTCCTGCTATACTTGCTTCATTAGATTGCAATAATGAAGCGTCAACATTCAACTTGATCAAGCTTATAGGAGGAGGAAACTAATTTTTTGATAGCACAGCATGCCAGTTAGTTTCCCAGTTCTTGCAAATCGGAAGAAGAAGCGGATACACATAATAAGACAGAACTTGAGTTGTAATAGTTACCGAATTAGGAACCTTACTTCCATGTGTAAAGCAATTCCTAGCTTTCCAATTCTGATATACCGAAGATAAATACAATCTTACAACTCCAGGATTAGTCGCAGCTAACTTCTCCAACTTATTCAAACAATGAGAAAGATTATTAAACTTAGGTAGGTAAATACCCCACTTATTCAGCGTATCAAAGATCTCAATAAGCTTTTTATAATGAACAACAATAGGTTACCATCTTCTACTTCCAAACATCCTCTTGGACACCAGCAAGAATCCCAAAGTTTTCTATAATTTAACCAGCAATGAGTTGGTAACAAATTATTAATTAATCTCCTCCAAAATAATGATTCCTTAGGAGTCACTTTTAACTTCCTAATCCAATTTACATGTATACTAGATGAATTATGATCAAACGACCCCTGAAAAGCCAATGCAGTAATGGAATTCCCAGAATAACTAGCCAGCAGTTCTACTGTATCCTCATCAGAGGCAGAACCTATTGGTATTTCAGAAATAATATTCATTAAATCTTCAGAAAGCAGGTTCTTCAGTAATGATTTATCCCAACTCCCATCTCCATCCAGAAGTAATGAAATAGTTTTATTCTCCAGCTCCTTTATATTACACATCACTGGCCAGTTATTCAAACTTCTATCAAGAATCCAATTGTTATTTAAAATACTAATTCTTTTCTCATTCGATACTTTCCATCTGGTAATTAGTTTTAAAAACGAGCTCCATCTTTTATAATATGCCAGGTTGGAGACGAGCATCTTCTAACTTCATCATTCCAAATATCATTACCATATTTTGCTACCAAGATCTTATTAAGAACATTTTGATTATTGATGAAATTCCAAGCAATACGAGCTCTTAAAGGACCTTGTCGATCCATAGCACCTAGAATGCCAAGACCTCCTTGATTAACAGATGTACACATCGTTTCCCAAGAGATATAATGTAATCCCTTCCTTCCTTGATCCTTATGCCATAAAAAATTCCTACAAAACTTATCCAAATAGTTTTGAATACTCTTTGGAACCAAAGAGTAAGTCATACTGAATGAAGGAATAGAAGAATAAACAGTTTTAATCAACAAAATTTTTCCCGCCAAAGACAAAGAACGAGAACTCCAATTATTGATTTTATCCATAGCCTTATTTAGAATGAAGTAAAAATCAGCAGCTTTTAATCTTCTAAGAGCCATCTTTACACCAAGATAATTGAATTCATCAACCACTCTATAACAAAGAATTTTATTTAATTTCCTTCGTCTTCTTCGAGTAACAGATTTACCAATACAGCACCATTGATTTATCTTTGTTAATCCTCTGTCCAATCCAACTACAATAATCACATAGAATTCTGCAAATAATCTTAGCATGTTGATGAGTAGCTTCAGCCGCCACCATAACATCATCAGCGTACAACAAATGTGATACCTTAAGAGTGTTTGGAGCCAATCTTATACCAAGCTTGCTGCCTTGGATTGCTTTTGAAAGTAACTCGGAACAAAAAATGAAAAGACTTGGAGATAAAGGGAATCCTTGTCTGAACCCACATTCAGCATTTATCCATCTAATTCTCCTCCCATTAATAATAATGGAAAATTTTGGGTTGCTAACGTATTGAATGATTAGATTTATAAACATCTTCGGGAATCCCACTTCATTAAGAATCTTATATAACGTTTCCCAACACATACTATCATAAACTTACTCCATACCGAATTTAAGTAACATAAACCCCGGCTTAGCTTTTGAGAATCTCATCTTATTTACAATCTCATTAGCCAACAAGAAATTATCTGAAATTGTCCTTCCTGGTACAAATGCCCCTAGATGATCAGAAATAATTCTTGGTAGATAAATCTTCAATGTATTCAACATTATAACAGCCACCATTTGTAGATAGTTTGACATAAGCTAATGGGTCTAAACTTATTTACTTTAGAAGCATTAGGAACTTTAGGAATCAAAACCACCAACGTTTCCTTCCAACTTTCCGGCATAAAACCATTCAAAAAGAAGTTCTCCACTGCATTCCACAACTCAACATTTACAATGCTCCAATAGTATTTGAAAAAGTAAGAATTCACTCCATCATTGCCCGGAGATTTGTTGTTGTTCATCTTCATAACAACATAAAACAACTCCTGCTTCAAAAAATCTGCAGTTATCAATTCTTTTTGGTCTTCATTTAACATATACTCAAGAAAGAAAGCCGACCAATTAGTAAGGGAGCAATGCCTATTTTTTCATTTGTTCATAAAAAATCTTTCAAAAATAGATTGAATAGCCTCCGGATCTGTAACAAGGCTTCCATCCGAACCAGTCACTTGATTAATCATATTTCCATTCCTCCTGGCTGAAGCAAAAGCATGAAAGAATTGAGAATTATGATCTCCTTCCTCCAACCAATGTGACTTAGAACATTGTTTCCACCAAGTAGAGAGTCTTGCAAGAGTAACATTCAACTCATGAATTTTCTTCCTCAGCTGTAGCAGCTTCTCCGGGTTCAAACCAAGACAGCTCTCTTCTTCTTGTAAAGACAATATATCCCTTTGCAACTCACCCTTCAAATCATTCAGTTCTTTGAGCTTATTCTTGCTCCAATAAAACAGGTTTTTAAGAGACCTATTTAATTTCCTTTGGAGAATGTCTGAGACATTGCCAAAGTCTTGTTTCCTCCACGCATTTTTAACCACTCCCCACGAGGCATCATAAGAACACCATACATTCTCAAATCTGATAGATTTTTTATTGAAAGCAATTGAATTGATAATATTAAGGAGAAGAGGAAAATGGTCAGAAGCAACTCTTGGCAAATGTTTAATAACTGCAGAAGGACTATGACATAATTCATTGGAATTAAGACAAATTCTATCTAATCTCTCACAAATATGAGCTAGACCTCTTTATTATTGCAACATGTATATTTGGGACCAATGGAACCAATATCATGGCAATCATTTCTAGATAAAAATCCTTCATCTCTTGAGGCTCTTGAGAGAACATGAATCTCTTACCTCCTTTTTTTCAACTTTGGAAAGAATGCAATTAAAATCTCCTTCTATAATACCAGGCTTGTCATTAGAAGTGTAATCTTCTATCAACTCCCACAACTTTCTCCCCTCATTCTTGTCCTTATTTCCATAGACAATAGATAAATTCCAACAAATGCCATTAGGAGCTTTTAAACAACCAATAATACATTGATTGGAAGAATTTAAGATAGTAAAAGAAGAAACCTTACTTCTCCACAATGCAAGAATACCACCTGATGTTCCTTTAGCATCTACATGGAAAAAATCCCAGTCACTTCCAATAATTCTTTTAACCTCATTAGTATCCATTGAGTCTAATTTAGTTTCTATTAGACCAATAAAAAAAACCCCATTATCAACAACCACACTACGTAAGTAATAGGAAGCTTCTTTTTTCTTATCTCCCCTACAATCCCAAAATAGTAATGAAGACATTAGGAAACCAATGGGGATGAACCCCCAACACTCTCCAGACTACCATCACCTCTTCTGCCTCTTAGGCTATCCTTAATAGGACCAAATCTACTAACTTCTTTCTTCATTTTTTTCTTCTGATTACCAGAACTTGAGGATGAACAATTATTCGAACAATTAGTCTTCACCTTACTAGGAATGCCTTCAACATTTTCTTCTTTAATTGAACTCGATCGAGGTAGAGGTTTACCCAGAATCTCTTCCTCAACTGCCATAACATGATCTGTTTGAATTCCTGCAATAAAACCTTCTTTATCAGCAACAGAACAGCTATCACTCCTGTTTTCATTTTCAAATGCAGAAAGTAAGTTCACTTCTTTGCCATTCTCTTTAACATAAAAAAACGCTTTTACTGCATTATTTTTGTTAAGATCAACTTTTTCTTTAATTTTATCATCACCATCTATCAGAGCAAAAGGATTATCAGAACCAGAAACAGCCGGAACTTTAAAATAAACCTCTTCAGATAAGTCAAAACAAGCTTCTTTCGCAGAAAGATCAGAAACGGCATTAGGAGCAACCTCATCAGAAACAGCTTGAGGCGTTTCAAGCTTTGATAATTTTTTGTCATCAGAAACAACATTAGCAGAAATAAAAGATGGATTTTCTGGAATTGTTAACTTACTATCACCAGACACAACAACTTCATCAACAAGCTCATTAACAGAAACAAGCTTAGAAAACCTCGATTTGTTTACCCGTATATTTTCCAACATTAGAATCAACAGCAGTTCTCGATTTATAACCAGTATAGAATTTTTTTCCTCCCATAACTAACATGAATCCAAGGACCAAACTCTTCAGAATCCTTCATAGCATCCTTAGCTGTAAAAGAATCAGACTTCATCACCCCTGCTCCATTAACATGATTTGCGCCACTAGCTTGATCAGTGGTAACTTCATTTACCACTTTCCCACAGGGAACCGAAGCCTCATTCCTATGGGAAAAATCAATCTTGTTACAACTTTGTAGATCATGTCCAACCCTACCACATTTATAACAAAATGAGGATATTTTTTCGTATTATATTTTTTGAAAAAAATCTCTCAGAACTGCCTTCCACCACAACACCTTGAGGAAGTTTCTCGTCAAGCTTTATACGAACACAAACCCTAGAGAATTCTCTTCTTCCCCAGTTAAACATGTTGCCATCCAAATACATTAGTGTGCCAACCATAGATGCTATTCTAGTAATGTTAATATCATCCCAACAAAATAACGGAAGATGTGGAAGTCTGATCCACACAGGAGAAGACACATTCTTCATCGTTAATGGGGAGAATTCAGGACTCCAATTTTCCATGCCAATAATATGGCCACCTACAAACCAAGGTCCTCCACTAAGCACGATGTCTTTAACTTCAGACGAATGAAATGAACACATCATCCAATCCATACCTAAGTTAGTAAGGTGGAATGCACCCAAGTGACTCCATTGTTTTCTTAGTTCAATACTTGTAACAGAGAAGGGAACAGAATTTTCAAACACTTTGATAACCGCAGAATTACGAAGTCTATGGATATTAGATTTTTCATTTTCAAGATGCAATTTGACTACAACTCCATCTTCAGACATATAGACATTATTCTTCGGGTTAACAATCTTGATATTAGGTAGCTCCAACAGGATTCCATTATGTACCCTTATTAAGATTATCCACATCATTATTCATGGGAGCATTATCCACAAGAAGTATAGAGATAGGATTGGTATTCTTATTATTTAAAGACTCCAGAATGCGATCATTTGTAATAATAGAAATAGAATTCCGAACAGCTTGCGCGTAAGAAGAAGAATATTTACTCTCATCAAAACAACCATTAACAGATTTAGAGAATCTGTTAACAGTCAATTTTACCCCAGATGAAGATGAAACAATTTTATTTGACGGAAAAGCATTATCATCAGCCATCAGACCTTTGCTCTTACCAGAATAATCAACTTTTTTCCACTTATGGTTTTACGAAGTGGAATTGACGTAGAAGGAAGATTGATCGCTGTCGATCACCCCCCGCCATAACCGAAAAGAAAAGGATTTTCATAATAAGCGGGAATTCTCTCACTAGAATACGGGAGTTTCTCTCACTAGACTACGGGAGTTTCTCTCACAATTGTGAAGCTACCTTTTAGCAATTGAAGATGACATTGCATGAAATCAAGACATAATGCATGAAATCAACAGAGGGCGTGATCATGACAACTTACACAAACCACAAAAGGCACATTCACGCCATAGCATGAGCAATCATTTGTAGCAAATGATCGCGATGCAACACGCATAATCGAATGGAGCCCAAATTCATGAGAAGGAATCATAGAGTAATGCATGTTATCGAAGAAAGAATGCATTCGTGTCACAACTTTCATGATCAAATATAAAATGTGGCATATGGAATACAGCCAAGTTTGACCAGCCATGATTCGACCAATGAGGTGAGCAATATAATAAATTTATGATGTGTTAAGACACCTCAAATCATGTCAAAATCATAAAGTAATGTGGGAGCCACATCATGCTCGTGTGGAATCAAGGTGATCACTTGAAACTCAAAAATCAAGCATATAGCATGGCATAAGAACTAAACTAAACCAAATAAGATACAAACTCTAATTTACGAATTGTGTTGGCACATGCTAAATAAGTTATAAGAAGGAAATTGACAAATAGACTAAGTGTGTTGAAAACATCTAAGCCGAATAGAGTTGGATTGTGTATCGAACCTACTATATATGTAGGATTAATGGTCGATGCATGACTAGCATGTGCATTAGAATCAAACGAGTCGATGCATGAGTTTACATGGGTCAAATATGTTTGCTAGACTAAATGAACGAAAGTGTGTATGATCTGGATTTGAGTCCACTAATTGTTATGGGACCATGACATAGAGTTAGAAAGGATGATCAACAAGCAACTAGGGTGTGAATAGCGGGGTTGATTGTGCTAAAGGATGCATGGGACTAGAATATGACCCTAGCCAATGAGGGATATGAGTTCAACTCACCAAATGTAAGTGTCACCACAATGAGTGAACCATAGATGTGGCACTTGCAAACAATCAAAATGTAAATGCTATGGTTGATCCATGAGTAAGAAAAGCTAGAACACCAAGAAAGAACAAAGGAATAATGTAAGCGGCATCACATATAACACCAATCATAAGTGCTTAATAAAAAGATAGAAGGCAATAAACAAAGAATAAAAGGTTGAATGAGATCAAAGGGAGAAATAAAGAAATAAAATGCCTAACCGAACCAAACAAAGAGCACCAAACCATACGAAAAAAATACTCCAAAACTTTATTCAAATCATTCAATCTTAAGAAAACAAGAAGCTATTGTTGAACAAATCCATCCATATACCTTGAAATTTCATCATGCCCATCTCTCCCTGCTTGAAAAAAAAATTAGGCTTCGAAGAATTGTTTAGTTGATATTTTCAAAACAAATTTAAGCATAATTATTGTTTTTCCTGCAAAGATATATATGCATCATTAGATATTGACCTATTGTTTCACTTCAGAATACATCATTAGCTTCCACCATCAATAGTGGACATGATTCATCTCATATAACAATGTCATAAATAAAATCAGTATAAAATTTAGAGTTGTTCAAATGATATATTGGATGCAGATTGAAAAGGAGGAGAGAGAAAGAGACATAAATTTAAGTATAGGTTAACGGTTCATGAAATTGTGCGAATTATAGAGGAATTAAGTTAATGTGTCAAACTTTAAAACTATGGGAGCGAGTTATGGAGTGTAGGCTGCGGCGTGATACTAATGTTTCTCAAAATCAATTTGGATTCATGCCTGGTAGGTCTACTATGGAAGCCATACATTTATTGAGAGGTTTGATGGAGAAATATAGGGAGAATAAGGAGGATCTACATATGATATTTATTGATTTAGAGAAAGCATATGATAAAGTTCCAAGAGAAGTGCTATGGAGAGTTCTTGAAAAGAAAAGAGTTAATAATGCTTATATTCAAATCATTAAAGATATGTATGAAGGAGCTATTACTTGTGTTCAAACACAAGGTGGTTTGACCAAGTATTTCCCTATTTCGGTTGGATTACATCAAGGATCAGCTTTAAGCCCATATCTTTTCGCGTTAGTCATGGATGTTCTCACTAGACATTTACAAGAGGATGTACCCTGGTGTATGCTTTTTGCTGATGATATTCTTCTTGTTGACAAGACTAGAGAGGGAGTTGAAGGTAAACTTGAAGTCTGGAGATCAACCTTAGAGTCTAAAGGTTTTCGCTTGAGTAGATCTAAAACTGAATATATGGAGTGTAATTTTAGCAGTAATAGACCTAGTGAGGGGATTGTGACTTTGGGCGATCGAGTCATTAATAAGAGTACACGTTTTAGATATCTTGGATCTATTGTTCAGAGTGATGGTGAAATAGATGGGGATGTTATCAGTAGAATTCAAGTTGGATGGTTGAAGTGGAGGAATGCATCGGGCTTGTTGTGTGATAGAAAAGTCCCCCTCAAACTTAAGGGAAAACTCTATAAGATGGTGGTGAGACCTGCAATGCTTTATGGTGCAGAATGTTGGCCATTAAAAGAGAAGCACAATACTAAGTTATGTGTTGCGGAGATGAGGATGCTCAGGTGGATGAGTGGATTTACTCTTAGAGACAGGATACGAAATGAGCATATACGTGAAAAGGTTGGAGTAGCTCCAGTGGAGGATAAGATTAGAGAGAGTCGCCTTAGATGGTTTGATCACATAAAACGGCATCCTTCCGATGACCCAGTTAGGAAAGTAGAGGCATTAGATTTGACTTATGTTAAGAAAGGTAGAGGTAGACCTAAAAAGACTTGGTTAGAAAATATTAGAAATGATCTTTCTTTATTAGATTTAAACGAGACTTTGACTTTGAACCGGACACAATGGAAAAAAAGGATTCATGTTGCCGACCCCACGTAGTGGGATAAAGGCTTGATGTTGTTGTTGTTGTTGTTGTTGTTGTTGTTAACGGTTCATGAAATAAGGTTAAATTAAATACAATAAAAATCGGCATAAAGCTAGAATTTTTCAAATTTTCTAACTTGTTTGTATCCATCTGAATCCCAATTATCATTTTAAATGATCTTGCCTTTTCTCAGCCAATTTGCTGAGGATTCTTGTGGAAAACCTTTCAAAACTTAAATAAATCATTACCTTATCACCCAATATAAATTTCATATCTTCAATAAAATGATAATTATGCTGAGTTCCTCCAAAATCATAAATTAATCTATGTGCCTAAATTGAATTATTTAATTATTTTGTTAGCTACCCTAGTCATTGTATCTTACATCTAGACATTATATTACAGCCTAAAGATATACAAATCTAGTGTAGGAAGTGCTAGGGTGTTGAATATTCTAACACAATTCAGCGGTGGAATGCACAAAGTCAAGCACAAACTTTCAAATTCGCATGAAAATCATACATATTCATCAAAATGCATAAAATTCCCCCTAGATGCTCAATCAAATAGAGAATAATTCTTAGGAATATTCTATAGGTTTTTTCATTTAATAATTGATTAAACAAATTGTGATACGCATTTAGATAAGAACAAAATTATGTTAGGTTATTTTGTTAATCTGGATAGCATAAGTAGGTTATAAATAAGCATTCGTATTTGTTAATGGGAAATAATCAATAAAGAGAAAGTATTCCCTGTAATTAATCAAGTCTCACCTCTCCACTTCATACTCGTTAAATACCCTAATCCCTGTTGCTTAAGCATGTAAAGTGTTGTGAGAAAATTTTAAAATGGTGAAAATTAGAACCCCTCACCTACATGTTGTTAAGGCTAAAGAAACGCCAATTAGATAAAGAGAAGCACTATTTCTTCCATAGAAGATATAGATGGTAGACTTGACAATATTAAATAGGAACATGTACAATCTCACACAACAAATGGCATTTCTAACTTCTCAAAAACAAAAGTAGGTTGCAACCACAAATTGGGAGGATAAAGATGCTTAGATTGATGCATATAAAGATGAGGGCGATTAAGTCCTACCATGACACCAACCTACATTTTAGGTTGATGCAAAGTTGGAGCTATCTTCTGATGATAAAACAATATAAAGAGAGAAAGTACACAATTTGTTGAAAGCACTGAAAACTTCACATTTTATAAATATAATAGTACATAGAAAATTTATTATGGCCATACATGAAAGTTATCAAATCTTAGTTGTATCCCATTGTGACATAAATCTGAAAGTTCATAATAATTAAAAATGCAAAATCTTAAATTTTGTTTTCTAATTCATTTCAAATGTTAAAACATGCCTATGATGACGATACCAATATGAACATGGTATGTTTTCTAGTAATTTGAAAAGTAAACTAGATCTAACTCGTTAATGCATGATTTCACCTCTCAAACCATGGAATTCTAATTGACAAATAAGGAGTTCAAAAGTTTAACCTCAATAAGTTTTTTTTTTTCCATTGTGATGTTTCCATTGACTTTCTTTCTCGGTAACTAGCTCCTTGTCACTATCTGTGGGCCCCACTAGGGTGGGTAGCGGTCAAGAAGAACAAAGGGGATTAATTCCACTTTAATTACTTACCACAGAAAATTTAAATTGGGAGGAAATTAGGAAAGTTTATTTAGGAAAAGAGTGTTGATTTGAATTCAGATTTGGGGGTGGGTGTTAGGAAAGGTTTATTTGGGGAATGAGGGCTGATTTGAATTCAGATTTGGGAGGAATTTATGAAAGGTTTATTTAGGAAAAGATGGATGATATGAATTCGGATTTGGGAGGGAAGTAAAAAGATTTATATTAGGGTTAATTGGATTATTTTATTTTCATTATGTGAATTGTGTTTGACTGTAGTTTTCTTTGGAGTTATTCCTAGCAATGCCTAGGGTTTGCGGAGAGATGATCAACCTCTCAAATAGTAGATCAACTCGTATCTCAGTTTGTTGTGCCTATATAAAAATCTTTCTTGCTGGTTCCTGTTGTGTTTTCTATGTTGGTTTTGCTGTGTGGATATAAGATTCCTATCCAATTGGTATTAGAGCACCTTTTTAGGATCTATGATGGCTAAGAAGGTTGATGCGTTGGAGAAGAGGCTTGATGGAAAAGTTAGAAATATAAAATCTAAATTCGGAGAGCAAGTTTCAGCAATTGAGGGCAGACTTTTGAATCTGGAAGAGATGATGAAAAGATGTAAATTTTGGGGGAAGAAGAGGATATGCAACATTTGGAGCAACTTGTGACTACCTATGAGTTTGCCATGCATGATCAATCCAAGTTATCATGAATTGATTTGAAATATATTATTATTGATGAAGCAAAGACATGGAGTCTGTCTTAGCTCTGGATCTTGATAAGTATTGTTGCCAAAGAAGGTTGCTACTTCCTGGCACACCTTTACAGAATGATTTGAAGGAACTTTGGTCACTTTTAAATATACTTTTACCATAAGTATTTGACAATCGAAAAGCATTTCATAATCGGTTTTCAATTTCAGCCATGACCCTAGAAGCCAGAACGTGTTATTTCATTTATGTTAGCTTAATGCTTAGTACTAATATTAGCAAGGTTACTAAGGATAGGGCTTTCCTTAACTATGCTATCCAGACGGGCTTTATTATAGATGTAGGAAAAATAATTTACCAGTCCCTCTTGTATATGATTAGAGGGTCCACTTTTGCAAATATTAGGCATTATTCTCTAGCTTATTCTTTGTGTATCCAAACTGGAGTCTTAGCAGACTCTGGGAAGGAGCAGGTCTTCCTCAATTCTACTTTAGCCAAAAATGAAATCCAGTCTACTAAGATATCTTCTAGGGAGTATGATGAAAGTTCAAGTTAACCCAATCAGACTGTACAACTCAAGTCTATTTTTGGAATACCCAAGGTACACATTAGTAATAGGGGAAGCCATTTTTATAATAGGAGAGTGGAGAACTTAATTTTTAAATATGAGTTTCAACATAGGATAGCAATTATTTATCATTCTCAGACTAGCGGTCAAGTTAAGATAAGCAATAGGGAGATTAAAATTTTTTTAGAAAAGACTGCTACTTTAAATAGAAAAGATTGCGCTCTTAGATTAGATGATGCACTTTGGGTATATAGAATAGCCTTTAAGAGCCTAATAAATATATCTCCCTATAGGTTAATTTATGGAAAAGTTTGTCAGCTACCTTGGAATTTGAACATAAGTTTTACTAGGCAATTAAAGAATTAAACAACAATCTAAAGGATGTTGTTGAAAAAAGACTACTATAATTGAATGAATTGAAAAAATTTATAGTGGAAGTCTATGAGAATGCCAAGCTATATATGGAATAGATTAAAAAATAGCATGATAGAAGCTTCTTAGGAAAGAAATTAAACCTGGACAAGAAGTACTTCTCAATAATTTAAGATTGAAATTATTTCCTGAGAAGTTAAAGTCGATGTGGTCTGATCCATTCACTGTAATCAAGGTATGTCCATAGGAAACTGTAGAAATTAAGAATAGAAAAACTGTCCAATCTTTCAAAGTTAATGGTTAAAGGTTAAAATCGTATCTAGGAGAGGGTATAGATCACTGTAGGGTGACTGCTGACTTAACTAATCCTGAGTAGAACATGGCATAGTTTGGCTGCAGATCATTGTAGGGTGACTGTTGACAAAAATTCCACACATGAAAGTTGTAAATATATAAATACCTCAACGCTTTTAAAGTATTGTCTTCAAAAACTGCTGAACTTATGCATCGCATTTTGGGTGGAGGAGGCATCCAGTCCTCGTCTTCTTCTTTCTTCTTCTTCTCTTCCCCGTCCTCTTCCTCCTCGTCAAGTATATTTACAACCTCCTGACCATTCAATTATTTTCACCCAAAAAGAAAGCGAGAACATACTAATCCGACACATTAAGGTTAACACAAAAAATGGGTGAATCCGTTGGAAAAGTAACAATTCACTTGCCTTGCAACCTTTCCTCTTCCGGCTCCCATTCGAAACCACGGGAGAATCATCCAAGTCATCATCTACAGATAACTCAGTAGTTAGATTACGAGAGAAGAATCATTTAAAACTTCAATGAGCAGGATGGTTTACCGCTGAGGCAATGGAAGCCGGCCGAGTGGACGCCGCTGTAATCGAAGAGAGGTGCAAATTCTTCTTCTGCACCGGATTTGTCCTGCCGCCAGAGATTTATTAATCAAAGTCCCCGAATAGCAGTGAGAGCGAGAACGCAAGATATTTTACCATTAGCTAAGAAAAAGAGGAGAACCGGAGGAACTTTTCCGCTGAGAAATCGACGGGAAACAAACCAGGATCGGCTCTTATTTTTATTTATTAATTTTTCCTTTCCTTTTGTTTTCTGTGAAGAGATTAGTTTCTCTAATTAATCCGAGGAGTGATTCCCTATTCATATTAAGCTAAATATGATCTTGATGAATGATTATTGATTGAAATATTTTCCTTCTTATTATTGTGTGGAAAAGCCTAGATGCTCCGATAACTCTCCTCCTCTGCTTGGTTATAAACACATGTCTACTCTTAGGCATAGATTCCTTTTTAAAAAAAAATTATGTAAAAAATCTGAATTTTGGGATTTATTTATTGATATTTTTATTGTTGTCCCCATTAGTAGCCCAATAAATGATCTTTATTCTAGGTTATATAAGCTCAAATGTGGGCTTCTTGATTGTGGGCTTCTTGGCTTATTTAGAGGTCTAAAGCTAGTGGGTCTCTTTTTGGAGAAGAGGATTTGGATTTTATTTATTCTAGAATTCGTGTAAGGCAAAATAAAAGTAATATTAAGATTATTTTTACTTATGAAGGGTTGGTCTCTGATCCTAAAGAAATATCTACTACTTTTATTCAGCACTTTACAAGGCTTTTTAATTCCGCTAAGCCTGCTCTTTACGTCTTCAAATTCTATTCAAGTTGGTAGAACCATTCCTAATGAAATTCTACCATCTTTGGCGGCTCCCATTTCTTTTGAGGAAAATCAAGAAGGTGGCCTTTTCCTCTTTGTCTTCTTCTGCTCCAAGTTCAGATGGTTTTACCTTTGAATTCTTCAAAAATACTTGCGGATTTTGGGTCCTATTTTTTATAAAATTGTTATGCATTATTTCTCTACAGGTCACATGTTTAGAGCTGCTAAAGCTTCGATTATTGCTCATATTCCAATGAATTTTCATGCTTCTCTTATTTTTTATTTTAAGCATATATCCTTATGCAATGTATTTTATAAAACTATAGCTAAAATCCTGGCCAATCGCATGAAACATATCATGCCTTTTATAATTTATCCTAGTCAATTGGGGTTTATTTAAAAAAAAAGATTTCTTCAGATAATATTTTACTTACTTCTGATATGTTGAGGGATTTTAATAGTAAGGTCAAGTTTAAGTATTTTTGTGATAAGCTATATATTCACAGAGCTTTTGATACTATGTCTAGAGATTTTCTTTTAAATAGGTTGGCTCAAAAAATCTTTCCTAACATCTTAATTTCTTGGATAAAGGATTGTATTGAGGATAATTGTTTTCTCTATGGCTCTTAATGGTTCTTTAGATGGTTTTTTTAGCTCATCTTCTGGTCTTCATCAAAGTTGTCCCTTCTCTGCATATTTGTTTTGCATTGTGGTGGATGTCTTATCTAATTTGCTAGATGGTAAGTCTTCAGATATTCATTTTGAGGGAATACCGGCTGATGAGAATTATGTTTCACACTTGCTTTATGCTAATGATGTTCTTTTTTTTTTTGCTAAAGCCTCTAGTTCCAATACTAAAATGTTTAAATGCATTTTGAAGCATTTCTCTATTTCTTCAGGACTTTTTGTCAATTTTATTAAGAGTTTGGCTATCTTCTCCAAAGATTCTTATATGGCTGATAATATTTGTTAGATTTTGAATATACCTATCGCTCATTTCACCATTAATTACCTTATGTTGCCTATCTCTTCTAAAAGGTTCATTTGCTCTTATTTTCAACCTCCGCCCAATATAATTATTGATCTTCTAGCTAGCTGGAAAGCTAAGCTTCTTTCTTTTGTTGGAAGGCTTCAATTTCTCAAGTTTTCTATTAGTAATCCTATCTCTTATTGGATTAGGGGTTTTATTCTCCCTAAATCTTGTTACAAATTTATTAGGAAGGTTAGCTCTAATTGTTTTTCCATAGTGATCATATTAATGCATAAAAAAATTCATATTATTGCTTGGAAAGAGGTATGTCGCCCAAGGTGTTTTGGGGGACTAGGCATTCCTGATACAAATTCTTCATGTTTTGCTTTCAGTAGTTCCCTTATTTGGCAAAATTTAAATGGTAATTTTTTACTGCATAGCTTGTTTAAGCATAAATACACTTTTCTTTGGAAGCCTCCTCCTCAAAACGTTTCCCACTTTTTGGAAATTTATATGTTCTATTGCTAGCAATATTAAAAGCAATGTCACTTTTAATATTAATTCTAATAGTTCTCTTTCCCTCTTTTGGGATCCTTGGTGTGGGGGTAAAGCCTTACATAAGATTCTGGATTCTAATATTAGCTCTTTCTTTACAAAGTGCCTATGTGAGAGATCTAATAACTTCAAGTGGTTGGAATTTGTGGCATTTTTTTTCCAGAATATGTTTCCTTGGCTATTCTAATATTTCCATTCTAATCAAGTTGCATCCTATATTTCTTGGGGTGAGGTGCTTCTTCCACTTTTTAAGATTTTTCATGTCGCCTTTATGATAGTTTTACTCGGATGGAATGATGTTCTTTCATATGGCATAAGAGGTTTGCTTTGCTTTTTTTTTTTCTTTCATGCTTCGATGGCGCTGTTGAAAGGGTTGAAAATTGTAGATATTCTTACAAAAATAAATTTAAATGTTCCTCACGCTTGCATTTTATGTGCTAATGCTGAGGAAACTCATAACCACCTCTTCTTTGAGTGCAGTTTCTCCTTCTTCATTATTATTGATTTGGTGTTTGGATGATAATATTTTATTCTTAGGACTACCTTCCTTCAGGTCATAGACTTTATTTCAATCTCAAATATGGAGAAGGATGCAAAAAATTTATTTTTTCTTACTTCTTGATGCTTGTTATATTTTTTTATGGAGAGAAATGAACAATAGAAGATTTGTTGGTAACACTAACAGTAAATTGTGGAAAGGCTTATTAAGAATGCAATTCTAACAAAAATTACTTCTTGGAAATCATTTCATGCTATTAAGCAGTTGCTTTTCTGAGGACTTTTCGGTGAAGGTTGTTTGGACTGGCCTTGGTTAATTTGCTGATGCTTTTAAGAATTTTGTATTGGCTTTGGCTTTTTTTGCATCTATTTGTGAGTAGTTTTGTGATGGCATTATTTATTTGCCAGTATTTGCAAGTGTTTTTATGCTGACTTTGGTTATCTGCCAGAATGTGAGAGAAATTTTGTGCTAAAATTAATCTTCTGCCAGTGTTCTTGTGCTGGCTTTGGTCTTCTGCTAGTAAGTGAGTAGTTTTATGCAAGAGTTGTTTATCTAACAGTATTTGCAAGTTTTTTGTGTTGAATTTGGTTATCTGCTAGTCTTTAGGATCAATTATGTGGTGATGATTGGTCATCTAGCAAATGTTTGGGAGAATTTTTGTGTAGCCTTTGGTTGATATGTCAGTGTTTGGTATTATACTGCTTCTTCAATGTTAATTGGGTTGTTGGCTACTAGGTTGCCTGCTCAGAATAGGGACTATGATGAATGGTTCAGAAGTATTTTGTTTCATTCGAGTTAGTTCCTTGAAGGGTTGATTTGGCAACCAGTTGCTAAATTTCAGAAGGTCGTTTCTAGCAACCAAGGGGTTTTATTTTGGCCTTGGAGGGTTGGCTCGACAATCAGTTCATGCTTTGGATGGTCATTTCTAGAAATTCAAGGAATTTGTTCCTTTCCGATTCATATTATGATGTTTTCAGATGGAGATTTTTGATCATTTTGAATCCTTCCCAATAGGCCTTATTATTGCTTCAGCCTTTGGTTGTTTTTTATTTTTTATTTTAAGCTATTTTGTTTAGTTTTTTGCATACATGAATAGTAAGTTTTTCCCCTTACTATTCAGCTATATTTTTACCAATGTAATTTTTCATTGAATAATGAAAATTGGGCATGATTGCTTCTAATTCTAAAAAAAAGAAGAAAAAAGTTTATGGGTTACATACAAACCACTTAATATTTAATATTTATATATCTAATGCTTAAAATTCTTAATTTATTAATATAACAACTAAAACTTTTTAATATATCAATTTATCACGACCAGCCGGATTGTAGATCCTATAGCTCATCTCTTTTTCGTTTGTGGCTTTGTTAATGAGGTTTAGGCTTCCTTTGGGACACCTTTTTTACTACTTTTTAAAGAATCCTTTTTGTACAAAAATTTTTATTGTACTAGAAAGCTGCTTTAGAAAATAATAAGAAAGCCTTAGTTAGGGTTGTCCAAATTGGGTCATGGGTCGACTTTGGGTCAAACCTAGAACTGACCTGATACTAGTTAACCCGACCCATTTTTTAAAATGGGTCATTTTCTTAGACCCGAACCCGACTCGCTTATGGGCAAATGGGCAGGACCACGGTGAGATAGCGGTGCCGTGCGGAGAGGTGGATGGCGGACTGGAAAATGGGCAGGACAGACAAACTCGCCAGATTGGCAAACGGGAAAGCCAGAATGGCGGGGCCACAGGAGAGGCAGACGGTGAACCGAGAGCCGGTGGAGGGATGGCTGGGCCAAGTTGGTGATGTAGTGCGGTCCGTGCGAAGCTAGCCTGCGGCAAGCGGCCCAAGCGGGATTTCTTCGTTTATGGCGGGAGTTCTGGTCGGGTTGATTCCGAGTCATTCTTGGGTTTTTGGGTCGACTTTGGGTCAAACCTAGAACTGACCTGATACTAGTTAACCCGACCCAAACTCGACCCATTTTTTAAAATGGGTCATTTTCTTAGACCCGAACCCGACTCGCTTATGGGCAAATGGGCAGGACCACGGTGAGATAGCGGTGCCGTGCGGAGAGGTGGATGGCGGACTGGAAAATGGGCAGGACAGACAAACTCGCCAGATTGGCAAACGGGAAAGCCAGAATGGCGGGGCCACAGGAGAGGCAGACGGTGAACCGAGAGCCGGTGGTGGGATGGCTGGGCCAAGTCGGTGATGTAGTGCGGTCCGTGCGAAGCTAGCCTGCGGCAAGCGGCCCAAGCGGGATTTCTTCGTTTATGGCGGGAGTTCTGGTCGGGTTGATTCCGAGTCATTCTTGGGTTTTTGGGTCAACCTAAACCCACCCCAATTTTTGAAACGGGTCGGTTTGTTGAAACCGAATCTGACCTATTTGATAAATGGGTTGACCCTAATCCATAATTTTTGGGTCGGATTTTCGGATCGTGTCAAATATAAACACCCCTAGCCTTGGTATGATTTAACTTTATTAGGATTTAATAAATCCTCTAAATTCATAATAATATGTTAAATCCTAAAAATTATTTGATAAGATAGTTGTTAAGTCCTATTAAATTATGTGAAACTATTTGGCACTTAATATAGGATTTAAAGCGGTTAGTTAATTTATAAATTAAATTTAATGAGTTTTGAATTTAATTTAAGTGTTAAATAAGAGTTACTTATTAATTTCGATAAATAATATAATTTAAAGTTAACTTAATTATCAAAAAAATTAATTCATACTTATTTACTTATTATAGTACTAATTATCAAATTATTCATTTAGGTGTGAATTTAATAAGTATTTGATATCAAATTATACTAATAATCATCTATTTAATTATATTTTGAAGGTAACCTTCTTTATCCCTTTCACTCGCTCTTCGTCCAAATCTCGTAAATTCACTGAACCCCATGATTTAGTAATGGTGGATTTATCTAGGGGTGTCAATTTCGGGTTACGGGTCGGGTTCGGGTCGAACCCGAAATGACCCGCGTTCAAACAGGTCGACCCTAACCCGACCCGGGTGGGTAAACGGGTCGGAAATCCGAACCCGGACCCGACCCAGCGGGTTGCTGGGTTGACCCGACCCAACACGAGGGCGAACTCGGGCTCGGACGCAGGCGAACTCGGGCGCGGACGCAGGCGAACTCGGGCGCGGACGCAGGCGAACTCGGGCGAGGCGCGCAGGTGCGGGCTGGTGCGGGGGTGGGTGTAGCTCAGGCGGGTGCAGCGCAGGCGGGTGCAACGCGGGCGAACGCGGGGCTGCGGGCTGGTGCAGGGGCGGGTGCAGCGCTGGCGGGCGGGCAGCCTCGGCAGGCACGCACGGGCGGTTGGGCAGGCACCGGCAGCTTCGGCTGTCGCGCAGGCAGCTTCGACGGGCGCGCGGGCAGCCGGGCAGGGCAGGGGTAGCCGGGGCAGGGTCACGGGTAGCCGGGGCAGGGTCGCGGGCAGCCGGGGCAGGGTCGCGGGCAGCCGGGGCAGGGTCGCGGGCAGCCGGGGCAGGGTTGCGGGCAGCCGGGGCAGCACGGGCAGCTCATTTGAAATGGATTTTCAGGTTGACCCGACAACCCGTCGGGTCAACCCGAACCCGACCCGTTTTTCAAACCGGTCGAAATTCCTGAACCCGAACCCAACCCGTTTAGGGCTCGGGTCGGGTTTTTCGGGTCAGGTTCGAGTCGGGTTTTCGTGTCGTGTCAAATATTGACACCCCTAGATTTATCTCACCATTAGATTTATGGGATTCTCAAATCCTTTTTGGCAGGATTTATATTAAATCCTAGGGCTACAAATGAATCAAGCGTTCAACAAGTTACTCGTGGCTAGGCTCGAGTAAGGCTTGTTCGTGATCATTCAATTAAGAAAGCTAGCAAGCTTGAACATTTTTTAAAATACTCGATGCTTAAATAAAAATGCTTGAATAATTATTTGTTTGACTCATATATGTTCATGAACAATATCGTTTAAAGCTTGTGAACAAGTTCCATAAGAAGCTTAATTCTTGTTCGATATAGAACTCTTAAATAAGCTCATTAAAATCTTGATTAATATTTGCTTGTAAAAATGATGAAGCTACCTCTCATATAAATATTTATATTTATTATAATTTAAAGATATTACAATTATTAATTAATAAATGAAAATTATTTAAATATTATAGTGTATATTAATTAAAATAAATTATACATATCTATTAAAATAATATTCTGTATAATTTGATTTCAAATATTTTTATTTTATAATATTATTTAGTTATATTTTACGGGCTCATTGATAGCATTGAAGCACTTGTTAGATATTTTCGTAAACATACTTATTTTATAGTTTGAGAACTCTCGCTAGATATGTTTGAGAACAAGCTTGTTTGATAGCCTAAAAATACTCGCTAGATATATTCATGAATGGGCTCATTTGGTAGTTTGAAAATGCTCATTAGATATGTTCATGAACGAACTCGATATAATTATTTGTTAGTAGACTTGATAAGACTCTTTGTTTAAGCTGATGAACATCTTATAAAAATAGAGCTCGTTTATTGCTTGATAAGACTAATTTGTTTAAAGCTCGATAAGCACGAAACGAACCAAACAGGAATTAAACAAAAACTGAACATGAGTTTCTTCTTCTCTTTGTATCTTTTCTATTATATTCTTGAACTTGGACAAGACATCATCATGATTTGAGATGTTGTGAGTAGATTTTAAACTTAACTTTTTTTTTCCTTTAATTTTTACTTTTTTATTTCATTTATTTAACAAGTCTAGTGAATTTTTGCCAAGTAAAAGGTGAAAGAACGAACAGAGGGGATGGAAGGAGTTCAGAGTAAATGGGGGATGTGGGGAAGGAAAATGTAGTAAAATTGATTTATTAAACGGTTTTAGTATATAAGTAAATGAAAGATTTTAGATATTAGATATGTAAACACTAAACTATTAAGTGGTAAGTGTGGGAATTTCTCTTTTTTTATAATATTAGAGCTTTTTTTTATAAAAATTGAAAAAATATGTTTGATAAGTATTTTATCAATATTTTTTATTCATAAAATTTATTAAGTTTGTTACATGCTAGAAAATTTGAGTCGGTAGAGTGTGTTTAATGTCTCAGTATTGTATAAAAATTCAGCATGCACAAAAAAAATTTGTAAGACTAGAATTTTTTTACATCGAAAACCTGAAAAGAACAAAAATCATAGGGCCTGATATAACAACTCGAAAATATGAAAATATTTTAAAATAAAAAAATCTGAATTTTTATTTGAACTGGAGCATTTTGGCACTGTTCTTGATTCTTTAAGTGTAAATTTTGTATTATTTTATTATCTTAAAAATTAGTGAAAATGTGGTGTTTTAGTTGATGTGTAGGAAATGCTCAAAAAAAGGAGAGAAATTCACAAATGATGAACTAACGTCGCTACACTCCAAGTACCAACATCTACACGCTTCAACACCAGATTAGGAAATCACAGCGTTAGAGCCTCAGGAAAAATGACAAATAATTCAACGCCCTAGCAAAGCCAAGGTTAGCACTGCAGCCCTTCATAGCACTGCAGTGTTAGAAATCAATGCAACAATACCTGAGTATTTGGAGTTTGATTGTCAGAGAGCTGAGCATTAAAACACCACAATGCCGAAGTCCACATTCAAGCACCGCAACACTCAACTTTTGCAGCACCGTGATAGAGCAGTTGAAGAAAGATGGAGCCACAATGAATTAACCAAATGATGCACTGTTCAATTAATAAACACACTGAGTTAGCACAGTGCTGTAGCAGAGCAAACCAATATTGCCGAGGTATTAGTTTATCTTATAACGCAACATTGCCACCATGTCAAGCGTCAGAGCTCTTGAGCCCATTTTTGTACTTAATATAAATTATTTTTTGTTTGAATTTTATGGGAGTTTAACCAAAAAATAGTGTGGAGTTGTACATTTTTATAGTGCCCCCTTATAGTCAAATTTAAGGGAGGTTACAGAAGAGCAAGATACTTACTTTGAAGATCTTAGCCTATTTTTTTATGAGTAATCATACATTTGGATGGGTATGGAGTGTAGAGAGTATGTTTATACTATTTGGATGACATTTTATCTTTTTCTCTTGTGTCTTCTCTTTTATACAAGAAATGAAGATGTGTTTGATTTCTATCTTTACCATATCTAAGTAATTTATAAGTTTTGGGCAACTATTATGAACATATTGGAAGTACTGGTATAGACTCTTATGCCTTGTATGAAATTATGAATATTTTAAATATTTCCAATTTTTTATTTAATTCATACAATGTTCATATATGTAGTTAATATCTAGCATGATATATTATCTTAACAGATGAATATTGGAACCAATAGAAGTATTGGAATAAAATGTTGGTATGCCTAGACATAGGATAAATATTGATCTTTTTATTTTTTCTCTATAAGTGGAAGAATCCAAAATCCTTGATTTTCATTTAGTATGATAAGCCTTACATCTATAGTAGATAATATTAGTTTAATTGCAATCTAGCAGAATACTTCCTAATGGGTTCGACACTCAATCATTTTATTACTTGATTAATATGTATACTTGTGTATCTAGTGGGTAATCTATATCAAATAAAACCTAAGCATTAATTGACCCCAAGATATATTCTTGTTCATACACGCATTTAGTTAACAACACCTCACATTAAGTTGTTGGCATCATTGCCACGAAAGTAACATGCGTATTACAATTTTAAATTATATTGTTAAACTAGTTGCATATTTAGACCTACTTGAATCCCATATCTTTATTTTATAATTTATATTAAAATTTTTTAAAAAGAAAAAATATTGATTGTTAGTTGTTATTTTTTTAGTTTTTAGTACATCATTATTGCATGTGTAATAGATCTAGTAAGGTGCCCTTGCAGTTTGATTCTAAAATTAAAAGGACCTTACAAAAATCTGAAAAAACCAAAAAATGTTTTAACACTAGAGATGACAGAACTAGTAGAAGTATATCAATCTTATAGAATATGGAATCCACTATAGTATCAATAGATCTATTATCTACACTAAAAACTTTGAACTATAACCCTCCATAACTTTGACGGTTCAAAATTTCTAATTTGGGTGAACTATTATTGAGGATCCCAACCTACAATAGCTGCCTTCTTAGAAATTTGTGCAATTAAAGTATAATGATGTCAGCGATGATGCTTTTAGGATTCATTTATTTCCATTTTTGCTAAGGGACAAACCTAAGATGAAACTAAATTCTTTTGGCCCCAGACTCTATAATCACTTAGAATGAGTTAGCATATAAATTCCTAGCTAAGTATTTCCTACCTTTCAAAACTGCCAAGTTTAGAAATAATATAATATTTTTTGTCTAGTTTGAAGGAGAGTTAATCTATAAAAGTTGGGAGTGATTTAAGGAAATACTTAGGAAATGTCCTTAGATGATTTGCCCGATTTGTTGATTATTCAAACCTTTTATAATGAACTGGTAGGATCCCTTAAGTCAATCATTGATGCTATAACCGGAGAATCTTTAATGTCTAAACCATTTGATGAAGCCTATGCATTAATTAAAGAAATGGCTACAAATAATTTTCAGATGCCTTTTTATAGGGTGAATCCTAAGGGATTAGTTAGAATGTATGAATCAGATGTATTATCTATTTTAACTTCCCAAGTAGCTATAATTTCTAAAAAAATAGATAGTGTTGGAGTTATAATAAGATCGCCTATGTATAGAATTTACACCACTCCTATTGTAAATATTAGGCAAGTGAGTGTTGTGGTGCCTAACATCTTAACACTACTGCATTACCCCTAAGGTTTTGATTAAAGCAATCAGTTCAAAAATAGGAAGATGCCTTTGAAAGATATCGTAATTCAAATGAGAATTAAATTACAGGATCAAGCTATAACCCTTAAAAAAAAGAAAATTAGATAGGGCAGCTTGCTAGATTGATCAATAACCATAAATTAGAATAGCAATGCAATAACATTTAGCTTAAGAGTGGAAATATTTTTGCGACTCTTACAAGGAAAAAGATCAACTTTAAAAGGAATGTCGTATAGAAGAAACCTTAGAAGCTGAATCTCCTTCCCAACAACTTGAACCTATCAAAGAAACTAAGAGACCTACTAGGAAGGTTATAGAGAAATCACCACCACCTTTCCTTTAGAGGATGATCAAGAAAACTTAGAGAAATAATTCCTTAGGTTCATAGAAGTATTTAAAATATTAACCATAAATATTCCCCTCTCTAAAGCCTTGGAGCAGATGTTTACCAATGTTAATTTCATGAAGGATATTTTGAATAAGAAAAAAAAGTTAGGAGATTTTGAAACTGTAACTTTAACTGAGAAGTGTAGTGGAATCATTCAAAAGAAACTTCACGAAAAATTAAAATATCTTGGTAGCTTCATCATTTCTATGACTATAGGAGATAAATTTTTTGCTAGAGCTTTATGTGATTTAGGATTTAATATCAATCTTATGTCCTTATCCATTTTCAAAAGATTAGATATAGGAGAGTTCTAACCTACCTTTGTCACCCTTCAACTTGTTGATAGATCATTTACTCATCTTAAGGGGGTGATAGAGGATGTTCTTGTTAAGGTAGATAAGTTTATTTTTCTATTGACTTCATAATTTTATACATGAAAAAGGATGGGGAGATACCTTTTATCTTTGGAAGACCTTTCTTAGCAATAGGTAAGGTTGTGATTGATGTTTCATGAAGGGGAATTGACTATGGGAATTTAAGATCAAGAAGTGACAATTGATGTTCTTAGATCCATAAAATTCCCCAATGAATATAATAGAAACTATTTTAGAGTTAATTTGGAAGAAACTACAGTGGATAACTTCAAAGAAGATTTAGTAGAGGAAAGATCTTTGGAGAAAGAGTTAGATAGATATTATGAGGGCTTAGGAGAATATATTGAATCCATTTAAGATATTACTAAGACATTTAAAAAAAGATTTGAGACTTTAGATACATCATCTGCGGGTAGAACTCTAAGACCATCTGGAAAGGAAGCCCCTATTTTAGAGTTTAAGATTTTACCTATCCATCTTAAGTATGTCGTTTTAGGTATAGATTGAACTTTTCTTGTGATAATTTCTACAAACTTGGAAAAAGAAAAGAAAGGCAAGTTAATTAGGGTTTTAGGAGATTTTGAGAAAGCATTTGGGTAGTCTATTACTGATATCAAAGGGATTAGCTCCTCACTCTAAACCCTCACTCTATATGCATAGGATCTTAATGGAAGAAAATTCTATACCCAAAGTTGACCCTCAAAAGAAGACTAAATCCCTTTATGAAAGAAGTTGTTAAAGAAGAGATACTTAGATGGCTAGATGTTGGAATTTTCTATCTTATTTCAGATAGTGCTTGGGTGAGTCCTATTCATTATATTCCTAAGAAGGGTGGCTTGATTGTAGTATCTAATGAATACAATGAGCTTATTCCTACTAGGACTTTTACTAGTTGGAGAATTTATATAAGCTATAGGAAGCTGAATAAAGCCATTAGAAAAGACCATTTTCCTTTGCCTTTCCTTGACCATATATTAGAAAGGTTAGTAGGACACTCTTTTTACTATTTTCTAGATGGGTATTCAGTATACCACTAGATTCCTATAGCAGCTAAGGACTAGGTCAAAACCACATTAACTAATCCCTATGAGACTTTTACCTTTAGAAGAATGTCTTTTTATATTTTTAATGCATGTGCTACTTTTTAAAGATGTATGATGTCAAAATTTTCAAACTTAATTGAGTAGGGCTTTGAATTTTTTTATGGATGACTTTTTTTTGGCACTGCTTTTGATTCTTATCTTTATCATTTAACTTCTATACATAAAAGATGTGCATAAATAAATTTAGTGCTAAATTGAGAAAAATATCAATTTATGGTGGCAAAAGGATTGTTTTAGGATATAAAATTTCTAAAGAAAGATTAGAGGTGGACAAAGCGAAGGTTCAGTTGATAGGAAAACTACCACCACCCACTTTAGTTAAGGGGATTAGGATCTTTTTAGGGCATACATGATTTTATAGTAGATTCATAAAAGATTTTTCTAAAATTTATAAATTGTTGTCATTTATTAGAAAAAGATGTTCCTTTTTTTACACTATATGTCTTGATGCCTTTAACACTATGAAATAATATTTAATCACTGCTCTTGTTATTATTGCACTTAATTGGTCTTTGCCTTTTATGATTATGTATGAAGCAAGTGATTTTTTTGTAGGTGCTATTCTTAGCCAAAGCAAGATAAAAATTTTATGTCATTTTTTATGCTAGTAAAATATTGAAGTCTGCACAGTGTAATTATACTCCCACTAAAAAATAAATTCTAGCAATTATCTTAGCTTTTGATAAACTTCAATCTTATTTCATTGGCACAAAAGAGATTATGTGTATTGATCATTCTATAATCAAATTTCTTATCACAAAGATTCCAAACCTAGATTAGTTTGTTGGATTCTATTTTGCTACAAGAATTTGATATAGAATTTCTTTATAGAAAATGTAACAAAAATCAAATTGCTAGTAATCTTCCAACTTTTACATTCAAATAACATGCATTTACTAACACTAATATCAATGAATTTTTCCTGATGAAGAACTATTTGCATTATATCTAAGTAGATTATTTTGGTATGTTGATATAGTTAATTTTATTGTAAGTTATGTGCTTCCTCTTGATTATCTTCTACTAAAAAAAATTGCATAATGCCAAATACTATTTTTGGGATAAGCTATATCTATTTAAAACTTGTAATAACCAAATCATTAAGAGATGCATCTTTGAGGATGAAGTAGACTCAATAATTATGGAATGTCGTGAATCACATTATAAATGGCATTTTGGAGCTTTTAGAACTGCTTCCAAGGCACACCAATAAGGATTTTATTGGCCTACATTATTTAAAGATATTAATGAATATGTTAAGAACTGTGATAAATGTCAAAGAGTATGCAATATTTTTAAGAGAAATGAAATTCCCTTAAATTATATTTTGGAAATTGAGTTGTTTGATATTTGGGGATTAGATTTTATGTGACAATTTAAATAATCCCATAAATTCCAATACATATTAATTGTTGTAGATTATGCGTCTAAATGGATTGAAGGAATGGTAACCCCTAGAACTGATGCTCAGGTTGTGCTTAAATTTTAAAGAAAAATATATTTTTTAGATTTAGAATGCCTGGAGTTTTAATTAGTTATGGGGGAAGTCATTTTTGTAATAAGAGAATAGAAGAAACACTTTAAATTTGATATTCATCATAGGATTGTAATAGCTTATCATCCCCAAACTAGTGGCCTGGTTGAAATTAATAATAAGAAGATTAAAAAAATCTTGGAAAAATTATATATTTTAATAGGAGAGATTGGGCTATATGCATTATGGGAATATCGAATTGTTTTTAAAACACCTATTGGAATGTCTCCCTATCATCTTCTTGTAGAAGTAGAACATAAGGCATTTTGAGCTATGAAAGAGTTAAATTTTAATCTTAAAGAAGTAGAAGAAAAAATGCAAATACATTTTAATGAGTTAGAGGAATTTAGAAATGAAACTTATGAAAATGCTAAGATTTATAAAGATAAAATTTAAAAATGGCATGATTATAAGCTTATTAAGAAAGAATTTACCATGGGATAAGAGGTTTTCTTTTTAACTCCAAATTAAAATTATTTTTAGGTAAACTTAATTCTAGGTGGTTAGGCCCATTCACCATTATAAAAGTATTCCCTTACGAAGCTATATAAATTTAGGATAAAAAGCCCTTTCACATTTTTAAAGTAAATAGTCATTGATTGAAGTTCAGTTAGGAGGAGATACTAATCATACAAGGAATATCACTAAATTGGCTCACCCTAAAGATATGGCATGATTTGATTGAAGATTGAAAACTTAGTGCTAATAGGAGGCAACTCAATTATGTTTTGTGTTGTGAGTATTTTTAGTTTTTTTTTAGTATTTGGTTATGTTTTATTTATCAGTAGTGTGATTTTTCTATTGTAATTATTTATTTGTTTACTATAACTATTTTTGACATTGTTATGTTAGTTTAATTTATATTTTATGAAATTCTCAAACAAGCTTAACTATTAAAAATTATTATCTACATAGCTCTTGCACTTTGGTTATTTATTTTGCCAAAATAATAATAATAATTAAAAATTATTAAATTAAGAATAATAATAAACTTTAGGCAATAATTTGAATGAATAAAACACTTTAATTCATAATTTGAAAATTATAATAATTAATTAAGGAAAATTATCTAAGTCATTTTCTTATTTCAACTTAAAAGCTATACACTTAAACACTGAGTACTGAATTGAAGCACGAGTAATTGAGTTTGGAGAAACATGAGTGTATAGATTAAATTTATGAAGATCATTATAAACCTAACTATGAAATTAGCAATCTTATTAAATTCCTACATTAATTTATCTAGGAATGTTTGAGGGATAAAGAAAAATTGATATTCAAAATCATTACTATGTACTCCAAGTATAAAAAAGTAAAAAACATGAAAATCAAAATAAAGAAAGAAAAAAAAAGATGAGTATATTCATAAATTAATATCTATTGAAGCTTAATTCCAAAAAGCATCATATATAATACCTAAGTCAAATAGGATAAGGTAAGTGAACTAATACATGTGATGGTGTACTAATGAACTTCTAAGTTAACTACAAGCATAACTAATCTTCAATTGATATGCTTTTCATATCTAAAATCAGAAGTCAAAACATGCACATACACTAATAATGGATAACCTCAGTTCAATTAATAATAAGGATGATTAATTAGGCTAATTATTTATAATTATTCAAATTAACATTTAGACTTTGATCATTCTAAATTACAGTAGCACTACGATGTTAGGCTTGAGAGCACAATAGTGTAAGAAATTATCGCAGCTGCATTTGAGGCTCTATTCTACAATAATTCTGGATTCAATATACAGCACTGCAGTACTTGGCCACTAACAATATATATATATATTATTCTAAATTCTAGGCACTAAAACACCCTAGCGCCTCCATCACCCCTCTTTTGGTTGGCTTGACATGAAAGAAGAGAGGGAAAGCGAGAGGAAGAGGAGAGAGAGAAACGAGAGAGAAAGTTAGTTTTGATCATTTTTGTCTATTACTTTAGTTAGGAAAAGTCTTCTGATTGTTACAAGCAATTCAAATCTCACTCTAATTTTTAATGAATTTGAGTTTGATGAATTTAATGTCTCCTAAATTGATAAAAATATATTTTCTCCTTATTTATCACACTTTTATCGTGTCAATTTTTGTATATGATATATATGAAATTTATGGATATTTTGATTATAATATTATGAATCTTATTGATAAAAATAAAAGTTATAATTTTTTCAAGCTATAGACTAATATATAGATTTTCTTATATTTCATAGATTTAAGCATTTTATGTTGTATGTAATACATTAAAAAGAGATTAATACAACTAATATAAGATAAATATAGTATTTGTATGTAACGAAGGTTGACTGTTAAAACTATTAACATAGGTTGACTGTTAAAATAAAATACCCTACATAGGAGGGTGTGCCAACATATTTTCTTTTAAAGTTGGTTATGGTGTTATCCTAGTTATAGCATGTACTGATGACTGATTAAGCCAACGGGCAGAGGGTGATGAATCTTAAAAATTCATTAAAAGCCACATGTAATAATTATATTGAATAAAGTAGTTGTAATGATAATAATAATGATGAATACAAATGAAAGAAAGAAAACACTATAATAAAGCTATATGTCTTGCCTTGCTTAATCATATACTGATGCATACATATATGGATAGCATTGATAGTTAGGTTACAAATGTGTTCGCATATTTAGCATATGAATAATTACATGTACTGATTTTATAATAGATAAATGATAATAGACAAGATTGATTGCATTGACACCTATATGTTCATGATCTATAGTACTCATTTCTTTATTACCAATATATTTGTGTTCTTGCACCTATTATTAATCTATGAATTTAAGCATAATGATTTTACTTTTCATTATTGATCATATTGAATCATGCTAGTGATGACTAATCATTGATGTAAGAATCCTTCCTTCCTTATATTTGAAGAAGAAGTTGATTATTTTAGAATAATATATCTAATTTTCCTTGAGGGAGATTAACAAAAATCAAGTGTTCATAGATGGACAACACCTAATAATATGGCTTGATTTCCCAATTAGAGTCATAGAAAGTAAGGCATTTAAGCATTATTTTTATTTTCAACATTTTTTTAAGTTTTTTATATTTTCTCTCTTTTAAAAAAAAAAAATTTAGGAAAAGTTATATTTTCTTTGTTTTTAAAAGAACTTTTTTTCCTTTTTCTTCTTCTTTAAAGAGAGGTTCTCTCTTTTTTTAAAGATTTTTTTATATATTTTTAATATATATATATATATATATATATATATATATATATATATATATATATATATATGTATATACATTTATTTATTTTTTAAATTTTGTAAATCTTATACTTAAAGTCATATAACTCTCTTCCTTAAAGTTATATTAGTCTCTTCATTAAAGTTATGCAACTCTTTTCATTAAAGTCACATAATTCTTTCAGTTAAAGTCATGCAGTCGACCCCTCCTCTTTTGAAGTATAAATACCCCTTCATGAGGGGAGCAGTTTGCATCAGTTGTCTTCTCCAATCTTCCCTCATTTCTTGCCCCCTTTTCTTCTCCATTTCGTGACACAAGAGAGGCACCCATCTGTTTTGAATATGTGATATCTCCTTTCAAGCTCCAATGCCCCTTTCTTTAGAGAACAAGTTGATCTTGCCCCTTTTCTTCTCCACTTCTTCTCTCAAAAGAGGTATTCCACTATCTTGAATATAGGATACCACTTTCAAGCTCTAGTGCCTCTCTCTATAGAGAACGAGTTACTCTTGCTCCCTTTCTTCTCCATTTCTTCTCCCAAAAGAGATATTCCACTATCTTGAATAGTCAATATCCTTTTTCAAGCTCCTGGGCCCCTTTCTATAAAAAATGATTTGCTCTTGCTCCCTTTCTCTTCTCCACTTCTTCTCTCAAAAGAGGCATTCCACAGTCTTAAATAGGTGGTATCTCCTTTCAAGCTCCAATTCCCCCCTTTTGTAGAGAACGAGTTACTCTTGCCCCACTTCTTTTCTTGACTTCTCTAAAAAGAGGCATTCTTCTATCTTGAATAAGTAGTATCCCCTTTTAAGCTCTAGTCTCCCTCTCTATAGTGAATGATTTTTATTTCCCCCTTCTCTTCTCCACTTCTTCTCTCAAAAGAAACATTATAGTATCTTGAATAGGTGGTATCGCCTTTCAAGCTCTAATGCCCCTCTCTATAGAGAACAAGTTACTTTTGCCCCATTTGTTTCTCCACTTTTTCTCTCAAAAGAGGCATTCCACTATCTTCAATAAGTGATATCCTCTTTCAAGATTTAGTGCTCCTCTCTATAGAGAACGAGTTTCTCTAGCCCCCTTTTATTCAGCACAACTTCTCTAAAAGGAGGCATTCCACTATCTTGAATAGGTAGTATTCCCTTTCAAGATCTTGGGCCCCTTCTTCAAGAGAATGAATTACTCTTCATTTGGAGTTATGAGTAATACTCAAGATTTTTATCTTGATGGTGAAGCTTTCATATTTATCTTGAAAAAAAGTTGATTGACTTCATTTCAAGAGATCTTTTATCTAATTTAAAGCCTTAAACTTCTCCCAACAGGGAGGTAATCATTACAAAAATTTATTGCAGCGTTGGATGCAAAAATGATGTAGATGAAAGTACTTCAATTCATGGAGTTTATCTTTATCTCTTTGCATCAATATTTTAAATAAAAAAGATTATATATTTGAATATGATGTAAAATTATAAAATTTATTATGTTAACATCATGTAAATCTAGTAACCTTATATATGGCTTCAAAATATTTATATATGCTTGACTGAGGTTTATTTCAATTTATTTAAAATAAACAATGTTGTACTTTTATGTAAGAATAATTCTGATTTGTGAACTTTCCCCTCAGACGAAACCAAGTCCCTTATGCAACTTTGAGATATTGCCTCGAGTTAGAACAACCTGATCAGAAAAATTCAATCATTATGTAGCTTTAGCCTTCTAAGTTTTTTGATGAAGCAAAGAAATATGTGTCTTTTAAGGCTTTTAGCCTTCTAAAATTTTTATGTACTTGTACATTTTGAGACTTTTAGCCTTCTAAGAAATTTGGTTTACTTTTACCATATAAGGTTTATGTCTTTTATGATTTTTGAATGACTATATACATCAAGAGGTTTGTGCCTTCTGAGATTTTAAGTGTATATATATACCTTTTAAGGTTTTTGCCTTTTGAAGTTTTACATTCATGTGTTTCTTTTGAGGATTTTACCTTTAAAACTTTTTGGATAATCTTGAATCTTGTGAGGCTTTTACTTTTAGAGATTTTTGAAGAATTTAAGATGCATATATCTTTTGAGGTTTATATCTTCTAAAATTTTTGGATTGTCTTATACTTTATGAGACTTATGCTTTTTGTGGTTGTAGGCATTCATATATCTTTCGAGGAACATATTTCTTTTGAGACCTCTACATTTGGAGATTTTAGGATAATCATACACTTTTAGAGGCTTTTATCTTCTGAGATTTTTGAATGAGTGGAGATCATGTGAGCCAGTTATTCTTATAAAATCCTTCTAGCAAGAACCATGTATTCCACTACCTTTATATTAAGGCTACCTCATGGGTGTGCCTTCCTAAGATTGTTTTTTAGAGCATTACTTGATGGAAACTCATGTAAAAGAGGTTGGGAGAACTCCACCAAGGTTATTTGACCTATCCAATATTATTTATCAAAGCATTTCTTGATGGTATTACTATATGGAAGAGGTCAAGAGAAATCCACCAAGGATGTTTGATCTAACAATAGGGCAATTTTTTTAATAGGGATTATAGAAAGTAGGTGTCCACATAAATACAACCATACGTAATAGCAGAGTTATATCTTATCAAAATACTAGAGATGGTGCCAATTATTGAAGGTGATTATTGACAATAATGGTGGTTGTTGATGATAATAACTGATGGTTATCGTTGGTGGCAATAATTAGAAAATATAAGAGAACTCTCTAATACTCTCCTTTCTCTACCCTCTCATGTGGAGAATAGGTTTCTATTTGTAGGACTTCTGGGATGAGCATTTTAGTAATTTGAACTATAATTCAAAATACTCTATCATATGATCCGTATTTATTCCCTTAATCATGAAGCATGTTTTTAGTATTTAAGTGCCTTGATGATGTCATAATTGAGTGTTCTCAGGCTCATTGGATTTGTCTCATCGAGCCATTCAATTTAACTATAACCATGTCAAATTTGATGTTTAAATGGTTATGAATTCCTAAACCCTAAACCCTAAAGAGATATTCAATTCACCATAAGTGTAAACAGAATATTCACTTAACGTTGGTTATGAAATTAAATCTATATTTAAAGTTGGGTCTGCATCCTTAGATTATTCCCCTATCTTAGAAAGGAATAAAGGTAAGGTTTATTTTAGTTATGGGTTCTATACTTCTTATAAAAACAAGACTCTATAGTTAATTATATCTCCTAAAAGAATACTCTCAATTAAAGTGAAGACTAAAAAGGTTTTCAAATTCATATAAATTTAAGAAAATATTTGGGCTACTAAAATATAATTATATAGGCTTTAGATTAAAAATTCTAGAGTTAAATTTAGATTGATTAGAAAGATAAAGTAGAGAAGATTTATAGAAAGAGAGGGGTGTATACAATATGTACTTACACATTTCTAGAGTGACCTTCTAGTTAACAATCCTGAGCACAAACAATCAACATATGCATGCGAGATTTGGTAGGCTCTATCCTAAGAATCAAGGAGTTATAGTTTAGAAAACTTTATAATCAAGACTCTATAACATGAATATAATCACACAATGAGATGAAATGTAAAGAAGAATGTAAAAATAAAACTTTTATTTATTAATGAATTTTAGAGTACAAACCTAGGGTTTGCTATGAAATAAAGGTGGCCAGGTTCCACCAACAACAAGCATAAATTTCTATTCTATATAAATTTAAATTTAAATATGATTGTTTATTCCTCCTTGGAATCTTCTAGCTGCGAGATCTTCTATAGAATTCCAAAAGTAATGATTTTCAAAAGAAGAAAAATCATTTCTTTTGAAACCTATATATTTACATAAACAATCATTTTTAAATCTTTACAACTCTTGACACTGCTCAGCTCGATCTAGCTTTACAAAATCTCTAAAACATTTACATTTACATCTACCTTTACATTTACATAATTACCTAAGTACATTCTAATTTTGTCGGAATATAAAATGCAGTATATTAAAATGCAATGTATGCAGTATATTTGCATAATTACCTAAACCTAAAAAATCCAATACATACATGCCCTCCATAAGGAATTGTGCATGATCTCTTAGTTTATTCATGATTTATTAAAGGTTGTTTAAAGATCACCCAATACAATGTGTTAGTGTCTTCCTGTAAGGAGTCGTACACAACATATGGGGATCTTTTGGCTATTTAAAATTATTTAAGGACCCATTAAATCCAATGCGAATCTGCCCTCCCAAGAAATTAATCACAAAGCATTAATGGTCCTTTAAGTATTTAATTAATATTATATATCAAATTGATTTGATTAAAGTAAACTTAATCAAATAAATTATCAAATTAAGTTGGTTTCAATAATTTTAAATTAAATTATTATTCACTAATTTTTATTTGAATTATTTAAAATATTTATTTATTTATTAAATTTGTAATTATTTTTAATTAATTATTAATAATTTATTATTTATTTAAATTTCACTTAGTTATTATTGATTTTTATTTATGTTATTTTTATTTATTTTATCCATTTAAGGTGTATTTATTAAAATTTATTTGATTTTAATTAATTTTTAAGTATTTTAGTTAATTATTTAATAGCTTTTATTTATATAAGGACTTGGGGTGTTTAATTAACTAATCAAATTAATTCAAATAGTTATGAGATTAAGGTCATTAGTTAAGACTAACCAATAGACCAATCATTAAAAAATTGAAAATTAATTTGATTAATATTTAAATTTTAATAATTTTATTTAATTATTTGTAATTCAAAGTTAATTGAAAATTAATAAAATTTTAATTAAAATTTAAATGGGTTTTTCATTTTCCTTGATTATAGATGTGATTTAGGGTTGATTGGAGCTTGATTCATATTTTTAGGAGTTTTAGGTGATTTATTAGAATTTTTATAAAAATTAGCCTTTAAATAGGGCTGATTTTAGGTTTACTTAATTAAAGTGCCAAATGAATTCAAATTAATGTGTAATTTATTCCTAGAGTGTTTCATATCACTAAGTTTACTAGGTTTAAGTTTCACCCCTATTAGATGCATGCAAAATTTCCTAGAATTTTTCTAAGCTTACTAAAAATTACCTTAATTATTTTCCCTAGGTGTCTCTATTGTTCAAATGGGCTTGCAAACCAATGTATCTAGCCCTTGCAACAGTACAAACATACCAAAAAAAAAAAATAAAACCCTAATTCTATATGGATTGAATGCAATAAATTTCTAAAGTATTGAGTCAATTATGTCTCAATAATTTAGAAATTAAATTACATATATTGACCAAGGACTAAGAAAATCACTGGATGTAAGGAATGTCCCCAAATATACCCTAGCAAAATTTGAGCCTAATCAAATGAATATATAGAGAGTATTTAAAGAAATTGGGTAAACATTCAAAGTGAAATTTCTCTTTGTATATTCATTATTTTAACTCAATTTTATTTTTAAAATGTGAGGAATTTCATATTGAAAATATAGAGTATTTATATGTATAACTTAGTTAAGTATTCAATTATTTATGATTTTTCAAAGATCTGCACTATTACATCCATTTAATAGATAGCCTAGACTATTTTCCAGCAGTCGGCGATGCTTTTACTCGTAGCGACATGGGGCTAGTTGACTCAGATGATGGTGGTCAGCTAAGTTAGTTTACTTTTCCAGCACGACAATCATCCAAACAGTTCAATCGCCCATGGGAGGAATGGATGGTTAGGATTAGATCCCACAGTTGGGTTCAATTTGGAGAGATCGGATAGAACTTAAGAATGATGAGATCACGATTGTCCAAATTAAATAGAATGAATGGATAGTCATGATTATGTGTTCCTCGTGAAGAAGCCAAAACCCCTAAACTTAAGTTTCATTTATGCTATTGATATGAGAGTTTAGATGGTGTCATGTTTTAAATAGAAGTGTGAAATGACTACTAGAAGAGTGAGGGATAATCTTATAAGTTTTCTTGCAATGTTTAAGAAGTTCTTTAGGAACCTAGATAAATATAGAGGGTTTAAGTTTTACCTCAACATAGTGGGTTTCAGTAAGTGTTTGATGGCTAGTCTTTCTCCTTGCAAGCTTCAAAGCAATTTTGATGAAGACACCAAGGCTGGAGGATCTTTGAATAGGAAGTTTGAATACCATGGACGGACAATCCTTTAGTTCTTCATCATTCTCAATGTCAACAAGCTTCAAATAATCAGGAAACACCAGGGGAATGTAGAGAAGGCTCTAGGAAGGAAAAATGAAATAAAACCTTGACTGGAGTGGAGAAAGTATTCTTAGAATGAGGGTTTGGAGGCCTCTACCATACTCCCTACAGTAGGGTTTGACCCAAGTACTGTAATGCATCAAAGGAGTTCCCTGGATGGCATACAGCTATCCCAGGTGGTTAAGGAGCAGGGGGTGGCTGCAAAGCTTGAGAGTGACTTGGGTGAGCTCATATGGGAGGGGACCACACATGCCATTTTAGTCCAAACCAAAAGCTGAGCTGGGGTTAGGAGATGTTTAGGGATATTTTAAATTAATTTGTATGGGTTTAGCTCAGTTGATTTGTAGGGAAATGGGTTATTTAATAAGGGTTGACCACTTAAAGGGGTTTAAGCTCTTTTTTATCTGTTTATTCAGTCAACTAGTCAAGGCTGAGTGGGATAGGTCTTAGGAGAGATTTACATGCTATTGGAATGAATTCTAAGAGACTTGAAGTAAATGATTGGATGTTTGAGTGAAGGGTTGACCATATAAACGAGTTTGACAACTCTTGGTGAGTTGATCAAGTTAAATTCACCATGATTTGACTCACGAAGGTGTTGGGTTTATTTAAAGCATGCAAGGAAGTAATATTTTGGGGTTGAGTGGGTTAAATTTAAATGTATGCACTCGATTGACCCATAATGACCTGGTTTGACCAAAGCTGGGTTTAGTTGACTAAGTCAACTGATGATTGGGTTAGGGTGATCAATCATGTCTAATTTACTGGAATTTGTATTTAGGTAAGTTTGGTGAAGTTCAGGAGTGATCTTGGGTTTAATTATAGGTAAGCAGGGTGCTCGAATAATCAAGCTAGGTTGGGCTAGCCCAACTAGGTCAAACATGTCAATCACTGACTAAAGGGTCCAGTTATGAGAATTTTGATGTGTGGAGCTCCCAATGAAGTGATCTGGACAATGGTTGAAGTCAGGGGGTCAGTGTACTAAAGGAGGCAGTGCACTGGGTCAGATGATTGTAATGCAAGGTCTTGGGTTTTCAAGATGCTGGGGGTTTATGATTGTTGATTAGTTTAGGGTAATTGAACTTCAAGGCGATTAAAGTTTGGGGTGATTGTAGCTCAAGTGACTATAGGTAAGGTGACCTCAGCTAGAAGTGAGGTCAACAATATAAAAATTTTATTTTTAAAATCACTTAACACATATTTTTAGTGTTTTTAATTTTGTTTAAACATAAATATTAACTTTGCATCCCTTGACTACCTATTATGAACAACATCAATAAGAACTCCTTGGAAGGAGTAAACAAAGTGAGATTTTGTGATGTGGACAATTGTAATCTTGAGATACACCACAACACTAATTTGCTCCTCACTACTCTTGTTACTACTTATTTTCCTTTCATTTAGCAATTATACACTAGCTTTTTATTTCTTGCTTGCATTACTTAGTAATCCCTAGTACCACTAGCATTATAGGTTGATATATATATACAAAAATATAATAAATAGAACAGCAGAAAATACTAAGACACTACTTAAAGTTGTTATTCTATTGGTTTTACTATTTTGGCTTCTCTATTTGTTAACTTATGCATCAATTGGTATCAGAGCTAGCATTTCAATGAGATGGTGGAGGGAAGCAAGCAAGCTACACCCGATGATGATTAAAGTTTGGAAGCTTTGTGGGCATCTCAAAGGAGCATCACTAAGAAACTAGATGACCTCATCACCACTTTCTTTTATTTTTGATTGAAATGTGCAATGAAATATGACACATTAAGGCCGCTACTAGCCTGATAGCTCACCACCCTACTCCAGCAACCACACTAGTACAGCGTGCACCCATTTGACTAGGGAGATTCTTTGAAGGGCCTCAACTCCTATTCATACATTATCTGATTTAAAAGATGGCAATAACTATAATCCTCATTAAGAGCTATTAGACTCCATAGAGGAAGAATCTCATCAATTTTATGGTTGACCGAGGCATCATAGGACACATTACCAAGGGCATAAGAGCTTTTGCATTAAATTGGACATTCCATTCTTTGATGGTTGGCTTCACATATTGGATTACTTAGATTGGGAAAGGGTTGTCAAAATATTTTTTGAGTATATAAAAATTGCATCAAAAAAGAAAATTAAATACATTATCTATCATTTAAAAGGAGGGGCCATTGTGTGGTGGATTCAACTACAATAAAGTCGTAGAATGGAAGGCCAGGGTTGTATGAAGAATTGGCACACATGAAGCAACTCCTGAGAGGCCATTTTCTACCCGCTGACTTTGAGTAAATGCTTTATTTATAATATCAACATTGCAAGCAGGGAAAATAATCCACAAGTGAGTACACCAAAGAATTTTACCTCCTTAGCACCCACAATAACCTAAACAAAAATGAAAATCAGCTTGTTACTTACTATAATGAAGGTTTGAAGGACAATATTTAGGACAAGTTGAAACTTAACTCGATTTGGTCCTTGTCCCAAACAATGAATTTTACATTAAAAGCTTAAGTGCGATTACAATGACAATCTCACAACTACTAGGCTAAACCATCATTTATGGAAGGGAATGCAGATGCAGTGAAACCAGCCACGACCACATTTAAGACATAATTTAATGCGCTCAGTCTGACCCCCAGCCCTCCAACTGACCTAAGAGGGCCTAATAATCCAAAACTAGCAACCAAAGACAATCCATATGCCATATTGTTAACCTTGAAGTGCTTACAATGTTTCAAACTTAGCCATTGGTCCAATGAATGTCCAACTAGGCAATAGTTGCAACTGCTAGATGGTGACTAGAATAAAGAACTTGCTATTGTAGAAGCCTAAACTGAAGCCATTATAGGGTACCAACTAGGTGATGAAGGCAAACCATTATTTTTTTTCTAAAAAGAATTACTTCTCATAATGCAACACATTATTTCAGATGTGTTGTACTATGCATGGCAAGGTATGCAACCTTATTATAGACAGTAAATGCATAGATAATATCATTTCAAAAGCAACCATCCAAGCTCTCCAACCCAAGACTACCAAGAACCCAGATCTATATAAAATTAGCTAGTTTAAGAAAGGAGTGGCATTTTTAACCTCTGATATGTGTTGGGTTACATTCACCATTAGAAAGCATTACATGTGCAAAGTTCTTTGTGATGTATTGGACATGGATGTGTGTCATGTTATTTAGGAAGACCATGCAATTCGACGGTGGGATGGAACATGATGGCCAGTCTAATACATATTCTTTTGATTAGAAAATTAAGGAAAATTGGTTGTTACCGAGCCTTCCTATTTGCTATCCAAGGGATGCATTTGATGTTACTTCTACTTGTGTAATTTTAGACCACACCTTACTGCAACTTAAACCAAATAGAAATTCCATGCTAGCCTTCATTATGGTTGACTCTTCTGAACTTCACTCCTCCACCACTTATAACACAAAAGTTCAATAATTACTTTAAACCCATGTTGATGTTGTCTCCCCTGATTTGCCATCTACACTGCTACCACTTCGCTACCTACAACATCAAATTGAAAATGTTTCAGGTGCACCACTGCCCAACTTGCTACATTTCCATATGAGCCTTGTGAACACTCCATCTTACAACAAATTGTAAATGACTTACTGCAAAATTAATTCATCTAACCGAGCTTGATCCTTTATCCTGTTCCAACCTTAGTTATTCAAATAAAAGATGGCCAATGAAAAATGTGCATTAACAGCCGTGACAAAGGCTAGATCACTGTTAAGTATCATTTTCTTATTCCACAATTTAATGATCTCCTTAATAAATTTGTAGGTGTCGCCATTTTATAAAAATTGGACCAAAGTAGTGGATATCATTAGATTCAACGTAGATTGGGTAATGAGTGGAAAACAACCTTCAAAACTCATTAAGGCTTAAACGAATGGAAAGTAATGCCCTTCGGCCTCTACATTGCCCCTTCCACTTTTATGCATATCATGCATGAAGTTCCTAAGTCATATAATGATTAATTATGTGTCATTTATTTTGAAAATATACTGGTCTTTAGCTCTTTACTTGAACTTTATCTTGCCAACCTAAAACTAATTTTTGAAGCTCTCCGCCTCAACAAATTATTTCTTAACTTATCAAAATGTGAGTTTGCTATAACTCAGTCTATTTTCTAGGATTTCTTCTTTCTTTCAATAGTATTCATACAAACCCATGCAAAATTTCTTCTATTGTGGATTGGCCATCGCATAAATTCCTATCTGAAGTTTGCAATTTTCATTAGTTAGCAAACTTTTACCATAGATTCATAAGAGGATTTAGTGTGCTAATGGCTTCTATTATTGATTGTCTGAAATCTTAATCATTCCTATGGACTGATTCAAAATAACATTGCTTCAAAGCCATGAAGACAACTCTCTGCTCAGCCCTGATCCTGACCTTGCCCAACTTTAAAAAGCCTTTCCAAGTGGATACAGATGTGTCAACTATTGGCATAAGGGATATTTTGTCTCACTGTGGTAGGCTAATTAATTTTTTCACCAAGAAGTTCTGCCTAGCTTGATAGAAATGGTTCACTTATAAGTATGAGTTTACACCATTATTAGAGCTCTCAAGAAATGGGAATATTACCTATTGCACCAAGACTTTGTGCTTTGTAGTGACAACCAAGCTTTGCAATACATTAACAACCAAAAGAACATAAATAGAATGCATGCCAGCCAGATGGATTGTATTCTTCTAAAAATTTAGTTTTGTTATCAATAACAAGGCATGCAAGAAGTCTAACCTAGTAGTAAATGCCTTGAGCAGGCGATCAGCTCTGTTAATACAGCCCAAAACTAATATAACAGACGTGCAAGATCTATAGGCATTATTTGCATCCAACCCTAACTTTGCAAAATCATGGAATGGTTGTATGGAAGGACATCCAATTCTTGAAAACACCTTATTCCATGGATTCCTATTTAAAGGAAATTATCTTTGCATACCCAATTCATCATGGTGAAATAACTAATTAAAAAAACTCATTGAGGGGGACTAAGTGCTCATGTTAGTAGGGATAAAACACAAGAATAGCTGTAAGTTCAATATTTTTGGCCTCATCTTTGCTGGGAAGTCACCCATTTTGTGAGGCGATGTTTAGTATGTCAAACTTATAAATGCAACTCCCAAAATACTAGCCTCTACACCCCACTTCCCATTCCTGATTCCATTTGGGAAGACCTCAACCTTGATTTTATAATAGGCCTCCCTCGCACCCAATAAGGAGTTTATTCAATTTTTGTTGTGGTTGATCGGTTCTCCAAAATGGTTCATTTCATCCATTGTAAAAAATATTTGATGCCATCAATATTGCTTGCCTTTTCCTTGAGAAGATTGTTTGGTTGCATGGCCTACCTTGTAGCCTTATATCTGATTGTGTTGTAAAATTCATTAGCCACTTTTGGAAGCAACTTTGAAAAAGCTTAAACACTGATATCAAATTAAGTTATGCCTACCATCTCCAAATTGATTGTCAAACTGAGATTGTCAAACGAACAATAAGCAGTATGTTGTGCTTTCTTGTTCAGTAGTAACTGAAACATTGGGCATAACTCTTTAGCCAAGCTGAGCTTGCATACAATTTATTTCCAAATCATTTTACAAGATCTTGCCCTTCTAACATCATGTATACAAAGATGCCAAATCACCTTGCGTACCATGCAATATTACCTAAATGCAACAATACTACTGCTGCAAAAATAGTTTCACATATTACAAAGGTGATCCAATCTATTTGGGACAAAGGACAAGCTACAAGCATCTAATTCAAAATACAAACAACAAGCTCACCTTCGCAGGTGCCATAAGGTATTCAATCCTAGTGATCTAGTCATGCTATGGATGCGTAAAGAATGATTTCTACCAAGCACTTACTCTAAACTTAGTCCTAAAAAATTTGTCCATTTTTTATACATCGATGAATCAATGACAATGCCTATGTCATAGACCTTCTACCAAGTTTTCACACATCTTCCACCTTTAATGTGATTGATACGTATGCTTACCATCCTCTAGATGACATTCTGACTATCGCTACCTCACCGGAAGCGAGTTCTTTAGAGCTGAGGAGACCTGATGCGGGCTATTGTGACCCTATTTCCCTTTCTGTTAGCAATAGTACACTACCTTTTTTTCCTGCTTGCATTACTTAGTAACCCATATTACCACTAGCATTACAAGTTCATATATATACAAAAATGTATTAATCAGATTAGCAGAAAATACTAAGACACTACTCTGAGTTATTAATCTATTGGTTTTATTGTTTTGGCTTCCCTATTTGTTAGCTTCTGCATCATTTTGGGAGAGAAGACTAAAGAAGTGCTCAGCCTGTGAGAGAAAAGATGACATTGGCATTATAATTTATGAGTTAATAGAATGTGGCAGATTACAAATCTATCAATGGAGGCATAGAGATTGTGAATATTGCATCGCAGATCATGGGTCTAGACGATGTTGCATAGGAAGAATGAGGTGGTACGGAACTCGAGATAAAGTTCTTGTAGCCATTAGGGGGGATAGGAGGTCATTAGGCAAGATACAATCAGGAGGTAATTTCGCAAATGGCTCCAGATTATTGAAGACATTTTCATGACGATCATTGATGTTCTTATTCAAAATCACAAATGAGGTTGCCTCTTTCCCCAGTGAATGATAAATAGGAATAAATTAAAAATAAATTACTGGATAAGGTTTTAAAAAATAATAAATATAATTAATAAACATGTTTTTATTTAAACTTAGAAACAAAAACAAAACTAATTCAAAACAAAAATAAAAAGTGATCATAAGTGACCCCCATGAAATTGAAGCCCCAAAATTATTCTTGATATATCATCAAAAAATTATCTTAATCGGGCAAGAATCTCGAGGCAAGATCAAGTCGAAAACTTCTGAAATTAAATTTAGGATTGAACACCAATTTTAGCAAACTTATAGTCGAACTGAACGTCTCAAAAAGTCGAACCCGACGAGAAGAAATTCGACTCAATCTGAGCCCAAATAGGTCCAAATTGAAGACTCAAAACGCCTTTGGAAGGTTCAAACCATAAGTTGGATTTCCAAACGATTTCCAAACGTGACATGCTTGTAGTTGAATCAAGTGGATCGACGAGACGAATCCAACGAGCCCACAATTACCAAATTCTGATATCCCTAAGACATTTAAATGCCCAGTAAACGGTCTCCATTCAAAGGGATCCATATTGGCCGTCCATTCAAGCCATTCCCAATGTACCTTTGATCTACCTCCTATTTACAGGCCATGAAACTCCCAAAAAACTATAAATAGGCCTCACATTCTTAATTGAAGGGGACCCAAGCAAAGAAGAGAATGGAAAAAAGAAATAAAGAGAAATCAGAATTCTCTTTCCACCAAACTCCTCCTCGACCACCAACCGTTGTCGGACTATCATCAGATGTCTATATGGCCACCGACTTATGCCGAGCTTCTGCTCTATCACTAGCTATCTCCAAACAACCTCTCGGTAGACAACTGACGTCAGATTTCCATCCGAACACCGAACTTCGCCGGATTTCTATTCAATCTCCATTCGTCACTAGATTTTAACCTAACGGTTGACTGTTGTAATATGACCGTCCTTAATTTCTAGGAAAAATCAGTCATTTGTAATCTATTCAAACACAAGTGGAATCAATTTATGACGAACATAGCAGGGATCATGATTATTGTTAATATTTTCTTTGTAGTACCAGCTTAGACTTGGCAATGTACGAAACAATCTCGATTCAACGAATAGTTGCATCTCAAGTTGTAATCTACCAACTCATCACCCAATGACTACTACCCATCCAACCTATTTGGAACTTCTTAACACAACCATCATTTAGCTGATTTACATCGAATACTTCTCAAATACTTTTGGTCACATATGACCCGTTGTTATGTTTGAAAATATATGTGATCAGGTCGACGTTGAGTTGAATATTTTGTATGTATTTAAACCTTTTGTGCACGTCTTCTTTTCATGCTTAATATTTTTTATTGGAACCTCATTTTGTGAAACGAATTGTGCGAGCACGTCCGGATCATCAAGATCTTTCAAATGGGTCAATTCGTGCTAGAATTGGACACCGTTTATCATGTGTAGATGCGAGAGAAGGTGGGTTTATTATTATCATTTTTATTGTTATTTAAGTACATAAAAATATATATCTTTCTAGTTAATTTGAAATTAAATAAATATAATTAAATAAGTTTAGATTAAAATTTTAAATATAAGATTAAATATATATATACCCTCTTGATTAATTTAAAATTAAATAAATTAAGATTTAAGATATAAAATTTAATATACATATATACTTTTGATTAATTTAAAGTTAAATAAATATAATACTTAAAATTAAGATTAAAACATAAAATTAAATATATATATATATATATATATATATATATATATATATATATATATATGTTAAATAAAGATAACAAAATAATAAAATATAAAATCCCATTCAAAAATAATTTTAGATTAAATTTGTATACTGGTTATTTTATTTCAAATTTTCACATACCTCCAAATCAAGCATATTTTTTGATCCAATATTCAAGATGCATGTAAGAGAAGAGATATCTCCCTTATTACTTTTACAGGAAAAGACATCAAGAGGACATAGCTCACTTTTGCTTTTCAGAAAAAAGCAACACATCTCAGCAGAGGGGCTAGGTGGTCTTTGGCCAATTTAAAAAAAGAAGAAGACAAAAAAGAGGTGATGGCACTCAGGCTGGCACACTACCCAAAAAATAAAGAAGAAGAAGTAGCCTTCTCCCTCTCGATTTTTCAGGCAAGAGGTTCCTCTCTAGGTGGTCTTTGGCCCATTAAAAAAAAAAGAAGAAGACAAAAAAGAGATGAAGGCTCTAACGCTGGGAAAATTATTACGTCCGGTCACCGGACCTATTCCGCGTTCAGACGCCAATAGAAACACGCCATGTGGCAAATTTTTTTTATTCTAAAACTTTGCTTTATGTCTTTTCAGCCCGACCGGCTCGACCCAACCCGAAGATGTTTCGAAATTTCGAATACAAAAATCACGCACGAAGAGTTTCTACACACGACATTTTTATTTCCATCGGTCGACCTTTTCTTCATTCGTTGGCATTTCCATTCTTGCAAGACATTCTTCCCGGCAGTAGACGACGACGGTTGAGAACTGTATTTTAGAAAAGGTAATGCTGCGCCTTTGTTACGCTTTCGTTGCTCATAAGTTGCGTTTATGGTGCGCTTTTAAGTTTTATATTTATTGTTAGGGTTTAGTGATGATTTCATATATACTACTTTGTTCAATGTGATCTTAAAACGTTTATGAACCCTATCTCAACCTTCTGCAGAAAAGAGGAAACCAGTAAAAAGCGAAAGCTTTAGTTGAGCTTTAGGTGCGCTTTAGGTTTGCTTTAGTTGCGCTTTAGGTGGGCTTTAGGTGCACTTTAGGTGCGCTTTATTTGCGCTTTAGGCGCTGCTAAAAGCGCAACTAAAGAGCTTTAAATGAGCCTCAAAGCGCAGCCAACGCGCTTTAGTTGTGCTTCCTAATTTTTTTTTTCAGATGCGGTATCAAAGGCCAGTAACTTCCCGATGCTATGTTACGACGTTCAGAAAAATTTGCGATGTATTTTTTGAGATAATTGATGATGAAGTTGAGCAAACCGTTCGAAATTTAAAAATTTATCAATTTCTGAAGTTTCCTGTGTTCCAGCAGTGCATACGACTGCTATTTAAGATTCTGAAATTTTGGAATGCTAATGATGAAGGCTTTGTTGTCAATGGTCATTTGCTTAAATTTACTTCTGATGAGGTTTCATTGTTGACAGGTCAGCTTTTGAATAAGGAATTTTTGAGATGTTTTTATACTTTAAATTTACTATATTTGGCTAATTAAACAAATATTTCTCACAGGTTTGCCTAACAGAGGTGAGAAAATAAAATGAAAGGTTGATCCATTGACTGGACCTCTCTCAACCGATATAAAAACTAATATCATAAAATTAGATAGATTAACCGATAATGCTACTAAGATAATGACCTTCATAATATTTTTGTTGTCTAATCTTTTTTTTTCACTCAATAACCATAAAACCCCCAGAAGGCTCATATTTATATCAAATAATGTAAATGAGTTCTCTTCAATTAATTGGGCTGCATGCATACGAAATTTCATGGTCAATAAATTCAATACAATTCTTGACAAGTTTGCAATGGAAAAACCATTGGGTTACATCAATGGTTTTTTTCCGCTCCTACTGGTAAGTCTCGTGTACTAAATTTATTTCATTTCATTAAGGTTTTTAATATTAATTTATAATGTTTTATGTGTGTTATTATACAGATATGGTTTTTGGAACACTTTGCCTGTAATAAACCATCCAATCCAGACTTAAGACCTCAGTTTTTGAGATGGGAGGGGAATACAGACATGTATTATACACAAGACAGTGCTACAAAGTTATTTAAATTTTTGAAGAATAATGAGATAATTTTCAAGACTTAATTTTAATTGTTTAATTTATTGTTAGAAAGTAAAGCGCAACTAAAGCGCAACTAAAGCACAACTAAAGCGCTTTAGCTGCACTATGCGGACCTAATGATCTTGAGTTTAGCGCTCTATATTTGCTCTTTTAGGCGCAACTAAAGCGCAAATAAAGCGCAACTATAGCGCAACTAAAGCGCAAATAAAGCGCAATTAAAGCGCAACCTAAACTGATATTAGTTTTATCTTTTATGCAGATTTATCTTGTTCTACATAATGTTACAGACGAAGAAGTAGAACAATTAGGGGTTGACTTGAATGCCCTTCAGAACCTGGATATCCGTCCAAATGTGTATCCTATCAAACTTCATTCACCAAAACCCAAAAAAATTCAGACCTCCCCACCTCCCTCTCCACATTCTCCTCATGTTGAACCACCTCAAAGCTCTCCTCGACCTCCTGCTGAACCACCTCAAAGCTCTCCTCGACCTCCTGCTGAACCACCTCTTTCAACAGAATGGTCTAGTGTACAGAATAAACTTATGGAAGAAATACAGAAAATATGCAATAGAATTGAAGATAATATGGGAAAAAGAATTGAACTACTTGAAGATAATTTGGAAAAACTTCAAGCAACTGTAGATTCTTTGTAGTATAAATTTATCGATCATTTTATCCATTGTAATTATCATCCTATTAAATCCTCTCTATCTTCCTCTTCCTCTTTCTCAAATAACAAATCTGTAAATCCTTCCAAAACTTCTCCACCACCACCACCCCAGCCACCCACAACAGAAGCAGCTCCACCACCACCCCAATCACCCACAACAGAAGCAGCTGCATTACCACCCCAACCACCCACAACAGAAGCTGCTCCACCACCAACCCAACCACCCACAACAGAAGCGGCTCCACCACCACCCCAACAACCCACAATTAAAGCTGCTCCACCACCACCTCCTGCAGAAGATCCTCAAGCGATAGTGAAGTACGAGCCACACAAAAAAAAAGAAAAAGAGATGAAAAAAAAGAACCTGACACATTGGAGAAACCAAAGCCAAAACAGGATGTGATTTTCGTGGAGAAAATAGAGGTATTACCTCGACATGCTGAAATAAACATGGAATATCCCGGCAAGGTTTTCCTTACGTCAGAACAACAAGCTTTCATGGATGACTGTTTCAAGAAGTTCAATAAAAAGTAAGTTTTATTATTCTTTACTTGCAGTTTACTTGCGCTTTAGTTGCGCTTTACATGCGCTTTACCTGCGCTTTAGTTGCGCTTTACATGCGCTTTACCTAAACTTTAGTTGTGTTTTACCTGCGCTTTAGTTGCGCTTTACCTGCGCTTTACCTGCGCTTTACCTGCGCTTTACTTGCGCTTTACCTGTGCTTTACTTGCGCTTTTTATTTTGTAAGGACGACATTATTTTTCAGTCTGGAAATATAGAAATAAATCGAGGTGATATTGATGACATTTTGACAAATCAGTATTTGGCTGATAACCATGTAGATGCATTTGCTTTTTTATTATCTGAAAAGAGAAGGATTCTGCCAAAAGAATTTCAAAACTACCTATATATTTCTCCACTGTACAGGGTTAGTAAAATTTACAGTCATCTTATATAGTTTTTTAATAACATTATTTTTATCTAAGATTCTTTTTATATTTAATTATTGCAGGCTTATAGAGGTTATAAACAAGATTTTCAAATCTTCATACAGCACATAAATCTAGATTCTGTTAGGGAAAGCAAACTTATTGTTCAACCTATTTGTTTCCAAAGTCATTAGGTACTAGTTATAGGAAGGTTAAAAGATAAAGTATGTAAATTATATGATTCATTACCCAATCCAGAACACAAGGTAATTTGTACTTAAGTTGTGAGTTTAAAGCTTAACTTTATAAAACTGTTTTCTTCAATATCACCACACGAGTTTAACCCTTTTTTTTTCAGATTAAACAAATTCATGAAGATAAAGCAGGAGCCTTTCCAAGCGATATAACAACTTGGAAATTACAAACTGTTCGTGGAGTTCCAACTCAGTCAAATGATTATGACTGCGGAATTTTTGTATGCAAATATATGGAGAGAGTCATACTTCGACAGAAAATAGACTGGGCTTCTTTAAAAGACTGGCAAAAATACATGCCAAAATTTAGAGCTGAACTTGGATATGCACTTTGTCTTACGACAAAGATGTAAAGCTGCATTTTTATAAATTTTGTACATTTGAAAGCTTTTATAGAATCTTCGTGTTGTAAATCTTGTACATATTAATGTTAATATATACATCTTGTGTTGTACATCTTGTAACTTTTACTGTTAATACATAGTTTATGCCTTCGTAACTCTTTAATCGAATTTACTCTTATAAAGTAAAGCGCAACTAAAGCGCAAGTAAAGCTCAACTAATGCGCAAGTAAAGCGCAACTAAAGTGCAGGCAAAGCGCAAGGAAAGCGCATTTAAAGCGCAACTAAAGCGCAAGTAAAGCGCTTTGGCTGAGCTTTGAGGCGCATTTAAAGCGCTTTAGTTGCGCTTTTAGCAGCGCCTAAAGTGCAACTAAAGCGCAACTAAAGCGCAAGTGAAGCACATGTAAAGTGCAAGTAAAGCGCAGGTAAATAGCAGGTAAAGCGTAGGTAAAGCGCATAACAGTACATTAAATAAATATCTATTATTAAAATTCAATATTATTACACTGAAAATCTAATATTATTACAATATTATATTCACTGATCAGTGAATAATTAATATTATTACACTAAAAATTGATTAAATTCCAACTCTGAAGTAATGAAATCCATCATCAATCTGGTGTACTCAGCACCTGGCTGGCCTGTTGGGTGGCCTGTTATATATTCCTCACTGAAACATTCAGGCATGCTTGAGAAGTTCATCTGTGTTGAAGAAGGATCTTCCATTATTTTTTTCTCCACCATAGGTTGCTTCTCTGTAAAAAACCACAGCTTTAGTCTTAGTTAAGCAAAAAATAAATTTCACAGGTTATTAAAACTTACTTTTAGGCCGCTTCTTCTTTTCCCAATTGCTTTTTAGTCTTGCATTAGATATGCCTTTAGGTCTACGTTTTAGTGGATCTTTCAAATTTGCACTGCCACCTTGGGATCTTGCAGTATATTTCTGATTTGTTTTCTTACTACCAAGAATTGAGTATAAGTTTTCAGCCATGTCTTTCATTGAAGCAAGAATAAACTCCTCTGCCTCCTCATTCCCTTGAGCATCTGTACTCATCTGGTATGCAAATCTGCTCACTTGGTTCCTGAATATTAATCCCCTACCACCTTCAAGGTTATTATTTCTTTTAGCATTGGCCAAGTTACCTAAATAAATATCTTTTCGAGCCCTTGCTGACCATCATAGTACTAGGTACTTCTTGGGGATTCTAGCAATATCCAACTGTCTCAAAACCCTTAAACTGTGAGAACACAACAATCCCATGGTAACATACTTATTGCAGGTGCATTGAATGTTACCTGCCGTTGCATCAAAGTCAACCACCCAAGGATGTTGTTGTTCCTTAGAATCTATGTAGTTGACTAGAAACTTTGAAGAATCAGTCGAGACGAAGTCTATGCTCATTCCTCCCACTCCCTGTATAAATTCTTCCTAAAAAAATGAATATAGTTTTCTTGAGTAAAACCTTGCAGCTTGCTTTAATATTGAGCTGGTCCTTATCATAGGAACAATTTCTGACTGACTTCATTTGTACTCCTCATCCTGCTCATTTCGCCGCCAATTCATCAATACCTTTTCTAACCCAAGAAAACAATCAGTTAATGAACTTGTTTGCTTAGAAATACTATGACACACATTATTAGTACACTCGCTACGCTGCGTGGATAAAATGCCCATGCTAAAACAATCCTTATTAAAAGCTTTTGACCACTTTCTCCTTATCTTATAAAGATCATGCAACCATTCATGGTTATGAAGGTTCCCTTCCTTTATCATTTCAGCCCATTCCTCCTCAAACATTTCCTCAGAATCACACTTCCTCATACACTTGTAGAAGAGACCTCTGGCTTTATTATTGCTACTGAAGATAGGAACTTTTGATGGAACCTTCTTGAAGATGTGTCATTGGCATAATCTATGACGAGTGTGAGGTAAGGCATCTTCTATGGCCCTAGCCATAGCTTGGTCCTGATCAGTGAATATTGTTGTTGGATGTTTAGGGCCCATTATTCGTATAAATGTTTTAAACAACTATGTAAAACTTTCAATTATTTCTTCTGACAAAAAAGCAACCCCTAACAAAATGTTCTGCCAATGATTGTTAACACCAACAAATGGTGCACATATAAAATTATACTTGTTGAGCCTTTACCTAGTATCAAAAATCAACACATCTCCAAAACATTCATAATCTATCCTGCCTCTCCCATCAACCCAGAAAAAATTTAACAATCTATCATGCTCATCAATTTGAACATCCCATACGAACATGTTGTCCTCAACTTGTCGATCTTTAAATAATTGAATCAAAGAATTAGTGTCACCATTTTCAATCCTTGCTCTTTTCTCCTTTTGAATAATATTATAGGCATCCCTCTTAAAGAATCCAATATTCTCAAATCCTCCAACTTCCTCTGCAAGGTAGGCATATGCATCAACGGTTCTAATTCCTGCATCTGTCATTGATTTTAGGACCGAAGCTTTTTCCTCAACAACATTTCTACATGATCTTAGAAGGTGTCGATCGGTAGGGCTAGCCAATTCATGGTTGTGGGATTTAATAAATCTTTTGACATGCCAGTAACCATCTTCATTAACAGTAAACCTCACCATAGAAGGACAACCGGTTCGAACATCTGGTTTAGTAAATCTCTTTGTTGAATTAAGATCAATACATCTCTTGAAACCAGCTTTTGAGCAGACAAAGTCCTTCGATTTTATCTTCCTAGAATTTGGATAGAAACTTTGATGAACCTTCCGCATGCTAAAGCCATTATCATGGGCATAAGTACAATAACATTCATATGCTTCTCTCTCGTCTTTATAAATAGCCTGAGATGATAACAAAATATCATATCAGAAAGCGCAATTAAAGCGCAATGAAAGCGCAAGTAAAGCGCAACTAAAGCGCAACTAAAGCACAACTAAAGTGCAGGTAAAGCGCATCTAAAGCGTAACTAAAGCGCAACTAAAGCGCAACTAAAGAGCAACTAAAGCGCAGGTAAAGCGCAACTAAAGCTCATCTTCTACAACTTTCCCAAATCTAAAATCAATATTTTTCTTCTTCCTAAAATAACTAATTTTATCGATAAACAATAAGATCTCAGAGTTTATTAACTTTTTCACCTAAACACTAGACTGACTCCACAGCTTTGTTTACTTCTAAGAGCTTGTGCCTCTAATGACCGGAAACCATATAACCTTTTTCTACACAGCTAAACCCCTACAACTTTCTAGCTCGTATTTTCTTTATACAACTTGCGCTGAGATTGAAGGAAAACTTACTGAAATGTTGAAACATAAGGAAGATCCAGCTAAGTTAACTTCCGATTCATTCATACTTCCAGTTTCATGCACCCCTTCCCCCTCTCTCTTCGGTGAGCAGTCCATCTCTTCTTTGTAAATTCCTAGCTCGTTTTTTCTTCAAAACGGCGGGGTTCTAAAATAGCGCCAACCCTACGTTTAAAATGAAAATAACATTGGGTTGGGTGGGGCTGATCGGGCTGAAAGAATAAAATTTTTTTGCCACATGGCATGTTTCTATTGGCGTCCGAACGCGGAGATAGGTCCGGTGACCGGATGTAATAATTTTCCCTCAGGCTGGCACTCTCCCTAAAAAATAAAGAAGAAAAATGAAGAAGACTTCTACCTCTCAGTTTTTCAGGCAAGAGGTTTCTCTCTGTCTCTCTGTCTCTCTCTCTCTCTCTCCCCCCCCCCCCAAAAAAAAGGGGGTCTTCAAGGTCTTCATACAAGAGCTCTCAGATTCTCTCTAGCTCAGAAGCACCTCATGCCTCCATACACACAGCAACTCCATCCTCTCTCGATCTTCCCATCACTTCAGCCTCCATGCACCACCGGCAAGCCCTCTTCCCCAAGAGCATGCCGGCCCCATCTCCATCAACCGAGACCCGACCGACACTCCAACAAAAAAAGGGCACGCTCCCCCGGATCTCTTGCTCGAGCGGCTACACTCATTAGAGGGCCTTCTTTCACTCTCTCATTCTCAGAGACAGCCGCAAACGGGAGGCTACCGGTCTCTCCTCCTGTCGACATCGACTGATGTCCTAGCTTAACCTCACGGCCGGATCCTGATGCCAACCTCCAGATTTTGACCTTCTACTAGCTCGTCGCAGGTCAGTGGGACCTCTCTCCCATGCCCGAGCTTTTCGTAGCTGGTTTCCCCTCTCCGATAGAACACCTGCTGCCCCAACCTCACCGACTTCGGCACCCCAGCTGCCTGCAGCTTCGACTCCAACCTAAACTGCCACCGGCTCAGTCGGGGCCACCTACCACCAGGCCGAATTGAAGACCTCTTCCAAATCGTAACCTCCAGCCGGCTACTCCACCTCGAGCCCGCATATTTGCTTAGGTTCATTTCTCCCACTTGTTCATTCCATGGAGGAATATTAAAGAATAATTATATCTTGATTAGGTTCTTGAAAGTGAAGAAGAGGTGTGGATGAGATAGAGGAAGAAGATGAAGACAGAGAATGGAAAAGCAGGAATGAATTTATTCATTGATCCCCTTTAATAGTATATGGTATATCAGTATATATAGAGCCGAGTATGCTTAGGACACATGTACAACCATGTAACAGCTGTACAAATACTAAACCACCTAATATAAAGAACTATTTATTTATATTATTCTCAGATAATTTGTTATGCTCTGATACTCCCCTACAAGCTGATGGATTTGGAGAGATAGTCAGTTTGTGTCGAAATAGTTGAAACCTTTGCATTGAGAGAGACTTTGTTAGAATATCTGTAACTTGATTGACTGTGTTGATGGGAAGGAGACAAATGTCCTAATTTTGAATATGATCCCTGTGGGTCTCCGAAAGGATTCTACTTGTGGGGAACAGAATGTGAAGGGTACAACCACACTATCCCGTAGGACAAAATGATCGTAGACCTTCGCATTCTACACAAATAGACCGATGGGAGGGCATATGAGATTACACATATGATTGGCCATGGAAAATAGAGGCTTTCGCCCACATACTTCGATGGATAATAATATGCATAACCCAAAAGTCACGAGATTTCCCCCACTCGATACATCAGCTCGGATGGGGTTTATTTGATGTGGGGATCGGTCTCCCACGGGCGCAAGCCCCCGTGGTTAATCACATCTTAGACCTTAGCCTAAGAAAACTCTCGATTAAGGATACTACATTATTCTCTCAAATGAATTTGGCACATAGGCAAACTTCTAAGATCTTCCTAATCAAGGGGAAAAGATAGGCTCAACTCGGTTACTTCAACATACACAGATCACATAAGCACTCGGCCGGTCAAACTGAAGGAAACTGGAAAAAAAGAAATCACTTCATACCGCATGCGTGAGAGAAAGATAGAAGCGGCGCCATCCATGTGACGCGGATAGGTAGGGTTTATAGCCCCAGAAGGAGGAGGAGCTTACCCACCGATGAGGCATACTACGAGACACCCAATGTAGTAACCTTGAATCCTAAATCTAAGGTGGGCTTAGTGTTCCATACAACACTAAGGCCCGTGTCCTAACTAATGCATCCTGGACTTATATCCTGCCTGAAAAGGAAAGCCAGCTAAACTTTCTAATCATATAAAATCCATGCTATCCGGTCTTTATGAAAGATGGGTGGATGGTTGAGTTTTTGGAAGTTGAGGTCGACATCTAGAGAGATTTCCTAAGTGACCCCGAATTTATGTATGGTACTATGCTCCTAAGACTAATGCAATTAAATCTTAATTTTAATTAGTTACTAATGCAATGCGTGCTGATTAAATACCCAAATCAGGAATGCATGAGATTTTAAAAAGGCTTATAAAAATAAATTTTTTAGAAAGACTAGGCTTCCCCAGGTTCAGAACCTCATCCTCATAGGTCGGATTATCTGAACTCTACCCTCGGGCGGGGAAGTGTCTAAACAAGAAAAGGAAGATGCATTGATATGCATGCGACCCCGGACGATTCCGGCTATTCCCTAAATCGTTATCTTTCTATGTTATTTAATTCTTAAAATTTTAACTTTAATTATGAGTAGAAGAATTTTATCCCTAAAGAGCCTAGCGAATCAGGCACATACACATGCAAGAAAGGAAACCTATGAAAATCATGCCATTTCTACTGCGCAAACAAGTAAGTAAATCATCACATCAGAAATCACAAAAGAGAGTGTCCAAAGTCCATGGCAAGTGCCATACAATATACATCCCAGAGTACAGAAAAGTAGTGGTGGCCAGGCTCCACCGACAACAACCTGGATTCTAATCCTATAGAACGACGCAAGTTTTAAAATGAGGCATTTTTAGTCTTCATCTTCATCTTCTGGTCATTCTGTGGATCGCCTTCTCTTAGTCTCCTCGTAGTACGCCGCCAGTAGGATATCCAAATGAAAAGAAATTCCCTGTGGGGGGACTTTCTTTTCCCTTTGGATCCCTAATCTTTCATAAAATACCCCATTTTATAAACTTTCACAACTCAATACAATGAATACATTACATCTGAATTATGAAAGAAAAATCTAGACTCTCCTGCAGGGTTATCCTAAGCAATCAAAATAAATCATCCCAAGCAGTTATATATATAAAAAAAAATACTCAAACCAGCCATGCTTGGCCATGCTCCTATTTATTTGGGGGCTAAGCAGCTAATAACACCTGTAGCAGTTATTTATGATTTATTTATTTTAGCCCCCTTTTAGCGCTGTATGAGCATGACCACCTGCAGAAAATATCATCAGTATCAAAAATCGTCCCTAACCTATGGGTAATCTATCGCCCATCACATCACAAAGATAATTCAGTAAATAAAACCATTATCACAGGAATCAATACAGAAATTTAGCACAGAAAACTAAAACAACCAGCACACGTGTCACATGCAAATCGCCACATCACAGAAACAGAAATGAAGAAAACACCGGCCTAACCTAAAGTTAGGAGTCGTGTCCTACTAAACAAATCTAGGTGTGTGTAGGCTGTGTAGTTTTAGGTGTGTCCTATGTAGGATAGTTTAGTTGAAGTTATTTGCAATTTGATTTGTTGAAGGTAAAGGGGATTTTTGGTTTAAGTGCAAGTATTATCAAGTTAAGATTGATTTTAGGAATTTTATTTTAGTGTTCAATTGATTACTACCTTTGTTGCTCATCGAGGCCGTGAGGTTTATTTCACCCTCCTTGGGGCTAATATAATAGCCTCGTAGGCCTGGGTTACCCAGTAGTAACCAATGTTGTTGAGTTAATTTAGTTTGTTGAAAAGAGAAAGTAGATTAGATGATTTATCATTAATTAGGGGTTTTTTGGTTGATTTTAAAGAATTAGATTAATGATGTAGTTAAAACTTAGGTGAGTTATTAAGGTTCTAAAGTTCAAGTTGTACTTAAGTTTTAATAAATCTCCTATGGGTTTGTTGATTAAGCAATGGTTCATTAATGTTTAAGGTTAGAGGTGTTTTAGGCTAAGTATGAGATTAACTACAAGAGGGTTTGATTAAGGTTTGAGTTTTAGGAAAGTTTAGTTTAGGGTTTGTTCTCCAATTTTATAACTTTTAGGTTCAAATTGATTTTTAGTGGATTTCATCTAGTTAGTATTTGGTTAGGGGGATGATTAATGGATTAGTTAGTCTGAGTTCACTCTACTAATCCTATGGGAGAATGTCACTATGCTTTTCTATGTTTTATGATTTCTATCCTAAAAGGAGCATGCATCCTAAGTCTATGTTGCCTAAGACTCATCCTTAGGTTTTTGTCCTTAGATGTCACTAATATTGTAGGAGATAAAATGAAGTTCATTTTCTAACCCTTCAAAACATTCGTACGTATCAACGGGCTTAGGGATCTAAAAGAAATAGAAAGATCTTAGTAATATTGAAGTTACTACAAGGCCCTAAGGGTGGGAGGCGTGCACACTGATGGCTCCTAAAGGCTATCTAAGTTTTAAGAAACTTACAGCACTGAGGGCTATGACCCAGTGGTAACGCCCGTAGCACCCCCACCGGAATGAATGGAGGTGACTGATTTGTTAAGGTAGGCTCCTTCGTCACAGCAACTCTGAAGAATCCCTTCTCCTTTGTTTTCCCAGATGTACCTCGCAAAACACAAACAAGCAAAGGAAGGGTGTATTAGAGCACATTAATATTAATTATATAAATGACCGAGCATTATTAAAGCGTTAACGTACCTTGTTATTTTCGGGCTTGTATATCGGTTGAGCCACTTTACACCTTTGAACTTTCACATTTTTGCAAACACTTGATTTCAAAGCACAAATAAATAAGTAGTAGAAAAGCGAGGAAACTAAAAGAAAGACAACAATGCTGAAAGAAAAAAAGAAAATGAAAAGGCGATATAGTAAAATAAATGTTAGCACCCTAAGGTTGGACATGCTTATTCAAAGCCAAGCATACCCTTAAAACACTCCTTCCTTTAATTCAATGCAACATGAGTAAAAGAAAGGAGGATTAGGTGCTATTTTCTGTCCCCACGATTCGAACTAGCATTTAGAACATTCAACACAATTATCTAAGTCATGTTTATATAAAACTCAAAGTAATGAAAAGAAACAAGCTTCAAGATCAGAACCAGACTCCTTCATATCGAATCCAAACATGCTTCTATTTTACACTTATCTTAAAACCTATTCTTAAAACCCAAATGCAAAGAGAGAATAAAAAAAAGAAATCCATTCATGAAAGTTCACTTTTGTTCCAAAGAGACTTAGAGAGCTTCCCAAAACTTTCCAAATACAAAGCCATTCACAACATTTCCAATCCTCAAAATGACTCATAGGACCTTCAAGCAAAACGAAACATAAAATTCACTGCAACACTTTCTAATGCAAAATGACATTTTCGATCGTGGGGTAAATGCATGCAAAGCTTTCCAATAAGAAGATCTTGTAAAGCCTTCTGCTATAAAACATTCACAAAACTTTCCAACGAATAATTCATGAAATTCTTCGACATGAAATAGCTTGTGGATCTTTCCAATCATAAAGCCAACCATAAATCTTCCAACTTAAAACAAATTGAAGTTTCTTTAAATATAGAGGAAACCATAAAAAAAATTTCTAAAGCAACCCAAAACATGCTTCAATCATAGCAAAAAGCACATATGATATTCCTTTACGAGAGTGTAAGGTGAGTAAAACCTCTCCGACATCACAATGAAACATTGCATAGATTCAGGAGAAAACTTACGCTTAGAACAAATGACATGGTAAACTCTCCTACAGCTTCTATTAGATACAAAGCATTGCTTCCACCTTCATCCCATATGTCGCCCAACAGTTTTAAAAGAATGTTTCACTTAAATTTGTAAATATAGTCTTTTGCCAAAATACATATAATGCTGCAAATCAAGATCTCACCGTATAGAATAACTAATGAGAAGTAGAAAATGTGTTTTTTGAAAGGTTATGGATAGAGCTTTGAATACATGCCAAGTGATTTCTCTCGATTCCACCATAGCTATTATAATGAAATCATATAGGTGAGAACCAAGGTTAAACCTCTCTAAAAAGAAATAAGCAATAAGCAAACAGCTTGCTTGACATTGAATCTCAACTAAAATACAACAATAGGAAAGACGTTTTGATGCCATTCATTCTCCCTACACTTAAAGAAAATGCCTCAATCACAAGCTTGCATAAAACCTCTTACCAAAGTTCAAGAAAACAATCCAACACCCAAATGTAGCATTGAATCAATTCCATAGAAAACTCACATTTGAAACATAGGATATGATAAGCCTTCCAACGAACTCCGTAAACCTTCGGTATCAAAACAGATCGAGTGTAAGTGTGGTAGTAGAGGTGAGAGCGCACATATATAAGAATCTCTCAAACATAGAGCACACAAAGCTTGTCTCAAACCAAGTCCAGTTCTCAAATAAAACTTCTCACATACAAAATAATTCATGAAACTTTCCGACAGATTTCCAACCTTTCTCATTACATGCCAACTCAGAAAATGACCAAACTTTACAGGCATAAAGAAACACTAACAATGTCAAAATTCATGGGGGATGAAGCCCAAAACAGCCCAGAATATTTTCACCATTAAAACCACACCTAAGGAGGAGAAAAGGAGACAAAACACATCCACCTAAGGAAGAAAATGGGCTCTAAGGCAAGAGAGATGAGCTTAAAGAGGTCATTTCTCTCACTTAGCGATAAAGACTTGTGTAACTCAAAATCTTTGACGAGTAAAGAGATTCGCCGTTATATCAAAACTCATTAGAAAGCACATTGTAAAAATAAAAAAAATAAAAAATATATATCCATCTCATAAAGCTAACGATTATGACAACAAAAATCTAAGGGAATAAAGCATTTCTTTAAATGTTTAAAACACATGCTTATCCAAATCATCAAATACATGTGAGATCATAATCGAATGAATGACAAATTTCAGTAATCGTAAAGGATGCATTCCCATGTCAAAAAAAACATAGAGTAAGGAAACCATGCCAGTCCACACATCACCCCAAATGCTTTCCGGACACAAAATTTCCTCGCTATCTTTTGTCAAATATATGTATAACACGTGATATTCGAGTGAGGGATATGAATAATGATTTGAACTTAAAAAAAAAAAATACGTACAACATAAGGCATGAGAGCATCATATATTTATATTAGGAATATGATTTAAAACAAATTAAATTCGTGCTCATGAGATCAACCGGTTTGATCTCCCAAATGAAGCCTTTGGTAAAATGGGGAGCATAAGAACGTCATAAATTGATCTTCATGTTTCAAGTAAGAGGGTCTCACATCTTTTGAAGGCTACAAAAAAAAAACCCCTTTGCAAGCATTGAGCAAAATAAGTACTTCATGAAAGAAGGATCTATAACTCCACATATTTTATCAAATAAACAAATTCATATATTTTCTATATATTTTCTTTTCTTGCTTCTAAATAAGGCATTGGAGAAACTTTCACATGAAAGAGATCATTGCATAGGGCTTCAATATAAGCAAAACAACTATGACTTTCTTTGGGACATTACCACAAACACTTTGAGTGCACATCTTTATAAAGAATCAACATGGCTTCTTAGGATTCCTCATCGTTTACACCTAAAACTCTAAATCGTATAACATGAATTAAGTGTAAGCCTCACAGTTTAAGCAATCTTTTTCACAAAGTAATCATTGCTCCAAAGCACATCCAAACACCTCATAATTAGCTATGCAATACAAGTTTCACCTTGAACCAACCAAACTTATTTCATCATGACAATGAGAAGTATTGATAGAAAGAGAGTAGGGAGAGAAGAAGAGAAAGAAAGGGAAGTAGAAGTGAATTATGAAGGAAGAAATAGAGGAAGAAGGAAGAAAGGAAGAGGAAGAAGAAAGAAAGGAAGAGGGAGATTAGGAGAAGAAGAAGGAAATAAAGAGGAAGAAGAAGAAAATAAAGAGGAAGAAGAAGAAAAAGGGAATGAAGAAGAAGAAGAAGAGCAAGAAGAAGAAGAAGGGGAAGAAGAAGGAGTAGCTCACCTTGCAAGAGGGAAAGGGGCGACGGCTTGGAGGTCGGGTCACGGCTTGGAGATCGGGTCTGTCGCGAACAGAGGAGATGAACCGAGAGGGGAGTTCCGCCCTCTATGCTCGTAAAACAAGAGAGGGGCACGGGAGAAAGGGGTTTCGCCCCCTGGAGTTCGGTCCAAGCAAGAGTAGAGGAGCCGGTGAGAAGGGGGGCTTTTGGCCTCCTTGTTTCTGCGAACCGAGAGTGAAAAAAAAACGAGAGAGGGAGTGGAGGGACGGTGCGAATAGGGCTCAACCGAGAGTAGTCCAATGGGGGCGATCTCCATGTTCGGAACCTTCATCTGGGATAAGTGCCAGTCGATGCCGAAAGAGGAAGCCCGCCCTCTCGTGTTATACTGCTTCAGCTTCTGAAATTGCCGCGAGAAGCTTTGTCCGCTGCCCGATGTCTACCCAAGCCACATAAATCTTCTGAATTGCGGGATTCTGGCTGAAACGAAAGAAATTTTGTTTGATCGCAGCCGTCGTCGTGATTTCTAGTTTTAGGAAGTTAATTTGAAATATTAATAAAGTCGCACAAGTTCTAATAGAATTAAATCGGGCTAGATCAGACTAGATTTGAGTTCGCATTTGACTCAATTTGAGTCAATTTTGGTTTGATCCACTTTAATCAATTTGCTCGTATATGAAATTAAACATAAAATTGACATCAGTTGAAATCAGATTAGGCTCGACGCAAACCAATATGCGTTGATCGAGAACAATCGAGTGCAATCGAGTCAAATTCGATTCGACTCGAGTCCATTTGAAATCAAAATTCTAATTGGGGCTGATTCGACTTGAACTCAGCTCGTTGCGGCTCGATTGAGTCGATCAAACACAATTGAGTCCACTTGGGCCCAAATTCAACCCAATCGGACAATAACTAAGATGCTCGATAGTCTAAATGTAGAAAACGAGGTCAACAAACGGACCCCCAACAGGTGCGGCGAACGATAAGTGAACTGTACGTGTTGGCGTTGACCTCCCTAGCTCTAGGGAGATGCAACCCAACAACGCACCACCAAAACCCAATGGGAAGATGCAACCCTATACTCAATTCCTGGAATTCAAGAGACAAGCAATCACACAACAATCATACAGTAAATATCTCACCATGTTATGATCACACAATCATGCAATGGGCACCCAAGCCTGCGACTATGAAATGATCACTCAGTCACACAATCATCATTAGATCGCATAATACTTACATAACCACAGAACTACCACACAGTTAGGTTATAAGAATCTCATCATCAAATCATATGATAGTGATGCTATCATCCGATAATGCACAATCAAATCACATACGTAATCATGTGATATTCATACGGTCATACAGTAATTATCTAGTTACCTAATAATCATTAAACCATACGATATATAAACAATCATGTAATAACTATACGACGATCATGTAATCATACGATGGTTCACACGATCATGCAATAGTCATGAAATCAGGCATTGCTCATACAGTCATGCAATAATCATTCACTCTATAATGCCCACTCAATCATGCCAAGCATGGTGAGACAAAGGAGAGAAAGAAGGCCCCACACTAACCTGGTCAACTCGAAATAGCGAATGAAAAAGACTCGACGCCCACTAAACCAACAAGGGAGAAAATCAAAGAAAGAGAGCTCAGCTATCCGTCTAATCACGTTGAAACAACCGGATATGAGAAGGGAAAGGGCTCTCATGCTCATATGAACGAGTCAAAGCCACAATACAAAGGGGTAAAGAAAATTCGACGATCACTTAGAACACATGTCCAAGACGATACGAGAATAAAGAAATCAATAATCATTTGCTCAAATTTGAAATAATAGAGGATCACAATCAACGAGAAGTGAGAAGGAAGCATAAGTAACATAAAGGAAATCATCTATCTGCCTTGCCACCTCGCAACAGCAGAATAGAGAAAGGGAGAGGGGTTCCCACATTCGCCTGACCGTATTCGAAAACGGCGAAGGGGGATAACTCAATATTCGCCTGACCGAATTCGAAGACGGCGGAACAAAGAGTAAAGAGAGAGGGAATTCAACATTCGTCTGACCAAATTCGAAAATGACGAATGAGAATAGTTCAATATCCACCTGACCAAATTCGAAAACAGTGAATAAAGAACCTACTCAATACACACCTGACCAAATTCGAAAACGGAGTGTAAAGAGCATTCCAGATCTAATGTCCGCCTGACCAAATTCAAAAACAGCGGGACAAAAGAGAACAAGTCCAACACTCACCTGACCAAATTCGAAAACGGTGAATGGGACGACTCAATGTTTGCCTGACCAAATTCGAAAACGGCGAAACAAAGAGTGAAAGAGAAAACTCAACAACCCCCAAGCAGGAAATAAAAACAGGGGGAATGAAGAGGTGGTGAAGTATGCCTCCCAGGGACTCTGTCGGGCACCCAACCAAAAGGGGAAATTCGGCATTCGTCTGACCAAATTCGAAAACGACGAATGGAAAACAGTTCGATATCCACTTGACCTGTATTCGAAAACAGCGGACAAAGAACAACTCATCACACACCTGACCAAATTCGAAAACGATGTGTGACAAGCTTCCCAGAAGTCTAATGTCCGCCTGACCGCATTCGCAACAGCGGGACAAAAGGGGAAAAGTCCAACATCCACCTGACCAAATTCGAAAATGGTGAATGGGATGACTCAATGTTTGCCTGACCAAATTCAAAAACGGCGAAACAAAGAGTGGAAGAGAAGGGGAATTCAACATCCGTCTGACCAAATTCGAAAATGACGAATGAGAATAGTTCAATATCCACCTGACCAAATTCGAAAACAATGAATAAAGAACCTACTCAATACACACCTGACCAAATTCGAAAATGGAGTGTAAAGAGCATCCCAAGAATCTAATGTCCTCCTGACCAAATTCGAAAATGGCAGGACAAAAGAGAAAAAGAGTCCAACATTCACCTAACCAAATTCGAAAACAGTGAATGGGACAACTCCATGTTTGCCTAACCAAGTTCGAACACGGCAAAACAAGGAGTCACCACCACCTCACCATTCACCTAATACACACATGCATAGCGACATGAGGGGGGAAGAGAAGTAAGGGGAATAGTCCCAAATGATTCATTATCTAAGAAATCCCGAGCTTGCATTTTAGCTACCACATGGTAGAGGACAAATCGTCGTGGCCATGAGTAATCCAAAAATGTAAGTAGGATCTCTTAGGCAAAAGTAGAATCATCCGCAATAAAGTAATCAAACAATGTACGTCTCTCTGAACGAAGAGGAACGTACCAACAACAAAGTAGGAAGCGACCGCATATTATGGAAAGGGCAACAGGAATGGCGAGGGGACACACTCGCCACTAAGAACAACAATTATGTCGAGGATCAACAGTTACTAAAGAATCACAGTGGTAACACCCATACTGGCTGATGGGACCCTGTGCGGGATGCAAGCAACATTTATACATCCCAAGAAGATCGCCCTCACAACTAAGGACTATATCTTAATAGGGAAATCATGTCGCAGTAGGAGGTAAAGGATTGACTTTCTGCCATAATATCTGAATCCACCAAGGAATGATGTCAACATCTGGAGCAAGATGTACCACATCATAGGTAGGGAAAACACATCTGTGCGATAAGGGCAGAGTACCAGAAATGAACACAATGCCTTCTCCTAAGCAATAATAGAGATGCTTCGAAGAAGGGAAACAAAGAGAGAAGTCTGGAGGAACTTCGGCTCTTGGAGCGTAGAACCGGGTTCCACCTGTGACAAGGGCAACCGATTCTGCTCGACTAAGAGCTTCCCTCTCTTTTAACATCATATTTTACATATTTTCATACTATGTTCACAATTATAGATTAAGTATACTTCATACTGTCGAAAATACCACATGGTAGAGGGAATGTTTATCGTATCCATGAGTTATCCCTAGTATGAAATATCCTCTAATAATTGGAACACAAAGAGAGAGAGATGTGGTTGGCTTTGATAACCCAGGCCATATTCGCCACATGAATATAACTGGGGAGAGAGAAATTATACACAGGGTCTTAAAGGAGTAGCGTATTGGCTTTGATAACCCAGGCCACATTCAACTTATGTGAACGATCTGGGGAGCCCAGCTATCGCAGTAAGAATTGTAGATGAATGAAATTCACATTATGATGACGTGTCAACCTCACCACCCAACTGACATAGGTGGGGTATGGACCCATTATCATATCACATAGGGAATTTGAATTGGTAGTTTTGATACCCCAGACCACACTTGGAGGTAACAAGTGAAACTGGGGAGGGATTAACCCTCGGCGACACTAAAAAAAGATTTCATGCAGTAACACCAAGGTGGTTGGCGGGCATGAACGTGAGCACACATATCCCTACGGCGTATTTATGTACAACCTTTAAGGGTAACTTCACACTTTGCATGACAAATATCACGTGGTAGAGGACAAATCGTCGTGGCCACGGACTGCCGAAAAGTAGAGGAAATCCTTTCGAGCTATATCTATACAGAGGGATATTTACAGGTGGCGGAGGGGTGCCCCCTTGTGATGTGCAAACTTAAGTGTAGTACTTTCTCAAGTACTGACCGTTGATGACAGGCATGGGGTGAACACCATAAGCATCAACTAACAGGTACGAGCCACCTTCATATACTTGTTCTACGGCGAAGGGTCCTTCCCAAATAGGCTCAAACTTACCACCTCGACGACGATGCGAGACGATAGGCCTACGCAAGACAAGAACTAAGTCACCGACCCGGAAAGCACGAGGTCGGACGAGGCGATCATGCGCTTGGGCCATGCGGGCTTGATATAACTTAAGGTTCTGATGAGCTTGTAGACGGAGCTCTTCTAAACCGTCAAGTTCTTCCAACCGTAGTCGGGCATTATCTTCATGAGAGAGATTATGGCTGACTGCTACACGCAGTGAAGGGATCTCAACCTCAAGGGGGAGAACAGCTTCAACCCCAAAAGCCAAAGCATATGGGGTGGATTGCGTAGGAGTATGGTATGTAGTCCTATAAGCCCACAATGCTTCAGGCAATTTGTCGTGCCACTCTCTTTTATTTGCCGCAAGTATTTTTCTTATCAACTGGACCAAAGTTTTATTGAATGCTTCAGCTAAACCGTTGGCCCTAGGATAATAAATCGAAGAATAACGCCAGTTGATGTTATGGCGGCGGGCAAATCTAGCAATTTTGGTGCTTCTAAATGACGGGCTGTTATCTGAAATTATACGGCGCGGGATGCCAAAACGGTAGACAACGTGATCGCGGAAGAAGCGCATCACATCTTCTGATTTAACTTCCTTAAGTGGGATGGCTTCTGCCCACTTAGAGAAGTAATCAGTAGCAGCTAGAATAAACCTATGACCTCTAGAGGAAGGAGGGTCAATAGGACCCACCACATCCGTACCCCAGCTCTCAAAAGGCCAAGAAGACACAGTGGGGTGCAACGAATTAGGGGGTTGGTGAATAACAGTGCTATGGATCTGGCACTGATGGCACCTCTTAGCGTGCTCCATACAATCACGAATCATAGTTGGCCAGTAATAACCGAGGCGTTTAATTATGACCTTCATCTTAGGTCCGGACTGATGGGCACCACAAAGTCCCTCATATATCTCGCCCATGACCTTGCGAGCTTCCTCATTGTTGAGGCAACGTAACCACATTTGGTCAAATGAGCGTCGATACAAAGTTTCATTCACGTAGGAGAATGACAAAGCTCTCTTTCTAATTTGGGTGGCAAGAGAGCGATCATCTGGGAGCCTACCATGCTTCAGATATTCCACAAAAGGGATTCTCTAATCTAACTCTTCCTCAACAGCAAACACTGTAAGGGTCTGATCAGGAGAAGGGGATAAGTCTGCAGGGCATAAGGCCTGACGATACTGGACAATGATAGACACCGAATTTCCAGTTGGGTCAGCCAACTCCTTAGCAAGTTTAGCTAGTGCATCCGCTCTACCATTCTCAGATCGAGGGACTCTAACTAAAGTTACCTCAGGGATTAAGCATAGAAGTTCCATTGCCCTATTGTGATAAGGCAAGAGTTCAGGTTTGAGAACTTTGAAGATTCCAGCCACTTGATTAATAATTAGTTGGGAATCACCAAAGATCTTTACCCGCACAATATTCATCTGAATGGCCAACTCCAGTCCCAAAATCAAAGCTTCGTACTCGACTTCATTGTTAGTACGAGGTTCTGAAAGACTGTAAGAGAAACGAAGGGTGTGACCTTCAGGAGACACAAAGACTAACCCCAAACCTACCCTAACCACGGGAGTTTCACAAGGATGTAGTGATCTGATAGAAGATGCTCCATCAAAATAAAACTCCCAAGTAGGGGACTCCTGTTCTCCCACACTCATGACTAGTTCATCAGGTAAATCATCATTAAGTGGGGAATCCGCAGGAATCAGGTGGGCAGCCAGAAAGTCAGCTAGAGCCTGTCCTTTGACGGCCCGCTGAGGGACAAAGGTAATGTCGAACTGCAGTAAGATCATAGACCAACGTGCGAGACGACCTGACAAAGTCGGACGGGTCATCAAATACTGCAAAGGGTTGACTCTAAAAATTAGACTAATCTTGTGTGAGAGCATGTAGTGTCTAAGCTTCTGCACAGCAAAAATCAAAGCCAAACATTGCTTTTCCATCGCCGGATATTTTAGCTCTGCAGGAATCAAACGCCTGCTAAGGTAGTATAAGGCGTTTTCTTTACCTTCTTCATTTTCTTGAGCTAAGAGTGCGCCAAGTGACTCATCCAAGGCCGTAGTGTAAAGAATCAACGGTCTACCAGGGATGGATGCAGCTAACACAGGGGGACTTGTCAAGTAGCGCTTTATGCTCTCAAAGGCCTCCTGACACTTCCTATCCCAATGAAAGCGGGCATCCTTCTTTGCTAGAGCAGCGAACGGATGACATCTACCAGCAAGATTGGAGATGAATCTCCGTAAGAAAGCAAGCTTACCCTGAAAGGATCTCAACTGGGTGAGGCTCTTGGGGGGTTTCAAGTCTACTATGGCCTTGATCATGGAGGGATCAATTTCAATGCCACGATAGCGAACAATAAAACCGAGAAACTTCCCCGCGGTAACACCAAATGCACATTTTAGGGGATTCATCTTCAAACTGTGCCTGTGCAGGCACTCAAAAATGATTCGTAGGTCACGAAGGTGATCACTACAGACCTTGCTCTTGACTACTAGATCATCCACATAACATTCTACTTGCTCATGAATCAACTCATCAAAAATGACAGTCATAGCACGCTGATAGGTGGCCCCGGCGTTCTTGAGGCCAAAGGGCATCACCTTGTAGCAGAATACACCGATAGGGGTGCGAAAAGCAGTGAATCTCTCATCTTCAGGGGCCATCTTTATCTGATTGTAACCAGATGAACCATCCATGAAGGAGAAAATGCTATGAGATGAAGCAATGTCAACCATCAACTCGGGAATGGGGAGAGGAAAATCATCCTTAGGACACGCTTTGTTCAAATCACGGAAGTCTATACAGACACGGATCTGGCCACTCTTCTTCCAGACTGGAACAACATTGGCAAGCCAAGTGGGATACCTCTCTTCCCGAATAAAATCAGCTTCTATAAGTTTCTTAGTCTCAGCGATCACCTGTTGCTCAATCTCTAACCTCATCCTACGAGGTGACTGTTTAACAGGGACTGCATCAGACTTAATGGCCAACTTATGGACTGCTACTTCTGGATCTAGACCAGGCATCTCAGTATAGTTCCAGGCAAAGCAATCTCTGAACTCAGATATGAGTTCGATATACTATTGGGCCTCTGAATCGGATATCAAAGCACTATGAAAGATGGGTCGAGGATCCGATTCAGTACCCAAATTGATCTCCTTTAGTTCGTCCATGGCAGAAGTAACGCCATCTTCAAACTCTCGTGGAGCATCAAGGATCCTGTCCTCCGTTTCATCCGGGTCTTCGTCATCAGAGATGGAAACAACCGGATAAGAGTGGGAGATGACACGGATGTTGGTAGAGGGGAACTGATCTTTCTCAAAATAGCCTAGACCCTGCTGAGTTTGAGGGAGATCAGTTCGCCAAATACGGGCTTGCTGTAGGGCTTGCCCCTTAGACCAGGTTGAAGGGACAAGACCCCGTTCAGCATAACTATCCACAAAAGGGGAAAAGTATCGGGGGACCAGCAAGACTTCATCGCTCGCGGTGGACTCTACAGGACCCTGCATATCAGTGGCATGTGGAGTACGTACACTGTGGAACAGTGACGCATGCCAACCGGGCTGTGGCGGCACATAGAGGGTGTGCAGCTCTTGTATAGAGCGACCGTCAGAGTGTAGTGCGCCACGAGCACTAGTGGAAGGTGTCAGGGAAGGTTGAAGAGGAGATTCCTCGACTCTCATCCCATACATCTGGCGAGAGAGGGATTGTCGGCTAGTAGTCTGATGTCCGACATCTACATCGTCGTCCGAGCTACTATCAACGACTAAACCGCCCTTAGGTATCAGATACCTACGGAATGTAGGATATGCGCTATAATCAGTAACACTAAAGGCAGGTGAGGGAGCTGAATGACGCGGAGCTTCGATCATCTCGTCATCAGAATCAGACTCGACAGTCAAGGAGGAAGTGTAAAGGTGTGAGGGAGGGGGAACTCGAGTGTCAAAGTTCCTCGGAGGGCGAACTGACTCTCTACCTCGACCTCTACCCCGCCATCCCCTACCTCTACTAGGGGGAACATCGTGCCCGACTGCAAACTGAAAGGAAGATCCAGCAGGATCTGCAGTGGAAGGATTTGCCTCAATACAAACCTGTGAAGGACCCTGTACTAGTGGCCATATAGGACCCTGTGCAAGTGACTGCATAGGAGCCTGTACAATACTGGCAGGTATTACTGGTGACTGGGCAATGGGAGGTCTATGAGCCTTTCGAGGCATGTAATGCTCGGCGTCATCATAAATTGAGACCTCGTGCACGAAAAAAGGTTGAGTGTATCCGGGAATGGAGAACTCTACATCATTCCTCATATACTTCATGCACTGGTGTAACGTAGAGGGCACCATTCCATGTTCATGAATCCAAGGCCTTCCTAAGAGAGCCTTGTATGAGGTATCCGCTTCGATAACATGAAACTTAGCCTCAGTCAGAAGATCTCCAAACTTTAGAGGCAGGGTAATGGCCCCTAGAGCACGTTGTCCTTGATCATTGAAACCTTTCAACATAATCTTGTCTGAGGTTAGTTTCAAATGACCAAGGGAAAGGCTCTTTAGAGTCTCATAGTTAAGGATATTGACTGAAGCACCTTGGTCAATGAGGACCCTGTTCAACTCATAACCATTTACTTCAGCAGTGACATACAAGGGACGGTTATGCTCAGAAGTCCCTAAGAGCAGATCCTGATCTGAAAAGATAATGCATGGAATCTCTCTCAAATAGCATGCATCCTTAACAGACTCAGTGGCAAAGAAGGCTTGATAAGATTCTGGCTCAAGTAAAGCTTTCACCAAAGTTTCTCTCAAGTCAGGAGACATCATAAGTGCATCGTAAACACTAAGAAGAGATGGAATTTTTCTCAAATGTGCCAACACATTGTAATCAACATCCAACTGAGGGCCTTTTCCCTTATCCTTAGTTGGCGCTTGAGGAGGGGGAATAGGATTATCCTGTTGGGTAATGATGTTTCTATCTTTTTCTTTATTATTTTTAGCCATTTTTGGTGGAAGGACTTTCCCTGAACGCAACTGGATCTCCTGCACTGAGTCAAGCTCAACCGGAGACTCATTTGGTTCAGAGGTCATGACTTGTGTTGGCTCTACAAAAAGAGATTGGAGTGTGTTCTCGGACTCATCTCCAGAATCCATGTAACAACCTCCTTCAGGAATGGTGAACACAGGTTCTTCGCACTCAAATTCTTCTCCATATGAAGGATCATTGTCATCACCAGAAATAACTAAAGCATGAAAAGAACGAGTGCCAGAAAAAGTAGAACTAGAAGGAAAAGACCAGAAGTAGCCAGAATCATCCTCTTCCATTAATTCATCATCAATAGAAGGGAGAACGAAATCCTTCAGCGTAAGTGCTGGAAGAGACCCCGTCTTCCCCTCAGAGGTTACAACAAATTTTTCTCTTTCATACATCTTTCTAGTACAAGAAGTAGGGGAAATGTGCTCAGTAGGCACTACAACAGAAGGAGAAGAGAAAGAAACTGGCGGAGTAACTGGGCTGGCAACTGTCGACTTGACATGTGGAGGCCCCCTCTCAACTGCCTCTGAACTCTGAACTGCTCGTCTGATCATATCCCTTGTCTTGCGAGAGAGTGCAAGCCGCCACTCCTCCCCAGAACTAAGGGGTACTCTACTACCACTGCTCTGACCATCACGCTGATTGTCGCACTGCCTGGTGTCTGTAACCATCTGAACTATCTGAGCAACCTTGCCTCGGGGCTGAACTAGATCACTGTCCTGTAGATGGATCTCTCCATTAGCCATAAGGCTCTCCACTCTATCTTTGAACACATAGCAATCCTCAATCACATGCCCAATATGCCTATGGAAAGGACAATACAGCAGATGATCTGTCTGACCCTCTTCTTCCACCTTCCTATTAGTTGGAAATATCAGAATATTCTTCTTAACAAGGAACTTAAATATTTCCTTCACACTCTCCCTTTTAAAGGGGTATTCTTTGCTAAGCTTCTCCTGTAGGTATTGCTGCTTCTCAGGAGTCCTGTGGGGAGGTGTAAACTGCTGGGTCTGGGGTCGTGACTGAAACTATACAGGAGGCTGTGCCGGTGGTGGCATCTGTGGTCTAGGCTGAAACTGTGGTCGTGGAGGGGGTGCTGGTGGACGATGCGGCACTGAACTGACCATAGGCCTCTTGCCCCTATCCTGAGACTCGTAGGCACTATGCACTTCCACCTTCCTAGGAGGTGGTGCCCCTGAAAACTCCTGACGCTGAGGTCTACGCGGGGGTTGACTCTCAACCCTAGGAGGGACTGCAGCGGGTATGCTGTCCTGCAAACTAGTGACCTTGGTTAACAACTTCTGAAAGGTTCGAATGCTAAAACCCTTCAGGTATGGAGCGATAGGACCATCTATGTTCTTCAATAGAATCTCAACTGCATGCTGCTCCTGCAACTGAGGCTCACACTGGAGACTAAGGTTCCTCCACCTAACAATGTAGTTAGGTAGAGTCTCGTGGGGACGCTGTCTGGCCACTACCAGCTCACCAACTGTCACTCTGTGCTCAGTACTGATAAACCTCTGAATAAACAACTGTTCCAACTCAGTAAATATATGCACTGAATCATTAGGGAGATCGGCATACCACTCAAATGCCACTCCCACCAAACTACTAACAAACAATCTCAGCATCAATGCGTCATTCCCTCCAATGTTGCAGCATATGGCCCTGTACTGAGCCACGTGCTGTCTTGGGTTCCCTAACCCATCAAACACCCGAAAATGAGGAGGGACAAAACCTGCGGGGTATGGCTCCCGCTCATACTCTATAGGGTACGGACGACCTCTACTGACTAAATCCCCAGACTTCTTAGAAGAGATAGCTTGCTCAACTTTCTGTGCAATCATGTCCTGGATCTGTCCTGGTGACAACTGAACGGACTGACTCTGAACTGGCACACTGAACTGTACTGCTGGGGGTGGTACTGGGGCTGTCCTCTGAACTCTGTCCACTCTCACAGGCTCTGGTACTACCGCCTGTGGTACTGCTGGCTCGTCCCTGGATGTAGTAGGAGTACCTACATCCATGACTTGGGGTGTAGCCCCCAACGCTGTCAACTGGGCGGTCATCGCCGCCATAACTCTAGCCATCTCCGCCATCTGGGTCTGTAGCTGCAAAACTGTGGCATCCGTATCTACCGACCGGGGAGGTCTACCTAGTGCTGAGGTGGAAGGTACATCTGCCTCCCCCTGCTCCTCTACTCCATCATACTGCTCTATATGCTCATCTGAAACACCTCGTCTCGTGACAACACAAACTCTGTGGACGGGGATGTCCTCTTCTGACTCTTCTCCGAGCAAATCCTCACCGGAGAAGGCCTGACAAAGGGCATCGATGTATGGATCCATAGGAGAAGTGATCCTATGGGGGCTAAGAACATAAACTGGCTCCGCTCGAGCTGGGGTACTACTCAAAGAGACATCCTCCTGAACATCTACCACCTCCTCACAAGCCACTGGAACTGCTGCTGATCCTGAAGGAAATGTATCAACACGCTGAATGGTCCCAACCGTCTGCTCTGTCTCGACAGGTGGGTCCACCTGCTGACGCCTCCAAACCCATCTACTGCTACGGGACCCAGTAGGGACATCCAACTGTGCGGGTGGAACAACAACTACTGAACCAAGCTGGGGCTGAGCAACATCTCGCCCCGGGTGGCGTCCATGCCGACGTGGGCGTCGTCCAACTGTAGGGGTGGCAGTCGGGGGTCTAACTGTGGTGACTGCTCTAATCTGCTGCTGATGTGGCGGCTTTCCTCTCCGCCACTGGTAACTCTGTCTGACTGACTGCCTCTGTAACTGTGCATGCACCTGAGAGATCTGGTGGAGTAACCTCTCCTCACTAATACGACCCCTACCGCGTGCCGAACGGACAATGCTTCAGATCCTCCGAGTGAGGGCTCTCGCAACACTGTCCTTGGGGACTCTAGCACGTGGGAGGGTAGTAGTAACAGGAGGGGCCGCCGCCATGCGGACGACATCCTCCTCATCACCACTATGTACTAACGGAGAGAAGCGTCCTCCCTGGACTGCGTCGATCTCAGGTGCAACTACTACATCGTGGGCTGGCTCTTGCTGAGCCACAGAAACTGCCATCTGCTGGGCTGCTGCATCCTGTGCTGCCAAACGCAATCTCCTGTTCCTATTTCTTCGGGCCCTTCTCCCAAGGCCGGAAGCGGAGGACGACGCTATGTCGGAACCAACTGACTAGACAACTGGAGGGACAGGAACTGCAGGAAGAGTCGTCGGGGTCTGCTGGGCAGTCTCAGGGTAAGAAAGCCTAGCGAAAACCGAAACCCGACGGGTAGGAGGTAGAGGGAGCTCGGCCTGAGCACCCCTCTTCCTCGAGGAGGAAGGAGGAGGGGAGACCCGAGCACGAGCAGCCTCTACCGGGGCAGCAGGTAAGGGAAGTACTGGCTACCGGCGCTGAGGGGCCGGAGCTGTCTGAACAACAAGTGCTATAGGCGCTGGCCGCCTAACAACTAGACGAACGGGCTGAACAGGAAGTGGCCTAGGCACTGGCTGCCTAGCCACGGGGCGCACTGGCTGCGCACGAACAATAGCGGGACGAACAGGTGCCCGGGATGGCTGCCGGGCAACTGGACGCCCAAAAGGACGCATGGCTACACGCCCTCTCCTCTGTGGGGGAGAGAAGGCTGCAGCCTCAGAAGGGGTCGGCCCGCCAAGAGTGACGTACGCCGAGTCAGTGAAGGATCCAAAGGTGATCCCTCCTGCAGGTAGGCTCGAGAGCAGGGACTCAGGAAGTGTCACCCGCGAGTCAGAGCCGAAACAAAAGGTAACAGAAGGACCAGGAAACGCCATCGTACTGTCTGCTAGCACAAACTGAAACAATTAGCATCAGACAATTCGATAGGAAAGAAAGAGAGGAAGAAAGGGTGGAACAGCCAAACAGGCCAGAAAGGAAGGAACCTAACTAAGGAGTACCAAATCCAGAGTACACGCAAGAGAGAATAATATATAATCCAAAGATGGAGAGAGAGACCTGTCCCACCGTGGTCGTCAGAAATCTGTGGGTCTCCGAAAGGATTCTACTTGTGGGGAACAGAATGTGAAGGGTACAACCACACTATCCCGTAGGACAAAATGATCATAGACCTTCGCATTCTACACAAATAGACTGATGGGAGGGCAGATGAGATTACACATATGATTAGCCATGGAAGATAGAGGCTTTCGCCTACATACTTCGATGGATAATAATATGCATAACCCAAAAGTCACGAGATTTCCCCCACTCGATACATCAGCTCGGATGGGGTTTATTTGATGTGGGGATCGGTCTCCCACGGGCGCAAGCCCCCGTGGTTAATCACATCTTAGACCTTAGCCTAAGAAAACTCTCGATTAAGGATACTACATTATTCTCTCAAATGGATTTGGCACATAGGCAAACTTCTAAGATCTTCCTAATCAAGGGGAAAAGATAGGCTCAACTCGGTTACTTCAACATACACAGATCACATAAGCACTCGGCCGGTCAAACTGAAGGAAACTGGAAAAAAAGAAATCACTTCATACCGCATGCGTGAGAGAAAGATAGAAGCGGCGCCATCCATGTGACGCGGATAGGTAGGGTTTATAGCCCCAGAAGGAGGAGGAGCTTACCCACCGATGAGGCATACTATGAGACACCCAATGTAGTAGCCTTGAATCCTAAATCTAAGGTGGGCTTAGTGTTCCATACAACACTAAGGCCCGTGTCCTAACTAATGCATCCTGGACTTATATCCTGCCTGAAAAGGAAAGCCAGCTAAACTTCCTAATCGTATAAAATCCATGTTATCCGGTCTTTATGAAAGATGGGTGGATGGTTGAGTTTTTGGAAGTTGAGGTCGACATCTAGAGAGATTTCCTAAGTGACCCCGAATTTATGTATGGTACTATGCTCCTAAGACTAATGCAATTAAATCTTAATTTTAATTAGTTACTAATGCAATGCGTGCTGATTAAATACCCAAATCAGGAATGCATGAGATTTTAAAAAGGCTTATAAAAATAAATTTTTTAGAAAGACTAGGCTTCCCCAGGTTCAGAACCTCATCCTCATAGGTCGGATTATCTGAACTCTACCCTCGGGCGGGGAAGTGTCTAAACAAGAAAAGGAAGATGCATTGATATGCATGCAACCCCGGACGATTCCGGCTATTCCTTAAATCGTTATCTTTCTATGTTATTTAATTCTTAAAATTTTAACTTTAATTATGAGTAGAAGAATTTTATCCCTAAAGAGCCTAGCGAATCAGGCACATACACATGCAAGAAAGGAAACCTATGAAAATCATGCCATTTCTACTGCGCAAACAAGTAAGTAAATCATCACATCAGAAATCACAAAAGAGAGTGTCCAAAGTCCATGGCAAGTGCCATACAATATACATCCCAGAGTACAGAAAAGTAGTGGTGGCCAGGCTCCACCGACAACAACCTGGATTCTAATCCTATAGAACGACGCAAGTTTTAAAATGAGGCATTTTTAGTCTTCATCTTCATCTTCTGGTCCTTCTGTGGATCGCCTTCTCTTAGTCTCCTCGTAGTACGCCGCCAGTAGGATATCCAAATGAAAAGAAATTCCCTGTGGGGGGACTTTCTTTTCCCTTTGGATCCCTAATCTTTCATAAAATGCCCCATTTTATAAACTTTCACAACTCAATACAATGAATACATTACATCTGAATTATGAAAGAAAAATCTAGACTCTCCTGCAGGGTTATCCTAAGCAATCAAAATCAATCATCTCAAGCAGTTATATATATAAAAAAAATACTCAAACCAGCCATGCTTGGCCATGCTCCTATTTATTTGGGGGCTAAGCAGTTAATAACACCTGTAGCAGTTATTTATGATTTATTTATTTTAGCCCCCTTTTAGTGCTGTATGAGCATGACCACCTGCAGAAAACATCATCAGTATCAAAAATCGTCCCTAACCTATGGGTAATCTATCGCCCATCACATCACAAAGACAATTCAGTAAATAAAACCATCATCACAAGAATCAATACAGAAATTTAGCACAGAAAACTAAAACAACCAGCACACGTGTCACATGCAAATCGCCACATCACAGAAACAGAAATGAAGAAAACACCGGCCTAACCTAAAGTTAGGAGTCGTGTCCTACTAAACAAATCTAGGTGTGTGTAGGCTGTGTGGTTTTAGGTGTGTCCTATGTAGGATAGTTTAGTTGAAGTTATTTGCAATTTGATTTGTTGAAGGTAAAGGGGATTTTTGATTTAAGTGCAAGTATTAGCAAGTTAAGATTGATTTTAGGAATTTTATTTTAGTGTTCAATTGATTACTACCTTTGTTGCTCACCGAGGCCGTGAGGTTTATTTCACCCTCCTTGGGGCTAACTTAATAGCCTCGTAGGCCTGGGTTACCCAGTAGTAACCAATGTTGTTGAGTTAATTTAGTTTGTTGAAAAGAGAAAGTAGATTAGATGATTTATCATTAATTAGGGGTTTGTTGGTTGATTTTAAAGAATTAGATTAATGATGTAGTTAAAACTTAGGTGAGTTATTAAGGTTCTAAAGTTCAAGTTGTACTTAAGTTTTAATAAATCTCCTATGGGTTTGTTGATTAAGCAATGGTTCATTAATGTTTAAGGTTAGAGGTGTTTTAGGCTAAGTATGAGATTAACTACAAGAGGGTTTGATTAAGGTTTGAGTTTTAGGAAAGTTTAGTTTTGGGTTTGTTCTCCAATTTTATAACTTTTAGGTTCAAATTGATTTTTAGTGGATTTCATCTAGTTAGTATTTGGTTAGGGGGATGATTAATGGATTAGTTAGTCTGAGTTCACTCTACTAATCCTATGGGAGAATGTCACTATGCTTTTCTATGTTTTATGATTTCTATCCTAAAAGGAGCATGCATCCTAAGTCTATGTTGCCTAAGACTCATCCTTAGGTTTTTGTCCTTAGATGTCACTAATATTGTAGGAGATAAAATGAAGTTCATTTTCTAACCCTTCAAAACATTCGTACGTATTAACGGGCTTAGGGATCTAAAAGAAATAGAAAGATCTTAGTAATATTGAAGTTACTACAAGGCCCTAAGGGTGGGAGGCGTGCACACTGATGGCTCCTAAAGGCTATCTAAGTTTTAAGAAACTTACAGCACTGAGGGCTATGACCCAGTGGTAACGTCCGTAGCACCCCCACCGGAATGAATGGGGGTGACTGATTTGTTAAGGTAGGCTCCTTCGTCACAGCAACTCTGAAGAATCCCTTCTCCTTTGTTTTCCCAGATGTACCTCGCAAAACACAAACAAGCAAAGGAAGGGTGTATTAGAGCACATTAATATTAATTATATAAATGACCGAGCATTATTAAAGCGTTAACGTACCTTGTTATTTTCGGGCTTGTATACCGGTTGAGCCACTTTGCACCTTTGAACTTTCGCATTTTTGCAAACACTTGATTTCAAAGCATAAATAAACAAGTAGTAGAAAAGCGAGGAAACTAAAAGAAAGACAACAATGCTGAAAGAAAAAAAGAAAATGAAAAGGCGATATAGTAAAATAAATGTTAGCACCCTAAGGTTGGACATGCTTATTCAAAGCCAAGCATACCCTTAAAACACTCCTTCCTTTAATTCAATGCAACATGAGTAAAAGAAAGGAGGATTAGGTGCTATTTTCTGTCCCCATGATTCGAACTAGCATTTAGAACATTCAACACAATTATCTAAGTCATGTTTATATGAAACTCAAAGTAATGAAAAGAAACAAGCTTCAAGATCAGAACCAGACTCCTTCATATCGAATCCAAACATGCTTCTATTTTACACTTATCTTAAAACCTATTCTTAAAACCCAAATGCAAAGAGAGAATAAAAAAAAGAAATCCATTCATGAAAGTTCACTTTTGTTCCAAAGAGACTTAGAGAGCTTCCCAAAACTTTCCAAATACAAAGCCATTCACAACATTTCCAATCCTCAAAATGACTCATAGGACATTCAAGCAAAACGAAACATAAAATTCACTGCAACACTTTCTAATGCAAAATGACATTTTCGATCGTGGGGTAAATGCATGCAAAGCTTTCCAATAAGAAGATCTTGTAAAGCCTTCTGCTATAAAACATTCACAAAACTTTCCAACGAATAATTCATGAAATTCTTCGACATGAAATAGCTTGTGGATCTTTCCAATCATAAAGCCAACCATAAATCTTCCAACTTAAAACAAATTGAAGTTCCTTTAAATATAGAGGAAACCATAAAAAAAATTTCTAAAGCAACCCAAAACATGCTTCAATCATAGCAAAAAGCACATATGATATTCCTTTACGAGAGTGTAAGGTGAGTAAAACCTCTCCGACATCACAATGAAACATTGCATAGATTCAGGAGAAAACTTATGCTTAGAACAAATGACATGGTAAACTCTCCTACAGCTTCTATTAGATACAAAGCATTGCTTCCACCTTCATCCCATATGTCGCCCAACAGTTTTAAAAGAATGTTTCACTTAAATTTGTAAATATAGTCTTATGCCAAAATACATATAATGCTGCAAATCAAGATCTCACCGTATAGAATAACTAGTGAGAAGTAGAAAATGTGTTTTTTGAAAGGTTATGGATAGAGCTTTGAATACATGCCAAGTGATTTCTCTCGATTCCACCATAGCTATTATAATGAAATCATATAGGTGAGAACCAAGGTTAAACCTCTCTAAAAAGAAATAAGCAATAAGCAAACAGCTTGCTTGACATTGAATCTCAACTAAAATACAACAATAGGAAAGACGTTTTGATGCCATTCATTCTCCCTACACTTAAAGAAAATGCCTCAATCACAAGCTTGCATAAAACCTCTTACCAAAGTTCAAGAAAACAATCCAACACCCAAATGTTGCATTGAATCAATTCCATAGAAAACTCACATTTGAAACATAGGATATGATAAGCCTTCCAACGAACTCCGTAAACCTTCGGTATCAAAACAGATCGAGTGTAAGTGTGGTAGTAGAGGTGAGAGCGCACATATATAAGAATCTCTCAAACATAGAGCACACAAAGCTTGTCTCAAACCAAGTCCAGTTCTCAAATAAAACTTCTCACATACAAAACAATTCATGAAACTTTCCGACAGATTTCCAACCTTTCTCATTACATGCCAACTCAGAAAATGACCAAACTTTACAGGCATAAAGAAACACTAACAATGTCAAAATTCATGGGGGATGAAGCCCAAAACAGCCCAGAATATTTTCACCATTAAAACCACACCTAAGGAGGAGAAAAGGAGACAAAACACATCCACCTAAGGAAGAAAATGGGCTCTAAGGCAAGAGAGATGAGCTTAAAGAGGTCATTTCTCTCACTTAGCGATAAAGACTTGTGTAACTCAAAATCTTTGACGAGTAAAGAGATTCGCCGTTATATCAAAACTCATTAGAAAGCACATTGTAAAAATAAAAAAAATAAAAAAAATATATCCATCTCAAAAAGCTAACGATTATGACAACAAAAATCTAAGGGAATAAAGCATTTATTTAAATGTTTAAAACACATGCTTATCCAAATCATCAAATACATGTGAGATCATAATCGAATGAATGACAAATTTCAGTAATCGTAAAGGATGCATTCCCATGTCAAAAAAAAACATAGAGTAAGGAAACCATGCCAGTCCACACATCACCCCAAATGCTTTCCGGACACAAAATTTCCTCGCTATCTTTTGTCAAATATATGTATAACAAGTGATATTCGAGCGAGGAGGGATATGAATAATGATTTGAACTTAAAAAAAAAATACGTACAACATAAGGCATGAGAGCATCATATATTTATATTAGGAATATGATTTAAAACAAATTAAATTCGTGCTCATGAGATCAACCGGTTTGATCTCCCAAATGAAGCCTTTGGTAAAATGGGGAGCATAAGAACGTCATAAATTGATCTTCATGTTTCAAGTAAGAGGGTCTCACATCTTTTGAAGGCTACAAAAAAAAAAACCCCTTTGCAAGCATTGAGCAAAATAAGTTCTTCATGAAAGAAGGATCTATAACTCCACATATTTTATCAAATAAACAAATTCATATATTTTCTATATATTTTCTTTTCTTGCTTCTAAATAAGGCATTGGAGAAACTTTCACATGAAAGAGATCATTGCATAGGGCTTCAATATAAGCAAAACAACTATGACTTTCTTTGGGACATTACCACGAACACTTTGAGTGCACATCTTTATAAAGAATCAACATGGCTTCTTAGGATTCCTCATCGTTTACACCTAAAACTCTAAATTGTATAACATGAATTAAGTGTAAGCCTCACAGTTTAAGCAATCTTTTTCACAAAGTAATCATTGCTCCAAAGCACATCCAAACACCTCATAATTAGCTATGCAATACAAGTTTCACCTTGAACCAACCAAACTTATTTCATCATGACAATGAGAAGTATTGATAGAAAGAGAGTAGGGAGAGAAGAAGAGAAAGAAAGGGAAGTAGAAGTGAATTATGAAGGAAGAAATAGAGGAAGAAGGAAGAAAGGAAGAGGAAGAAGAAAGAAAGGAAGAGGGAGATTAGGAGAAGAAGAAGGAAATAAAGAGGAAGAAGAAGAAAATAAAGAGGAAGAAGAAGAAAAAGGGAATGAAGAAGAAGAAGAAGAGCAAGAAGAAGAAGAAGGGGAAGAAGAAGGAGTAGCTCACCTTGCAAGAGGGAAAGGGGCGACGGCTTGGAGGTCGGGTCACGGCTTGGAGATCGGGTCTGTCGCGAACAGAGGAGATGAACCGAGAGGGGAGTTCCGCCCTCTATGCTCGCAAAACAAGAGAGGGGCACGGGAGAGAGGGGTTTCGCCCCCCTGGAGTTCGGTCCAAGCAAGAGTAGAGGAGCCGGTGAGAAGGGGGGCTTTTGGCCTCCTTGTTTCTGCGAACCGAGAGCGAAAAAAAAACGAGAGAGGGAGTGGAGGGACGGTGCGAATAGGGCTCAACCGAGAGTAGTCCAATGGGGGCGATCTCCATGTTCGGAACCTTCATCTGGGATAAGTGCCAGTCGATGCCGAAAGAGGAAGCCCGCCCTCTCGTGTTATACTGCTTCAGCTTCTGAAATTGCCGCGAGAAGCTTTGTCCGCTGCCCGATGTCTGCCCAAGCCACATAAATCTTCTGAATTGCGGGATTCTGGTTGAAACGAAAGAAATTTTGTTTGATCGTAGCCGTCGACGTGATTTCTAGTTTTAGGAAGTTAATTTGAAATATTAATAAAGTCGCACAAGTTCTAATAGAATTAAATCGGGCTAGATCAGACTAGATTTGAGTTCGCATTTGACTCAATTTGAGTCAATTTTGGTTTGATCCACTTTAATCAATTTGCTCGTATATGAAATTAAACATAAAATTGACATCAGTTGAAATCAAATTAGGCTCGACGCAAACCAATATGCGTTGATCGAGATCAATCGAGTGCAATCAAGTCAAATTCGATTCGACTCGAGTCCATTTGAAATCAAAATTCAAATTGGGGCTGATTCGACTTGAACTCAGCTCGTTGCAGCTCGATTGAGTCGATCAAACACAATTGAGTCCACTTGGGCCCAAATTCAACCCAATCGGACAATAACTAACATGCTCGATAGTCTAAATGTAGAAAATGAGGTCAACAATCCCAAATGAATCTTTGATCAATTTCTATGTACTTTATTCTGACATGAAAAATTGAATTATTAGCCAATGCAATTATGTATTATTACAATATAGGTTTGTTGGTTTGATGATATTTATGTCAAAATCTGCCAAAACTCATCGAAGCCATATAATGTCCACCGTAACAGCTGCTAGAACTCTGTATTCGGATTTTGTGGATGAACGTGCAACTTTGTGTTGCTTTTTAATAGTCTAGGATATGATCATATCCCCCAAAAATGAACAATATTTTGATGTAGACTTCTTGGATATAGGATCACCAGCCTAATCCGCATATGAGAATGACTAGAGAGTAAGATTATTCTTAGTTATCAGTATGCCATATATAATCATTCCTTTGATGTATCTTAGGAGTCTTTTAAGCATGTAGAAATATTGAGGAAGAGGATTGTGCATATGTTGAGACAGCAAATTTACTGCATATGCAATGTTCGGACGTATTAATGTTAAATATTATAACAAACTTGTTAACTTCCTGTATAGGCAGGGATCAGATAGCACTTTGTCTTCAGGAAAATTAGTAGGTAGTTTTGTACATGTCGGATTGGAAAGCATATTGCAGTTTTCCAGTTTAACTTGCTTTAGGATCAAGAGAGCATATGGCATCTAAGATAGAAAATAACTTTGATCTTGATTGGTTATTTGTATGCCGAGAAAAGAGTTGGCTTCTCCTAAGTGTTTCATTGTGAATTGGCTGTTTAATTTATTTAGTAAGGTAGATATGGCTGCTGAGTTGGTACCAATTATTAAAATATCATCCACGTATACAAGTAAAAAGATCTTAGTATCCGACTGAATTCTAATTAAAAGGGACGGGTCTGATTTGCTATGTGAGAATCTGAGGGAAACCAGGTAAGAGGTGAAAGTATTGTATCATTTGTCTCGGTGACTGTTTTAGGCCGTAGATAGCTTTATTAAGAAGACAAATATAGTTGGGGTTAGATGAATCTTCAAAGCCTTTTGGTTGCACCATATATACTATTTCTAATAATTTGCCATGAAGAAACGCATTTGCGACATCGAGCTGTTGCATAGGCCATCCGTTGTGTAGTGCAACAATCAACAATATTTGAATGATGGGAAGTTTTGCTACTAGGCTGAATGTTTCATTATAGTCAATGTCATATTCTTGATGGTTTCCCATAGCCACAAGACGGGCTTTGTGTGTAGCCACTGAGCCATTAGCTTGACGCTTAGTTCTCTATGTCCATTTACAACCTATAATAGGTGCGTCGGAAGGTGGTGGACAAGCTGCCATGTGCCTTACGTTGTAACGCAAAGAATTCATTTGTCATAGCTTTCCTCCATTCAAAGATTTTAACAGCATTAGTGTTTGTAGTCGAGTCATGAACATTATCATTAATAGTTTGCTTGTAGAGTATATTCAGTTTTTGACAAGATTTTAGAGAATTTGTTCATTGTCTGGTAACCATCGGATGACGAGATGTATGACTTGGATGATCTTGCATTGTGGTGGTGGGATGATCAGAGGTATGGGATCTACTAGTGAAAGGCTGAGACGGACGCTCAACATTATTTTGAGGAATTGGCTTGGCAGACTTTGATGAGGTATAATGATCAATTTGGTGAGAGCTGTTTGAGTCTGTGTGAGAAATAGACGAAGTAGGTATGAGAAGAAATGGCATAGTAGTTTTAGAAGAGGTGATAGGTTGAGAGGGTAGAGTAGCAAACATAAATGAATTTTCATCAAATGTAACATGTTGAGACATGCAAATTCTGTTTGAATCCATATGAAGACATTTATACCCTTTGTAACTATCGGAGTAGTCAAGAAAAACACAGGATATGGTTTTGGGTTGAAGTTTGTGACGAAGATGAGGAGGGGTTAAAGGAAAACATTCACATCCAAAAATGCGTAAGTGGGAGTAGTCAGATTTGCGTTTGTAAAGAGTTTCATATGGGGACCTATTATTGGTGGTAATGGACGGCATTCGATTAATTAGATAAGTGGCCGTGAGTGCCGCATCCGGCCAGTATGAATGAGGAACCGATCCTTTGAGCAAGAGAGTTCTAGTGGTTTCAATTATATGTCTGTGTTTTCTTTCAGCGAGTCCATTTTGTTCCAGAGTATAAGGACAGAAAATTTGATGTTGGATGTCATGTTGTTTGAGAAATTGGTTGAATTGATGATTTACATATTCAATGCCTCCATCAGTTCTTATACATTTGATTTGATGAGATGTGTACTTTTCAATTTGGGGTTTGAAATTAATGAATATAGTAGTAACTTTAGATTTATGAACCATAGGATAGATCCATGAGAATCTAGAAAAATCATCCGCGAAAAGAACATAATACTGATATCCTTGATTAGAAACCACTGGGGAAGGACCCTACACGTCAGAGTGAATCTAATCAAGGTTCTTATGATTATGATTATTTGATTTGTCAAAAGCAAGTCTATGGTGTTTCGAGGCCTTATAGGAACTACAAATAGACTCGGTTACATGAATTTTTAGAGTAGGATTGCTCTTAGCTATAACATCAAGAACCCTCTTGTGAGGATGACCCAACCGGTTGTGCCAGGTATGAGAGTGGATGCTAGTTGTAGTGAGCGCTGAGTGGGAATAGGATGACGCCAGAGTATTAAGCGGATAAAGACCTTCACGACATGGTCTGTAAAGAAGAACTCGATTGGTCTTCAAAGCCTTAATAGTAAAACTCAATGAGTCAAATAAGATAGAAAGTTGGTTATCTTTGGTTAATTGTGAATCAGATAAAAGATTGTACTGTAAATTGGGTATATGAAGAAGAAGAGATAATTACAGCTTACGAGATGGTGTGCGTAAAATGCCAGCACCAGAGTTAGCTATAGGAATCTATCTGCCATCCCCAACGGTAATGCCATCGAAGCTTTGGTAGGGAGCAGATATAGTCAGATTATTAAGAGAATTGGTGAGATGCGTCGAGGCCCCTGAATCAATATACCACTTGGTGGAGGATTGATCAGCTTTGGCTACAAGTGCCTTGGTGGGTGGATGAGGAGATTGCGGAACATATTGGGTGTTCATCCGATGCCAGCATATAGAGGCGGAGTGTCCCTTCTTATGCAGATTTGGCATATTGTTGGTGAGGTAGAGGAAGATCGATTGCTGGTATTAACATTCTGCGGAGACCGCTCACGTTTTTGAAGCCCACGTCCTCTATACTAGAATAGAGCCATCATTGAATCAATGGTAGAAGCAGCCCGAGATGCATCTGAGACAATGTTAACTTCTTTGCTAATAAGTAGCGAATAAAGATTATCAAGACTTGCCGGCATAAGCATGGTTCTTATTGCCATTTTAAATTCTTGATACGCGGGCGATAGGCCATTAAGAGTATACAAGATTATGTCTTCGGTGTCTACATTTGAGCCGGCAGCAACTATTTGATCCACCAAAGATTTGATACCAGTGAGATATTGCCTCATTGTAGAATTTTTCATGGTAATGTTAGGGAGTTTGTTCTTGAGTTGGATCACCTTTGATCGATTTGATGCTTGAAACCTACATTCAAGAGTATTCCAAATGGCGGATGTAGATCCAAGTTTAACGATGTATGGTAGCACAGATGGAGAAATAGTCAAACAAATTGCAGCTGCGAGGTTCTGATCCATCAATAGACATTGATTATATGGCGGGATTGGGGATGGTAGAGTCATCGAACTGTTGAAGCGTCTGGGAGGGCGGAGAAACCGTGGTGTCAAGAAATTTTTCAAAACCATTCGCTCGAAGAAGTTTTGTGATTTGAGATTGCCAAAGAGAGTAATTATCCATGGATAATTGAGTAGGAACGATGTTCTTGAGATTGCCAATGACGAATTTCAAAGAAGAGGGAATGTTTGTAATGTTGATTTCCATGTGATCCGATCAATCATCGACGTTGGATGTTGCCGAGCTCGCCATGTGCACCGAGCTTCTTCACTCTTGGTCTGATACCATGAAGAATAATGATATCTTGATCAGGTTCTTGAAAGTGAAGAAGAGGTGTGGATGAGATAGAGGAAGAAGAAGAAGACAGCGAATAGAAAAGCAGGAATGAATTAATTCATTGATCCCCCTTCACAGTATACAGTACATCAGTATATATAGAACCGAGTATGCCCCGGACATGTGTACAGCCATGTAACAGCCGTACAAATATTAAACCACCAAATATAAAGAACTATTGATTTACATTATTCTCAGATAATTTGTTATGCTCTGATAAATATAACTCCGATTTTGGATTGGCAATGCTGGAATGGACATGTCTACTCATAATCTTCTTTTTTTTTATGTTAACATTTTTTGTTGTTAATATCTCTTCTAATCTACTTTCTAAAACATGTTGTTGACATTTTTTGTTATGATTGAAAAATCTATTTCTGTTGTTTGTCTCTGTTAATTTAATTCCAAGCATAATCTCTATGGCACCGATGGAGAGAACCGTGTTTATTATATATATTATTTTAAAGTATTGCTTATAAATAAAAGAAAAATAAGTGTCAGGATTTAATTTAAGTAGTGCTTACAAATGTGTTATTAGTTCTAAATACCTCTGATGTACTGTTCATTGATAGAGTAATAGACCCAAAGAAAAAAAAAAGATTATGTAAGGTAATACTTCCAAGAAAAAAAAATCAAGATGGATTTACATATATATGTCGATGTTCTTGTTAGTGATCATAGATCTTGAGATGAGCTTTATTAGTTTATTTCTTTCCATCCAGTTACAACGATACTCTCGTTACACGATTGAGTAAAAAAAATCAATGGGATTAAATGTTATGTTTATGCATTTTTTAGGGGATATTCAAATCCGATGTCATATTATTTTCCTACGGCCGGTTTCTTTCCTATTTCTAAATAATTCTTTGCATGGCCGACATTTTTTTTATTTTTTATATAAATGAAATAAGAGTGGAGTTATGATAATATATAATTTTGATGAAGCTTGCTATATAGTATATAATTATTCTAAAGTATGATTTCACACCACCATTTTGTTTGTAGAAATACCCTGAAGAAATATTCAAGCAAAGTCGGAATCTATAAAAAAAATTTTGGTCATATGTGTTTGGGCAGGAGTATCGGATAACACTAGTCACTATCGTATACATCTCTGGCATTGTTCATGCTTATTTATACATTCAATCGTTACGATTATCACATACCCTAAACTTTAAAAATATTAGTTATGATGAGAACAATAATGGGCGAAGACTACAGAGCTTTAAATGTGAATTCTTTTTTGAATATTGCATGTAACTTTAGCCTTACTAATTTAGGGATAAGCATGTTCTTTTCTTACTATGAGTGAAGATTAGAATATAAGATTAAAATTTTTGGTCATATGTATTTCAAGCAATTTGATGTTATCTAGATCCTCTTGCAGGAATGATTTCATTTGCTGAAATAACTTTCGGAGTTATCATTGCATCTTTAATTTTAATAAGATCTTTTGATAGTTTCAGCCAACTGACTTCAATTAAGTGAACAAAATACACCAAATAATATAATTTTAATTTGATATTATTATTAAATGATTGTATAATTCATAAAACATTAAGATTCTTAGCATTGCTTGTTCAATAAAAATCCAATAATAATTATAAATGAAACTATCATTATCTTTAATCTGTCTGACCTATATGAGGAACATAGTAGGGATCATGATTACTTTTACTATTTTCTTTGTAGTACCAGATTAGACTTGGCAATGTACAAAACAACCTTGATTCAATGAGTAGTTACATCTCAAGTCGTAATCTACCAACCCATCATCCAATGACTACTAACCCTCCAACCTATTTGGAACTTCTTAACACTACCATCCTTCAGCTGATTCACCTCAAATACTTCTCTCACCAAAAAGCCCAAACAAGTTCACTAAATAAAATTTTCAGAATCACTTTAAAAGGATAGACAATTAAAGTACTAAATTGATATCAAAACCAACTTAACAAAAATATAAAACACCTAATAATCAAAGACCACTGGAAATGATAGACAAGTACTAAATTGATATCAAAAACAATTGGAAGAAGTTGAAAGCATAATGATCATTCCATGGACAAGCTGAGTTGGGCTTTCCTTGCCTCATCTTGGGGATTATTAGATGTAGAGCAATTCTTAATTTCTTGAAGTGGACTTGGTAGCATAACACTAATGTGATGAGCGGGACGATTCCATGGACACGGCATATCAGGCTAAGCTCTACGAGCTGATCAGCGGGAAAGGGAGGCTGGTGTCACTGCCTCAGGTGTTCTTGCGTGGTTGCTACATCGGCTCAAGAGGCTCGAGCAGGGACGTGGCTGCAGGTGTCGACCAGCTTCTTTAAGTTTCTTTAGAAGGATCTGCAGAGCAAGAAGACTGTGGAGTGGGTTAATATGTCATTGGGAAAGTTGTGGAAAGTTTATCGGCTTGGTATTAAGAATTAGATCAAGAGAGCTTCTTCTTCCTCCAAGAAGAAGTATAATACATATCATACAAGGAGCTAATAATTTACTAACTATAAGCCTATTAAATAGATCAAGGAGTTGCTCGGGGCATAAGTACCTTCTTCTTCCCCTCTTTACTCTATTCTTTTAAATGGCATACTCCATAAACCATCATAAAAGCATGTCCATTCACAAAAGGCGTTGTTTGCAACAATATTCGTTGATTCCTTAATTATTTTACAAGGAATTATTCTCCATGTTTTTTCCACAAATCTTATAACCATTCCGTTCTTGGATGGTTAACATTAAATGGCACAAACATAAAAAAATGAATAATTTAATAACAATTCAAAATTTTTTGAGAAAAAATCCTGAAAAAAATAAAGTTGCATAAATTGAATAGAAGATTATTTAACTAACACAGGTGGGAAACCATTATAATTCAAAACAATCAATTATAGCTAGGAAAACAATTATATTGACAAGTAACACTATCACAATTGTAAAAGCACAAAATATTAAAATAAAAGTACAAAACATTAGAGCTTAGCCTTCCTAGAATGAATATGGCCAAGAATTTACGCAGGTACACTTATTCACAATACACAAAAAATAATTTGTTTACAAATCTCATTACAAATTCGAAGTAAGAATAATCTAAACCAATTTTTAAGAAGAAAATGTTGTTCACATAAATACACTTATTTACCTTGTAATATTAAGAAAAAATTGAGTTATCATTAAAATTTCAAAGTGATCTTCTATCATCAAAGGAAATACAAAGCATTTATTCCTTGACTTATATTCCTGCAAAGATCTTGAGGCACAAATAAATCTATCAAATAATGTTCATTGTCTGAAGCAGCATCATTTATATTCCACTCAAGAAGATTGAGTTATAATGAATCTTCTAAAGCTTTTGCTTTTAATGAATAATAAGCTGCCCATTCTTCCCAAAAAAAATCCCTAAAATACTTTGGATAGCTAGATTAAAATAAATTTCATTCATTTTACATTATATACTAGTTGAAACTACTGATATTCAATGCATTAATAAACTCAACAAATCTTAATTATCCATTGATATAAACTTATTTTTATGTATTCTAGGCATAATTAGATAATAGGGAGAGTTCTCCTACCATTGTTGTCTAATTCTTCAGCCTAAGAAACAAACTGTAGGAAATTTATTCAATATATTATTTCACTAGTTAAGAGAATTTAAATAAGAATTGCATGTACATCAAGTCTAAACCCTAAATTAGAAATACAAAAACGATAAATTATAGGCATAGTGCGTATTAAGCAACCGAAAAGAGATATACCATCAAAGACAAAAATGAAAACAAATTCAGATAAAATCAAAATAGCCCGACACATAATACATCATAGAACGAAGCATTGTTAAAAAGTGAACACGGATAATACTATGTAGAACTAATCTCAGACTGAACTTATGCATGTTTATTTTTTGTCCCTTCTGAAAGTTCCTTTTGTATTAGATATGCTCCACCATTCTATGCAAATAAGTAGATCCAGAATAGGTTAGGCATCATTTCTCAACTAATCGCAAGCTAGTCTAAACACATTTTTCTGTTGTCCTGAGAAAGAGACATTTTCCTTTATAACAAGAATAATCTAGTTGATTAATCTCAATTGGAAACTGTCGTGCCGCTCCTCATTCCATAAAGAGGTGGATGTCTATCGCTACTATTTAAGCAACTTGTGCGTGATCCTATTAAAACATAATTTAATTTTATATTTATGTGTTTAATATGGACATGTTTCTTTTATGTTTTGTAAAAGTATTTTTATTTATGTTTTTTTTCTTAAATTTTTCTGCACTAGCTATTCATAATTTATTTTATAAATCAGGAATTTGATGTTGTCTGGATCGTCTTGCAGGAATGGTTTCATTTGCTGAAATAAGTTTCAGAGTTATCATTGCATCTTTTTTTTTAATAAGAACTTTTGATCATTTCAGCCGAGCAATTTCAATTAAGAGAAAAAAATACACCAAATAATATAATTTCAATTTGATATTATAATTAAATGATTGTGTAATTCATAAAACGTTAAGATTCTTATCATTGCTTGTTCAATGAAAATCAAATAATAATTATAAAAGAAACGATCATTATCTTTAATTTGTCTAACATATATGAGGAGCATAGTAGGGATCATGATTATTGTTAATATTTTCTTTGTAGTATCATATTAAACTTGGCAATGTACGAAACAATCTCGATTCAATGAGTAGTTGAATCTCAAGTTGTAATTTGCCAACCCATCATCTAATGACTACTAGCCCTCCACCTATTTGGAACTTCTCAACACAACCATCATTCAGCTGATTCACATCAAATACTACTCAAAAATATAAGTCAGGCACCAGAAAGCCCAAAAAAGTTCACTAAATAAAATTTTTAGAATCACTTTAAAAGGATAGACAATTAAAGTACTAAATTAATTTCAAATACCACTTAAGAAAAGTATAATACACCTAATAATGAAAGACCACTAGAAAGGATAGACGAGTTGAAAGCAGGATGATCATTCCATGGATAAGCTGAGTTGAGCTTTCCTCGCCTCATCTTAGGGATTATTGGATGTAGAGCAATTCTTTCTTTCTTGAAGTTGACTTGGTAGCAAACTACTAAAGGGCATGTAAAGGGGAAGGGTGAAATACAGTTTACGTCGCAGTTGACGAGCGGGACGTTTCCGTGGATACTGGGGGCTGATCGACAGGAAAGGGAGGCCGGTGTCATTGCCTCAGGTGTTCTTGCACGGTGGCCACATCGGCTCTTGAGGCTCAAGCAGGAACGTAGCCGCACGTGCCAACCAGCTTCTCTATGTTTATTGAGAAAGATCTACAGAGCAAGGATACTATGGAGTGGGTTAATATGGCATTGGGAAAGCTATGGAAAGTTTATCGGCCTGGTATTAAGAATTGGATCAAGAGAGCTTCTTCTTCCTCCAAGAATAAGTATAATACATATCATATGCTGAGCTAATATTTTAATAACTATAAGCTTATTAAATAGTTCAAGGAGTTGTTAGGGGCATAAGTACCTTCTTCTTCCCCTATTTACTCTATTCTTCTAAATGCCATACTCCATAAACCAGCATAGAAGCATGTCCGTTCACAAAAGGCATTGTTCCCAACAATCATATTCATCGATTCCTTAATTATTGTACATGGAATTATTCTCCAAGTTTTCCACAAATCTTATAACCATTCCGTTCTTGGATGGTTAATTTTAAATGGCACAAACATAAAAAAAATGAATAATTTAATAACAATTTAAAGGTTTTTAGAAAAAAAATCTTGAAAAAAATAATGTTGCATAAATTGAATAGAAGATTCTTTAACTAACATAGGTGGAAAACCATTATAATTGAAAACAATCAATTATAGCCTAAAAAAAATAATTATATTGACAAGTAACGCTATCTAAATTGTAAAAGCACAAAATATTAAAATAAAAGTGCAAAACATTAGAGCTTAGCCTTCCTAGAATGAATATGGCCAGGAATTTACACAAGTACACTTATTCACAATACACAAGAAATAATTTGTTTACAAATCTCATTACAAATTTGAAGTAAGAATAATCTAAACCTATTTTTAAGAAAAAAATGTTGTTCACATAAATACACTTATTTACCGTGTAATATTAAGAAAAAATTGAGTTATCATTAAAATTGCGAAGTGATCTTTTATCATCAAAGAAAATACAAAGCATTTATTCCTTGACTTATATTCCTTCAAAGATCTTGATGCATAAAAAAAAATTATCAAACAATGTTCATTGGCTGAAGCATCATCATTTATATGCCACACCAGAAGATTGAGTTATAATTGATCTCCTAAAGCTTTTGCTTTTAATGAACAACAATCTACCCATTTTTCCCAAAATAAATCCCCAAAATACTTTGGATAGCTATATTTAAATAAAATTCATTCATTTTACATTATATACTAGTTGAAACAACTAGTATTAAATGCATTAATAAACTCAACAAATCTTAATTAGCCACATAAACTTAGTTTAATGTATTCTAGGCATAATTAGAGAATAGGGAGAGTTCTCCTACCATAGTTGTCTAATTTTTCAACATAAGAAACAAACTTTAGGAAATTTATTTAATATATTATTTCAGCTTTTAAAAGAATTCAAACAAGAATTGCATGTGCATCAAGTCTAAACCCTAAATTAGAAATATAAATACGATAAATTGCAGGCATAGTGCATATTAAGCAACCCAAAAGAGATATATCTTCAAAGCCAAAAATGAATATGAATTCAGGTAAAATCAAAATAGCCATACACATAAATACATCATAGAACCAAGCATTGTTAAAAATTTTACATGGATAACACTATGCAGAACTAATCTTAGGCTGAACTAATGCATGTTCATTTTTTGTCGCTTTTGAAAGTTCATTTTGTATTAGGTATGCTCCACCATTATATGCAAATAAGTAGATCCAGAATAGGTTAGGCATCATTTCTCAACTAATCGCAAGCTAATCTAAACACATTTTTTTATTGTCTCGAGAATAATATAATCGAGCAATTTCAATTTAAAATCGTCATGCAGCTCCTCAGTCATTAAAGAGATGGATGTCTATCGCTTCTATTGATGCAACTTGTGTGTGATCCTATTAAAATATAATTTAACTTTATAATTATGTGTTTAATATAGACATGTTTCTTTTATGCTTTGTTAAAATATTTTTGTTTAAGTTTTTTTTACCTTAAATTTTCCTTCACGAGCTGTTCATAATTTATTTTATAAATTAGCAATTTGATGTTGTCTGGATCCTCTTGCAGGAATGATTTCATTTGCTAAAATAAGTTTTGGAGTTATCATTGCATCTTTAATTTTAATAAGATCTTTTGATAGTTTCAATTAAGGGAATAAATTACACCTAATAATATAATTTCAATTTGATATTATTATTAAATGATTGTATAATTCATAAAATATTAAGATTTTTAACATTGCTTGTTTAATGAAAATCCAATAATAATTTTAAATGAAACTATTATTTTCTTTAATCTATCTAACGTATATGAGGAACATAGCAAGTATCATGATCATTGTTAATATTTTCTTTGTAGTACAATATTAGACTTGGCAATGTATGAAACAATCTCGATTCAACGAGAAGTTGCATCTCAAGTTGTAATCGACCAACCCATCATCAAATGACTACTAGCCCTCTAACATATTTGGAACTTATTAACCCAACGATCATTCAACTAATTCACATCAAATACTTTCCTGAATATAATTCAGGCATCAGAAAGCCCAAACAAGTTCACTAAATAAAATTTTCAAAATCACTTTAAAAGGATAGACAATTAAAAGTACTAAATTGATATCAAAGATCAACTTAACAAAAGTATAAAACACCTAATAATCAAAGATCACAGAACAAAATAGACTACTAAAGTACTAAATTGATATCAAAGATCATTGGAAGGAGTTCAAAGCAGAATGATCATTCCATGGACAAGCTGAGTTGAGCTTTCCTTTCCTCATCTTGGGGATTATTGGATGTAGAGCAATTCTTTCTTTCTTGAAGTGGACTTGGTAGCAGACCACTAACGGGCATGAAAAGGGAAATGGTGAAATATAATTTACAACGCAGTTAATGAGCGGGATGTTTCCATGGACGCGATGTATCAGAGTGAGCTCCAAGGGCTGATCGGCGGGAAAGGAAGGCTGGTGTCACTGCCTCAGGTGTTCTTGCACAGTCGCTACATCAGCTCAGGAGGCTCGAGCAGGTATGTGGCCGCAGGTGCCGACCAGCTTCTCTATGTTTCTTGAGAAGGATCTACATAGCAAAGAGACTTTGGAGTGGGTTAATATGGGTTGGGAAAGCTGTGGAAAGTTTATCTTCCTTGTATTAAGAATTGGATCAAGAGAGCTTCTTCTTCCTCCAAGAAGAAGTATAATACATATCATATGCTGAGCTAATATTTACTAACTATAATCTTATTAAATAGTTCAAGGAGTTGTTAGGGGCATAAGTACCTTCTTTCTCCCCTCTTTACTCTATTATTCTAAATTGCATACTCCATAAACTTGTATAAAAGCATGTACGTTCATTAAAGCCATTGTTCCCAACAATCTTCATTGATTCCTTAATTTTAGCACATGGAATTATTCTCCATGTTTTTTCCATTTATCTTATAACCGTGTTGTTCTTGGATGGTTAACTTTAAATGGCACAAACATTCAAAAATGAATAATTTAATAAAAATTCAATGATTTTTGAGAAAAAAATCGTGAAAAAAATAATGTTGCAAAAATTGAATAGAAGATTATTTAACTAACACAGCTGGAAAAGCATTATAATTGAAAACAATCAATTATAGAAAGGAAAATAATTATATTGACAAGTAATATTATCACAATTATAAAAGCACAACATATTAAAATAAAAGTGCAAAACATTAGAGCATAGCCTTCCCAGAATGAATATGGCCATGAATTTGCACAATTACACTTATTCATAATACACAAGAAATAATTTGTTTACAAATCTCATTACAAATTTAAAGTAAGAATAATCTAAACCATTTTTTAAGAAAAATTTGTTATTCACATAAATACACTTATTCTGCCACGTAATATTAAGAAAAAATTGTGTTATCATTAAAATTATGAAGTGATCTTCTATCATCAAAGAAAATACAAAGCATTTGTTCCTTGAATTATATTCCTTCAAAGATCTTGACGCACAAAAAAAAATTATCAAACAATATTCATTGTCTGAAGCATCATCATTTATATGCCACACAAGAAGATTGAGTTATAATTGATCTTCTAATGCTTTTGCTTTTAATGAACAACAATCTGCCCATTCTTCCCAAAAATAATTCCTAAAATACTTTGGATAGCTAGATTGAAATAAATTTCATTCATTTTACATTATATACTAGTTGAAACTACTAAAATTCAATGCATTAACAAACTCAACAAATCTTAATTAGCCATTGGTATAAACTTATTTTAATGTATTCTAGGCGTAATTAGAGAGTAGGGAGAGTTCTCCTACCATTGTTGTGTAATTTTTCAACATAAGAATTATTCAATATATTATTTCAGTATTTAAGAGAATTTAAACAAGAATTGCCTATGCATCAAATCAATAAAGGACATAACTCAAGATATAGACTTCATTCTTGATAGCAAGATAGAATCCACTAAAGCCACTAAATAGGGTGGTAGTGCAAAATTGAAAGATTCACTAAAGCGTGGACCTAAAGGCATTTCTAATTTAAGACTGAAGGGCCACTTAGAAAAGAAGAAGAAGCCTAAGAGTAATATTTAACATCCTCACAGCTTTTCATTATATATGATGATACTTCATTGTTTTGGCTAAGCTTAATTTTTTCAACAGTAAAACCTAGCATAAATGAAAAAATAACAAAAAATGATAATCCTTAAACACGGATGAACTTCTCAAGCATGCTCGAATACTTCAATGAGGAATTCATAATCGGGGAATTAACCAGACAGCCGGGGCTTGAGTACATGAAGATGCTGATGGATATTGTTTCTTTAGAGATGCAATTGCAATAAATTTTAATTGGGATGACTAATGATTATTTGTTAAATAAATATTTTATACTAAAGCTCAGCGAAAGAGCTGCAAAAGTAAAGTGCAATCTCACTGCTATTGGGTTGAACTCACTGCGTATTTATTACTTATTTACTGTGTATTTTCTAATATTTTGCTTTTTCAATTCTGCCAGGTGTATTTCGTTGTTTGTTGCCTGGGTACACTGCCCTTTCATGAGTAATAATTTGTGTTTTAGTTGGTTGAATTGGGTGTCATTTGTTTCAGTCTTCTATGGGTAGTATTTTATTACTTGTTTGACCACTTTTATTGTTGTCATTATGTTTATATATATATATATATATATATATATATATATATATATATATATATATATATATGGTTTTCCAAGCTTGGGGTTGCGTTGGTTGAAGGTGGTTGTTTGGTTCAGTCTTTTATTGATGGTCCTTTATTGTAGGTTTTGACCTATTTTGTTGCTATCTCTATGTTATCTTTAGGAAGGATGTGTCGATCATCTTCTCAATATAACCTGGTTCGCAGTTTACTTCTTCCCTTACCTATTATGGAATGTAGTGTGTACCTATTGCATTGTCACCACCTTATAGAATTTTAGTGCTAAAGGTTTAGCAAATACTGAGTGCTTATTGTATTGTCGCCACTTTACTTACACTATCCTAAGTTATAGTTATCCCTTGTATTTTATTTTGTATGCTAAAATGGTATCAACACTCCATGTTGTAACTTTCACTATCATGGAGAGAGTGCTTGGTACCATTTTGGCATACCATAAGATGGTGACAACGCGATAGGCACTCAATATTTGCTTTCAATGTGCTTTCACTGTGCTTTTATTGTGTTTTCACTGCGCTTTCACTGCACTTTTTATATAAGCTTTCGCTGTGCATTCTTTGCACTTTTACTGCGCTTTGACTACACTTTTAAAAGTTTATCATAGAACATATCAATCAATGATACATAATTAAATTAAGAATTGATTCATTAAATAGATGTGGGGGCTTGGCCGGCTGCTGTGTTGTGTGCTGTGGATGGGTTCTGTACAGTTGGATGAGATATATGTTCAAATGGGGGGATTGGGCTGCAGCTGTGGGGGTTTCCTTAGAGGGCTTTGTGGGGGTTGGCTGGCAGTTGGGGGGAGTGCTGTGGAGGGTTCTTTGGAGGGTTTAAGAACCTTTTGGTGCGGTTTATATATAGAGCTAGAGGGCTTTTTATAGACGGGTAAGATGAGGATGAGGAAGATGTAGGAGTTTTTTTTGGATCATATTTACACTAGGGTATATGGTGGACGAGCTTGTACTCAAGAGAATCAACCTGTACTTCAAGTCGATCAATCCTAGGGCCTAAATTCTCTTCAATCCTATTGCAATAGTTATTGAGGGCACCAAGCAATTTCTTATAAACACTAGCCCAATCCTCACCTTAAGCTTAAGGGGGTCTTAATGCATGGGGGGAATGTGGATGACCTTGAAGTGGAGAATGAGATGTATGGGTGGTCAATCCTTTTGGTTTTTGGTGAGGGGATTTGGTGAGGAGTTTGAGGAGGAGTTCGAATTTTGGGGTTATCAGTAACAGCTATGTAAGCATTCAAATTATCTGCTTCTTTCTCACTAACACCCTAGAGGATATAAAAAATCTGAACACAAATTAACAAATGTTAGAAAATCTCATACTAAGAAAATACAAAGCGCATTAAGAGCGTTAAAGGGCAGCTAAAGAACAGCGATACATAGCGCATTCAAAGCGAAATTTAAGCGCAGTGAAAGAGCATTTAATCGAATTGTTCACTACGCTCTTGTTGCGCTCTTGTTGTGCTTTAGATGTGCTTTTACTATATTTTTGCTACGTTTTAGCTGTGTTTTTACTACGCTTTCACTGCCCTTTTATTGCGCTTTTGCTATAAGTGTTCAATACTATTTAAAAATTATAAATCTTTGTAAAATGATATAAAATTTTAAATACAAATATCAATACGAACTTTCCTTTCCTCCAAGGTAGAAAATAAATTGATGGCCTTTTCTGCATAATAAAAAATATTTGTGTTGCCCCCCATCAAAGAAAACGTGGCCTTATATCTTGGTACTTAGGTATATGTAGAGAGATGTGCTCTAGGAATCATACATGCATTAGACAATGTAAAGTAATATGTGGTTATGAATTATAAAAAATATTTATAATTAGAATTAGACTTAAATGAAATTAGGACTCACCAATAAAAGAGGTAGAAATTCATTAATGTAACCAAGTGGCTTCTCCATAGCAAATTTGGTGGCAATCTTATTAAATTCTTGGATAAAAAATTTCCTAGTACTCTCATCCCAATTAATAGATGAGAATTCATCTACATTACTAGCTATAAAAATTAGTCTTCTTGGGGTTCTATTAGTATTGAGGGGAAAAAATGAAAACCAAAAATATTATAAAAGTTTTTAACATAATTGCTTCTTCAATTGATCTATTTATTTTTGTCATTTCAGTTTTAATTTCAGTTGACAAAACTCCAGTAAGTGGCTCCGTCTGCCATATTATCTCAACATCTCTATTGGGCAAACATGTAAGTAGTATTTGGTTAATTGATTGAAAAACTTACATGGAGAAATTGAAGCATGTAATTTTTTTTTAAAATTGTATCAAACATGTCAGCAAAGTCACTTTATCAGTAGTGAATTTTAGTAAATGACCTTTGATGAAGAAGCCTTATTTAGAGATATCCTAGTATAACATCGGGAGATTTTGCTTGAATGGTTGGAGCTTCATGAACTGATGGATGTTCTGAGTCTTCAAAGTGTCCTCAACATCTTTGGGAATTATTTCAAGAAATGAGTCACAAATATTTTAGAAAGTTGAAACGTATCAACGAGAAGTAATTGGATGGGAATAAAGAGCCATATGCAAAATAAATAAATAAAAATAATTAGTGAATAAGAAGAAAGCACAGTAAAAACGTAGGTAGAGCGTAGTAAAAGAGCGAGTAATGCACAGTAAAAGTGAAGCGAAGTTGTATCTAGGGCGAGTAAGAAATCAAAAGCGAAGCTAAAACACAGCCAAAATCTCAATGAAATGAACTATTTAGTAAATGATACAATAAAAGGAAAAAACACAGCTGAAGCACACGTAAAGCGCGATAAAAATTGTATAAAAATATTTTAAGAATTTAATATGCAGTAAAATCGCAAGTTCTTGTACTTGCTTTTAAATGCAGAGTGAGGAGACGAACTTCTGATACCCGCCTTGTCCTGGACCATGGAAATGCCGAACGACTGGAGAGAGTGAAAATTTAGAAATGCCAGGTGAATAGTAAAAATGATAGTGAAAGCTCATTAAAAGTGTAGTTAACAACTTGCTTAGGCTGCTGCGCTTTTGCTGCGGTTGATAGCAAAAGCCCCATTAAAGCACAGTGCGGAATACCAAACTCTTATGTAAACTAGATTTTAAAACAAAAAAAAAGCAACAAAAGTGCATCAAAATCATAGCAAGTTATTGTACCTGTTTGGTAATGCGAACTTTTGCAACGTCTGACCCTAGAATGCGATCTCCTGGAATGCCAAAGGATAGGAAGGAAGAGCGTCTGGACTTAACGAGAGAGAAAGCGGAGTGAAAAATGCTAAGTGAAAAGAGTTCTCGCGTCTTTTGATATCCCGCGAATTCAAATTTTTTGGGTTGAGGGCCAGGTCAAGTCGAACGTGCAGACAAGACAGAAATTTAAACATATCCAATCCCTGATGTGATGGATAAGTTGCTTGTCCGCTCCACGTGTCCCGTTTTAATTGGACTCCTAATGCAGAACTACGTCCGGACTTTGCGAAGAATAATTTCTCCCGCCAGCTTGATGGCGATCTAAAAGCCATACGAACCATCTCTTGAGGTTGCACCTAGCACTCCGATCGAAGCCCTAATAAAAATAGCAAATTAGCAACAAATTCAATTGTATCAAAAGAAACATATGGCAGGAGTTGTCACCGTACAAATAAATGAATCCAATTATCCAAAAGATATACTCTCAGGCGGCTGCGTGTATCCAGCAATGCCGTATACAGCGAGCCTTGAAAAGGGCGCCAGTGAAATCAAAGCAAGTCCCGCAAACAGAGAAGAAGTAAAGAACAAGGAAAAGAGGCAGTTTTGATTTCGTAGCACGAACCAAAAAGAGTCTAAACGGAGTGAAGAACGGAGGAGAAAAGCAAGGCCTTCTCCTATCTCCTGAATGCAGTGTGTTAAAAATTAACGGGTGCAAGGGATACTATCATACTATTGTTCACATGCTCCATTAATAAAACAAATGGGTAAATTTTTAAAGTAAATATGATAAAAATTTAATTATATAATTAAATATTATAAAATAAAATTAAAATTAGGCAATGTCATCCGTTTAACTAGAGACTTGATGCTGACTCAACACAGCAATTACCAGCTCAATTAGTTGATACTACAGTAAGACGCAGGTTAAATAGATAATTAGGTACAGTAAAACATATTTTTTAATTAAATTATCATAATAAATAATAATATTATTAAAAATTAATAAAATTAACATAATAATGATGACAATCTAATCTTAAAAATTTTATAATTCTAAGAATTTTAAGACTAAAAAATAAATAAAATTCATACATATATAATATATTACATAATTTTAAGGTTAAATATAAATAATTATTATACTTATATTTAGGGCTGTCAAAAATTGACACGACACGAAAACCCGACTCGAACCCGACCCGAAAATTTTGGGTCTGACACGACCCGTTTTCTAAACGGGTCGGGTTCGGGTCTAGCAAAATGACCCGAATTAAATTTCGGGTCGGGTCCGGGTTAACCCGTCAACCTGATGGGTGACCCGATATGACCCGCGGATTTCATTTCGCGGTACTTAATTAGGGATCGAAGCCTCGCCTCCGCATTCATTTCGCCTCGCGTCCGCTTCATTCCCTCATCTCCTTCGCTGCTTCGGCTAGGGTTTTTGTTTCCTCTTCGGATCTCCTCAGATCTTTCAACGGTTTTTTCTCTTCTCCTTCTCTGGCACATTCTTCGTCCGTGGTGTTCATCATGTGCATCTCGTTTGGCCCAACACGAACACTAACATTGCTCGATGTTTGTATCTCTTATCTTTTTTCTATTTTCTCCTTTTAGAAGATTGATCTATGAGCAGAGTATAGGGTTGTGTTGCTGTCTTACTGGCTTGCTGTTTGATTAAATTATTATGATTGCTGTAAGAAAATTTTTGGGTTTAGGGTTTGTCCGATTTGTTGTCGCCTTCGATTTTTTTCTCGGGTATTTTGAAATTCTGGCAGAGTTTGGCATGCTCTCTGATTTGGGGTTGTTTTTGTCTGAAAAATGCATGAGCCGATGAGGTGCTGTTCGAACTATGCTTATGGTTTGAGAGTATTTTTTATGTTCATTGTGTGCTGATTTTTCTGGGTAGTTTAGTTGCTCACTTGCTCTGTTACAGTTTTTTTATATTGTTGATTTGTTGTTCCTTATTGCTCTGTTACAGTTTTTTTTATATCTGCCCTTGTGATTGGGCATAACATGATGGTGGACTGGTGGTGAAATGGCTAAGTCAGAGCATGTTTAAGTCAGAGCATGTTATTTTATAAATGGAAATTGATTATGGTTTGTCTGATTTGTTGTTTTCCTTATTTTGGATAATGACTTTAAGAGGTGGTTGCCAATAATTAAGCGTGCAGGTTTTATAGTATCATTCATTTTTTGCTTGGATAGTATCACCCTTGTTCATTATGTATTGAGAGGTGTCTCCTTTCTATTATAATCCATAATATTTTTGTATTATGCTTTGACTTCCACCGAATGATGTTATTAGAGATTCTATTGTGTAAATTATTGACAGTTGACACCCCTAGCATTGTAATATATTATATTGTTTTGGTTAGATGGAGGATTCCAATACCATGCTTGAGAATTTTTCTTTTAATGAAAATGAAGAAGAACGGACTTGTGAAAATGCTGTAGAGCCCTCTAAAGAGCTATGTAATGAGGGGACAATTGCTAAGAAACGGCGTAGGATGACCTCACTTGTTTGGGGCCATTATGAGATGTTACCCACTACGAAAGATGGAAAACAAAAATGTAAATGTAAGAAATGTGGAACTACTTATTTATGTGATAGCAAAAATGGAACTGGTAATCTTAAACGCCACCTCCAAAATTGTAAGAAAAGAAGTATGCATGATATAGGACAGTTGATCTTACAAAGCAACAATGAATCTTCAATGTCTATGTCTGATGATAAGTTTGATCAAGCTGAATTTTGTGACTTGTTTACTGGTTGTATCATTATGCACGATTTGCCTTTTCAATGTGTTGAGTGGGTTGGACTTCGAGCAGTTTTGTTGTATCTTCGTCGGGACTTGCAATTAATTTCTAGAAACACGGCTAGAAATGATTGCAAAAAATTATTCATTAAGGAGAAGTGTAATATAAAGGAACAATTATCTAAAGTCACTAGTAGGGTTTGCTTGACATCCGATCTTTAGACATCTATAAATACTGATGGGTTTATTTGTTTAACTGCTCATTATATTGATAATGATTGGCATCTGCAAAAAAAAATTATTAATTTTTCTTTCATGCCATCACCCCATGATGGAATTGCTTTGTTTGAGAAGCTACAAACTCTTTTGGTTGAATGGAAATTATGTTTTTGTCATTAATTATGATGTATAAATTGAATTTTTGTAATTTGTAATTTATAATTGTAATATAGTATTGATGTCTTGGTTTGCATTAATTGCTGTCTTGGTTTGCTGGTTTATTTGTGTTGCTGTCTTTGGTATTTACCTGCAGCTTCTGTTTTTTAAAATTTTTCCTTTGCTGGCTGCTAATTGGGTCGGTTTCCTATTAACTGCTGTTAACCGGGTCTGCGAGTCAAAACGGGTTGACCCGAACCCGTCTCGGGTCGGGTTCGGGTCCTGAAAAGTGACCCGGATGCCTAACCGGGTCGGGTTAGGGTTGACCCGAATAAATTCGGGTCAGGTCGGGTTCGACCTGAACCCGACCAGTGACCCGGTTTTGACAAGCCTACTTATATTCAATATTTAATTTAAATAATTATCAATTTTGAATTTAAATATAAATATTCCAGTCTTGAATTTTAATTCATATTTAAAAGAAATTTATTCTAGGATCGATTAATGCTAAACCGGTTTTTCTGGAGGATCGAACCGGCCATAGGACCGATTCACGATTGAACAGGTCGAACCGGCCGGTCCGTTCTGATTTTCAAAACCATGCAAAAAAATATTAAAAAAAGAACAAATACATGTATAATGAAGGGAAGAAGTAATAGAGAAAATACTAGTGATGTGTATTCAGTTTTGCTTAAAAAGAAAAGTTTATAGGAGTTATGCTATAAGGATAGTGAACATTTATTTAATTAAATAATACTCATGAGGACAGGCCAGCGTTCAAAGGACCCAACACACCATTAAACGAGATATTATTATACGTGGAATTCAGACGTAGAGCAACTTCCAGACTCTCTTGTACATACATTATGTATATATATTGTATACAAACATTGTGTACAACTATGTACACAGTTTGTGTATACATATTTATATACACTGTGTATAAATATACACAGTATATATACAAGGGAGTCCAGGCGTAACTCTACGTCCGGACTCACCACGTAATAATTTATTCCATTAAAAAGCTCATCACATGCCGGGATTCTGTACTTTAAGGTGTTTGTGAGCTACTTTTCTTAGTTATAAACATTATTTTATTTTGTTAATATTTTTTTTGCTCGACGTAGAGAGAGGAATTATTAATAAGATGCACAAGCCCGGGAGATGGATTTTGATAAAATATAAATGATGTATATTCTTAACATAAAAAATGAAATAATTTAATTAAAAAAATATTTTAATGCAATCGTACTATAGTAAGTCGTCCGTTTAACAGACGACTTGCTACAGTAACTACTGACTCAGCTGGCACCTGCTATGCTGAGTTAGCAGCACGTCACCCATTAAACAGGCGACTTCATATAATTTTAACTTTCTATTTTATGATACTTAATTATATAATTAAGCTTTTAATCATACATATTTAAAAAATTTACCCTAGAACAAAGTATGCACCTATTAATTATTCAACTTGTATGTATCAAAGTGAAATAATGGAGCATTGTTTGTTAAAATGTGGAATAATTATTCAACTTGTCTACATCATTGAAATTTAATGCATTTATAAATATGATTAATGGAATTAATTAGATGCCACATTAATAGAAAAGGTAAGAGACAAGGAAATGAAAGATTAAGTTGATGGAAAATTTGGCAAACATTAACAACAAATGATTACATAACCTTCCAAAAAATGAATTATAATAAGCATGGCTTTGACAAAATGTTGATAAGAACAATTTGAGCAGCTAAAGTTTGAGCTAAAGATCGTGATAAGCTTAGATTGCGAGCCTACAACCAATGGAGCCAATGGAGCTTTGGTTGGCTCATATATAAATTCAGTCACTTGCATCTACGTGCGAGCATAGAGATTTTTGTGAACCCTGAAACCGCTTTTTATAGATTCTAACCTTTGACGTTATGCGAATGAAATGAAAATTGAAATCTAAAAAGAATATTCTAATGATAAATATCATTTAACAAACAATTTTACTCCTAATAATTCTTAGCTTCATTAGAAAGTTTCCTATAATGTTGCCTCATAGATTCATGTAAAGATTCTTCTTCATGTTCTTTCATCACTAGCAGCAATGCAGAAATCAATTTATAAATTTCCAAGCAAAAGATTCTAAACTGCAATCTATTTGACAGGAAAAGCGTGCACCTTGTTTGTAGAAAAAATCTTTGTAACCAGCAGAAGCGCGATCCAAGAGCAAATGCACAGCTTCAGCATCTCTCTTTGTAGATGACTTGCCAGCACTACTAAAATTTTGAGCATCTAAAAGAATTTCTGCAAGTTGCAAGCAATAAAACTATTTGTCATTGATCTATGGCCATGACGCAAAATAACATAAAGCTTTAAGCTCACATGGCCAGAATTCTTTCTAAATTGAGAATCTGAAGTAGATTTTATACATCTTCACTGTTTTTTTTCAATCAGAATTTTACACATCCAAATTGAAAGGAGCAGTTGAAGTATAATTAAAGAACAAAAATAAGTCGTAGCAATCCTCTTTTAAAAAAAAAGAACTAAATGATTACCTCGCCATTATTTTGCAAAACATCTTGTCCCACAATAGGTAAACTTAGCTGCTTGCACATTAAAAGACCCTCCAAATCAAGCTGGTTTACATTTAATATAAGACTTCAACAAGTTTAATGTCTCTGACAGATGATAGCATAGCCAACAGAAGTAAATGCAAATACTACAAAATACACAATAACTGCACTACAGATTATACAGTCAAACACACTGATGATTGGCTTAAATGGGAAAATGAAATCTAGGAAAAAATTTTGAACAGTCAAACAGACAGACTTTTTACATAGATAGAAGAAAATAGCAAAAAATAAAAGAAACCGATCATGAACTTTGAAGATGGAGAAGAAAAATAACTAAAACTTAGTAAAATTCAAAGTATAAATTCTCTGGTCTATAAATACATTTTCAATTAAAAAAAACACAAACTAACATACCCTAATCTTGATTAAATACATCAATGAAAACATATTCAATCATACTTGCCAAACAATAAAAATGACAACTTCAAATCATGTAGAAACTTAAATCTCGTTCCTTCTCCATTTTGCATTAAATCCCGAATTTAGTAAATTAGTTAGTTTCATGGACTTACGAGATTTAGTTGAAGAAGTCCACAAAAGAAAATAATCTTTACCTTCGCAACGAACTTCATCATAACTTCCAATCCGACATTAACAACATCATAGAAGAAGGTGGAGAAGATTCTTTAGCAACTCTTTAAAAACTCTTCTTCATGTGAAGCCAAAGAAACATGGAGAATAATTGCAGAAGTGAACAAGGAGAAAAAGATAATTGCCTCCGCGACGAGCTCTCATCATGATTCCCTTACAGGAACAACTTCATAAAAGAAGGCAAATAAGAACAACTTCATAAAAGAAGGCAAATAAGCTTCTTTAGCGACTCTTTCAAAATACTTCCTCACACAAAGCACACGTAGTCGAAAGAACAATGTTGCCATAGAAGAAGGCAAATAAGCATAAGCCAGGGGTTTGAGAAGGCTTAATAGCTAAGAAACAAAGATGCGCAATGGGATTGAACGATAAAGATTTATTTTAACTTTAAAAGTGCAAGGTCAAGATGCGTTAGGGGAAGAATCTCAAATCATATTTATGCAGTAGTATATATGCCTTAATTTCTCACAATTGAGCCAATTTATAGAAAACACATAACTATTAGAAATTTATAAAGATTATATTATCTGTTGATACCTATAATTTACCTAATGACTCACAAATAAACATTAATGTAACACTACAGGAAAACAAAGAAATACCGGCGGAATTTCCGGCGGAAATAGTTACGTCGGAATCAATGACGGCATTTCCGGCGGACTTGTCTGCCGTTAATATTACGGCGGACTTTCCGGTGGAAATACCGTCGGTAATTTTCCGGCGGCGAAACCGTCGGAATTGCGCCGGTGTTTTCAATATGCCGACGCATATTCCGCCGGTAATATCCGGCGGATTTACCGCCGGGTTAATTAAAACCCGACGAAGTATTACCGGCGGATAATCCGCCGGTAATACTTCCGGCGTATTTTCCGCCGGAAAATACGCCGGTAATTTCAATATATCGGCCCCGTGCCCTCGACTTCAGCTCATTCTGTTTAGGTCGCCGCTTCGCTCTGCTCTGTCGACGACGCGCGCCAGCCCTCGAGCTCCGTCGACGACGTCCCTCCCTCCCTCGATCGAGCTCCTTCGACGACGACCTTGTCCTTGAGTTCCATCGATGACGTTCCTCCCTCGCTCGATCGAGCTCCTCCGTCGACGACGCGCGCCAGTCGCTCTGTGTATGTAACTTTCTCACTTTCGCATTCTTCGCTCCGTTTGCACCAGTCAGTTCGCCCTAATTTGACGAACTTCTCTTCTTGGACGTAGATCGACTTATCTCCTTGACGCGCGCTGGTGGACTTCGCTCCGTTGACGTTGGCCGCGCCGGGAGCTCTCTTGCTGTTTAGGTAACTTTCTCCCTTTCGCATTCCTGATTTTTAGGTTTAGTCATGGATGTTCTCACTAGACATTTGCAAGAGGATGTACATTGGTGTATGCTTTTTGCTGATGATATTCTTCTTGTTGATAAGACTAGAGAGGGAGTTGAAGGTAAACTTGAACTATGTAGGCCAACCTTAGAGTCTAAAAGCTTTCATTTGAGTAAATCTAAAACTGAATATATGGAGTGTAATTTTAGTAATAATAAATCAAGTGTGGGGTTTGTAATTTTGGGCAATCAAAGTCATTAATAAGAGAACACATTTTAGATATCTTGGGTTTATTGTTTAGAGTAATGAAATAGATGTGGATGGTTGAAGTGGAGGAATGCATTGGGCTTGTTATGTGATAGAAAAGTCCCTCTCAAACTTAAGGGAAAATTCTATAAGATGGTAGTGAGACCTGCAATTCTTTTAAGTGCAGAATGTTGGTCATTAATAAGAGTACACGTTTTAGATATCCAAGTAGGATGGTTGAAGTGGAGGAATGCATCGGGCTTATTGTGTGATAGAAAAGTATCCCTCAAACTTGAAAAATTAGTCTGTCCGGATAGCGGTACCGATCGGTACCGAGCGGTACTACTGTCGGTATCGAGTGGTACCGCGCTCGGTACCGAGCTCGGTACCGCGCGCCTAATGATGTGGTGAGACTTGCAATGCTTTATGGTGCTGAATGTTGGCCAATAAAAGAGTAGCATAATTCTAAGTTAAGCATTGCAGAAATGAGGATGCTCAGGTGGATGAGTGGTTGTACCCTTAGAGATAGGATACGAAATGATTCCAAAAGTTCCTGCATACATATTTTGGTCAAATTCTCGAGCTCGCTTGCTGTTCTTGGAACTTTATCATATGCTTTCTCTAAATCAATAAATATCAAATGTAGATCATCTTTATTCTCTCTATATTTCTCCATCAAACCTAGATAAGACTACCTTGCTATCTTTTTATCAATGGTAGTATGTAACTATTTTGGCAAGTACTCGTAATTTATATCCTTATTGTCAATATTATATGTAGGTTATATATTATGGATATCAGAACTCAAAGAAGTTGGATGTATAATCGATTGGCGCAAGGACGAAAGACATTAACTGATGAGTTTATTAGAGGGGTGCATATTTTTATTCAGACAGCTTCTCAACTACCCAGCTTCATCTCAGATGGAAAGTTTCGTTGCCCATATTCTAAACATAAAAATCAGGTGCACCTTAGCCCAGATGACGTAACTGTTGATCTATATCATCAAGATTTCATGCCAGATTATTGGTATTGTACTTCTCATGGTGAGTATGAACCATATTTGGATTCTTGATGCTACCCATCGACAAGTGCTACTAGAGATGATGAAGAGCATATCATACCTAATCTTGAGGACTTAATCCATAATGCAAGTGGAGCACAATTTGAACAATATATAGAAGAGTCACCTAATAAAGAAGTACAAATTTTTTATGATTTATTACATGCTTCCCAACAACCAATATGGAAAGGTTGCACCACTCACTCAGAGTTATCTGTTGCTCTTAAGATGTTAAGTATCAAGGCAGAATATAATATCCCCCGTGATTATTTTAATCAATTTATTGGACTGCTCAAAGAAACCAATCCAGCAGATAACATAATTCCCATAGATTTATATCGGACTAAGAAGTTGATTTCGAAGCTTGGTTTGACATACAAAAAGATAGATTGTTGTGTCAACGGTTGCATGTTATTCTACAAAGATTTTTAATCAAAGATTGCATGACATCATTGCAACGCACCGAGATTTAAACCAAAATCTATCACGAAAAGAAAGCTGAAGGATGTAACAGCCAGCATGTTATTTTACTTACCCATAATTCGTAGACTGCAATGATTATATGCTTTAATGAGATCTGCTGAACATATGAGATGGCATAAAGAATATATCTCACAGGAAGGGTTTATTACATATCCATCAGAAGTAGATGCCTGGAAACATTTTGATCGTACATATCCCACATTCACCTCAGAATCAAGAAATATAAGATTAGATTTATGCGCAGATGGTTTCACTCTATTTAGTCAGTTTACTTCACCTTACTCATGTTGGCCCATCATACTCACACCATATAATCTTCCACAAGAGATGTACATAACTACTCCTTATATGTTTCTGACGCTTATCATTCCAGAGCCACATAATCCAAAAGCAAAGATCGATTTTTTCTTACAACCGTTAATTGATAATTTAAATCTATTATGGGAAGAGGGAATAAGTACATATGACATCTCCACCAAACAGAACTTCATTATGAGGGCAGAATTACTTTGGACAATTGGTGATTTTCCTGCATACGGTATGCTCTCAGGTTGGAACACTTCTGGAAAATTAGCTTGTCCACTTTGTATGGAACATATAAAGTTCTTCACTTTAAAGCACAGAGGGAAGAACACTTGGTTTGACTGTCATCGCATGTTCTTACCTACAGATCATCCTTTTAGGCGAAATATGGATAGTTTTGTCAAGAATAAAATGGTTATGTCGCTGTCTCCTCCTAGATTAACTTGTGAAGAAATATTTGAAAGAGTCAGATCCAGCCCCACAATAGTGGAATCTCCATCATTAGCTGATTATAAATTACCAGGATATGGTGTCAACCACAATTGGACTAAGAAAAGTATTTTGTAGAATATATATGGTGTTGTAATTTTTTGTATGCAGGTATAAATGTTGAAATCACTTTTCAAAGTGAGAAAGATTTTTTTTTTGCTACAGGTTTTCGGTAACCTTGCCGGAAATATGATATGACGACATTTACGGCGGAATCTACGACGGAAATTCTGATGGATAATGCGACGGTGATATCCGACGGTAAGAATATGCATCGCTTTTTTTGCGGCGGAATATCCGCCGGTATTCCAGCGGTTTTTACGCCGGAACACGGACACAGAAAAGGCATCGGTTTTCAAATATATCCTCCGATTTTTCGTCAGAACATCCGTCGGAAATTCTTCCGGTGAAAAAAATGCGACGGAAATTTTTTTCCGACGCGCGTTTTACCGTTAGAGAGATTTCCGCCGGTAATCCGCCGGAAACCGATTATTTCCGTCGCATTTTTCACTTTAACGATGAATTTTGTCCACCAGTAATAGCTATTTTTCCTGTAGTGTAATAACAATAAACCCAATACATTATTCATCATGTCATTAAAACATTCATGTATGTGTGAGCTCAACTCTTTTCTTTTTGTGTAAGATAGGAAATAGCATATGTTTATCATATGCCATTGATGCAAAAATTTCAATGAGAAAATAATAAAATTTGATAAATCAAATTAAATAACAATTGTAATTTTAATAAGGCTGTGGAATCATAAAAATTAAGACATCAACAACCATAACAACAACATCAAGCCTTTATCCCACTATGTGAGGTCGGCAACAATAATCCTTTTTCTCTATTGTGACTTATTAAGAATAAAATTCTTATTTAAATCCTTTTATTATAAAAATTAAGACATCATTTAAAAAAAACACTAAAAAAAGCAGAACAATTATAGAGAGTAAATTGGAGAATTCCCTTACCCTCAAATTGAGCAAAACAAAGAGCTTGGAGGAACCTCCCTTATTAGAGGGACAACTAAGAGGAGATGTGATATGTCACCAACAATCGCCTTGATCAGACACGAAACTTGAGGCAAATCCAAATTGGAAACTTCTAAAATTAAATTGGGGATAATTCAAACTTTGATTTCACCAAACTTATAGTCAAATTGAACATATCAAGGAGAAGAACCCAATTAATGACACCAAAATTGGTCCAATCTGAGCCCAAATTGGTCCAAATCAAGGGACCAAATTAAGCATATTTAGAAGGTTCAAAACATTAATTGGATGACCAAATGATCACCAAATATGGCATGCATGCTTATAGTCGAATCGAGTAGCTCAATGAGACAAATCCAACGAGCCCAAGATCATTCGATTTCGACATCGTTAGGACACTTTAATGTTGAATGAATGCTCTATTATTGAGGGAGTCAATACGAACCATTCTATAAAGCACTCCCAACCTGCCCTTGATCTTCTCAATATTTACAGAGCATGTGATATAGAACATACATGCATGGATGAATTGCTTAAGAAATTTGGATGCTTTATATTTAGAGAACAACATAATTATATCTTTATGGTGATTTTGAATGACGAAATAAAACCCTAAGAGCGGTAAAACAAGCTTAGGCTAAATCACATGCATAGGAGTTAAGACCGTAAAATAATCAATTAATCTAACATTGCATACATAAATGGTTTTAATAATAAATTCCAATGCTAACAATAAGATTAGTCACTAAGAGATATCTCTCACTCAACTCTCTAATAGTATCAAGTTTTAGCGGAGGAGCATTGACACTATTCTCATGAATCTACTAAGACCACAATTGAGAGGTAACTACAAAGATAAAAGGGTCGGAGGAAGAGTTTACCCAAAGAAATAGAAGATACGAAGCTTTGGTGGATGTTAGGGTGTTTGAGAAGAAGTAGATGGCAACCAAGACCCTTCTTGATGTTGTGGGCAGCAATCAGAAACTTTAGGATAGCACACGAAGATGTCTCGACTGGCTGGACAGCAGGAAGAGATGCAGAATTTCTCTGGATAACAGCAGTTTGGTCTTGGACAGATCTTGGACAGTAACCTTTCAGGTGTAAGAAGCTTTGGACTGCTTTTCTGGGCTGCTGGAAACTTGGGATAGCAAAGTGTGGTCTTCCAGAGTGCCGGACAGCAAGATATTCTTGCTGGAATAAGGGGACAATGAGCAAAACTTTAGGACAGCAGCAGTTTTGACCTTTGACAAACCCTGGACAGCACTTCGTAAGGTTTAGAAATGTCTGGGCCTGCTCCTTAGGCTGCTGGGAGCTATGGACAGCAAACCATGGCCTTCCTTGCCGCTGGACAACATGACTCACTTGATGGATTCGAGAGCAGTAAGCAAGAATTTAGGGAATGATTTAATTGGGAGGGAGATTTGAAGTTGACGTTCAAAATAATCCCAAATATGGTTAGTAGGGGGCTCGGCTGCTAAGGGAATTAGTGGGGGAATTTAATTAGGAGTTAGACACTAGATTGGAGAGAGAATAGGGTTGGCCGGCCATGCATGGGGAGTTAATTGGGGAGTTTAAAATTCCTTCCAAACTTAGGTTACTAATTGTGGAAAGAGATTTAGAGAGACATTTCTAATCAATTTCAGATTTGAGAGGATTTGGGAGGATTTGGGAGCTCCCAAAAATAAATCAATCCGTTAGGAAAGGATTTCAAATTCAATTTAATTGGTATTTGCAATTTGAATTCTTTCCAAACTTAAGATGATCTAAATTAAGAAATCATTTAATTCTTTCCCAAATGAGAGGTTTTTATTTTGGAAAGTATTAAGGAGGTGGGGACAAGGAGGGGCCGGTGGCATCAAGGAGAGAGAGGAGAGGTTTATTGAAGCATTTAAGGCTTTCTTGATTTAGGAAATTAAATTTGGAAAGAGAGATCTCATCCCAATTTAATTTAAAATTCAAATAGGATGGGATTTGGAAACTTTCCTAAAACAGGAGTTATATTTTAGGTAATAATTTTAAATTCAAATAAATTTGAATTTGCTAATTATTTGAGTTACCTAAAATATGGATAGTTAATTTAGGAAAGGTTAATAGCAAGTGATGATGGAGGGAAAATTAAAGGGTGGGGCGGGTGGTGGGGCTTGGCCGTGTGGGGTGGTGGAGGGAGATGGGATCTGGTGGAGGATGGGTTTGGGTGCTAGCCGACGGAGAGGGTGGGGGTATTGGTGGCCGGTGGTGGGACTTTATGCTTGAAGTGGAGGCCGGCGGTTTTGGGTTAGGGAAACCCTGAGCCAACGGCAAAGGGGAAGGGGAGGAAGGAAGGGAAAGGAAAGAGAATAAAAAAAAAGAAGAAAGCCGCGAACCTGGACTCTTCCAAGGTTGGTGGGTGATTCGTTGCCCTTCACCAAGGGACTTCACCAAAGTTCTCTCCTAGAAATCTTAAGCTCTCACAAGAGTAAAACACAAAAATTTTATTCGTCATCATCATTAACCCAAAATATAAGAGAACTAGCCTATAAATAGGCCTCATGAAAAGAAAAAGAAATAATAACTAAAATGCCCTTCGGGCTACAACACCACATGACCACCCCTAGGGGTAAAATGGGAAAAATACTAATATAAAATAAACTAGTACATAAAACACATAAAAAAAATAAACTCCAGATCGTAGCTGTGTTTCTCTGATGTCTCCTCTGATGAACGTGCAAGAATCTCCTATTGATGTCCTCATCAGCGTGCCACTCTCAAAATATATAATAGACACCCCCCTCTCTATATGAAGGGGAGATTAGGCCTTTGACAAGAGATTGGAGAGAGCTTTGAGGCTTCAAGGATCCTAGATTTCAACCCAAGCACCATGTACCGCAGGCGAACTTTCATTGACCACCATTAGACCACAGCCCGGTAGTCGACCATAGTCGAACCACCACCTGACCATCGATCATCGTTAGACCACCTCCTATTTTCTAATTATCGTCAGATCACTTCCCGGTCGTCAACCTTCACCAGACCACCGCTCGCTGCCGACCATCATCGAACCACCCCTTAGCTTCCAACCGTTGCCATACCATCGCCCGTCTGCTGACAGTTGTCAAACCTCCACCCAACCACCCACCGCCACTATACCTCTGTTACCCACTGCCATACCTCTGCTACCCGCCGACTAGGATCCATCTAACCACCATCATCCCTTGACTATGGTCTCTCTAACCACCATTACCTACGGACTATAGTTTTACCAACCAAACGAACAGGCCAACACTCTCTTGAGAATAATTTTGTTATCACTAGATTCTTCCAACTCCCATCATGTAATGTGCTCTATATGATATCGTAATCGACAGGCGATGGAGGTCAGGAAGACCTTAATCGATGGATAATGTTGGTTGGAGAGATCATAGTCTAGAGATGGTGGTCAGAGAGACCATAATCAATAGGCAATGAAGGTCAAAAAGATAGTAGCTGGATGACTGTGATAAAAAAGGATGTAACCTATTGACGGTGGTTGGGGAGACCAAAGTCTAGAGACAATGGTCGCAGAGACCGTAGTTGATGGGTCATGTTGGTCGGAAAGATCGTAGTTGGACGATGGTGGTCAGAAGGATTGTATTCGGGCGATGGTGGTCGAGGAGACTGTAGGAGGCGAGCGATGAAGATAAAAAAAAAATTATAGTCGATGATTGATGAAACTCAGAAGGACCGTAGTCGAGCGACGGAGGTCGAAAGGATCGTAGTTGGGCCATGGTGGTTGGAAAGACCGTAGTCGAGCGACGGAGGTCGGACGGACCATAGTCGACGATCAACCATGGTTGGAAGGATCATAGTCGAGCAAAGGAGGTAGGAAAGATCGTAGTTAGGTGATGGTGGTTGGAAGGATCGTAGTCGGTGGTCGATGGAGGTTAGAAGGACCTTAGTCTGGCGATGGAGGTTAGATGGATCATAGTCGGGCGACAGAGGTCAGAACAGTTGAAGCCACATGAGAGGAACTATCCGACATATGATTTGGAGTTAGCTGTTGTAGTATTCTCTTTGAAGATTTTACGGCATTACTTGTACGATTTTTGATGTGAGATTTTCACTAATCATTAGAGTCTAAAGCATATATTTACTCAGAAGATCTAAATTTGAGATAAAAGAGATGGCTTGAGTTCATCAAAGCCTACGATCTAACTATTCAGTATCAGTATAGTAAGACTAATGTGATGGCAGATGCTTTGAGCACGAAATCTTCTGGAGTTTCATTTCTTCAACTTACTTCTGATGAGCTTTTGACACTAGATATGAAGAGATTATAGTTGGAGGTAATTTCTTCTATTGAAGGGGATTCTGATAAGTTGGCCTCGATGATTATTTAACCTTCATTACAAGAAAGGATTCAAGAAGCTCTGAAGTCAGATAAAAAGTATCTGAAGTTGATTAATCAAATTAGATCTAGTAAGAAATTTGAACTTCATACATATGATTATGGTATTATTTCCTGCAAGGAATGATTGTGGATTCTTACTTTTAGAGACTTGGGGGGAAAAATTTTGTATGAGGCTCACTATTCAAGCTACACTATTCATCAAGGAAGCAACAAAATATACAATAATCTGAAGGGCATATTTTGGTGGCCTGAATTAAAGAAGAATGTGACAAATTTTATATTGAAGTGTGAAGCGTGTCAGTTAGTGAAGGTAGAGTATCAGTGACCGGGAGGCCTTTTACAGCCATCGCCCATTCCAGAGTAAAAAAGAGAAGATGTGACTATGAATTTTTCTATAAGTTTTTCTAGGTCAAGACAAGGACATGATGCTATTTGGGTCATTACTAATCAACTGAAAAAATATGCACATTTCATTCCGATCTGACAGATTGATTCAATGGATAAATTGGCACAGGTATATGTGCGTGAGATTATCAGATTTCATGGGATACCGAAGGTTATAATTTATGACAGGGATGACAGGTTTACCTCCAGATTATGGAGAGGTATTCAACAAGGATTGGGAATGAAACTACATTTCAGTATGGCTTCATCCTCAAATAGATGGACAATTAGAGAGAACTATACAGGTACTAGAAGAGCTTTTGAGACTATGTACTCTGGATTTTGGTGGCAGTTGGGAAGATTAGATTCCTCTAATCGAGATTGCTTACAATAATAGTTTTCAATCAAGTATAGGTATGGTTACATATGAAGCTTTGTATGGTAGGAATTATCGTACACTGTTGTATTGGATATATATAAGAGAGAGACATTTGATTGGGCCAACCTTAGTTAATGATGCTACTGAGAAGATCCATTTGGTCAGAGATATTTTGAAAGTTGTACAGGATAGACGGTGGTAGAATTTTGTTGCTAAGCTTCATGCCGTGAAATTTCATGTATGAGATTTTGTATATGTTAAGATCAGGTCGATGAAGGGCATTCACAGATTTGACGAGAAAGAAAAGTTGAGTCCAAGATATGTTAGGCCATTTGAAGTGGTTGAAAGGATTGGAAAATCTTCCTACAAGTTACAATTGCCAGATAATATGTCAAAAATTTATAATGTATTCCACGTGACACTTTTAAGAAAATGGATATCTGATTCTGGAAACTGAATATCTACTTAAGGCATTGAGGTATGTTTGAATCTGAGCTATAGGGAAAAACCAGATAGAATTCTAGCTTATGATGTCTGATAGCTTAGAAGTAAACAGATTCCTATGGTTAGAGTTTAGTGGAAGAACAGAATAGAGAGAGAAGCTACTTGGGAAAAAGAGTCTAAGATGAGACAGTTGTACCCAGATCAATTATGAAATGTCGAGGATGACATTTTTTTGAGAGGAGGGGAGAGTTTTGACATCAACAGGTTCAACATTCAATTCTGCTAGTTCCAACCCGATTTGAAAAAGGTAAGGTTTTGAACTTTTGAGTTTTTCAACTATTTGCATATCTTTAGGAATGTTTTAATGCATGAAATTGATTGGGTGTGCTCTAGAATGTGTCCCAACTATTGTGTTAGAATTTTGGTAAAATATGAGAAGGTCAATTTTGAAGTGCAGCAATGCTAGGTGTTCGAGCGCAGCGTGCTGCACTTAGCCAAGGAGCCAGAAAGTGATATTGCGGTGCAAGTTCTCTGGTTGTTGCAAATTTTTGAGCACCGCATCGCTAAGACATTATGAACATATTAAATATTAAAAAATTTCATTTAATCTGATCATTTGCATTCGAGCAGCCCATGAGCAAGAGAGAGAAAGAGAGAGGTTGGAGAGAGAAATTCATGTTTTGAGCTGCTTCGGACAATTTTTAGCCGTCAGCCATGTTGGGAAAGTCGTCCGAATTGAGGTAGGCCAACTTATGCATATCTCAATTGTCAAATATATAAAAATTTTCTGATTAAAATTGTATTCATGTTAGCTAAAAACAAGTATAACTTTGCACTGATAAAACTTTTCATACATAACTTTTTATATGTTATAGAAAACATGATTATGAATATTTTGAGTATTTTCTAAAAATTTTATACTTGGTATTTTCGATTTTATACAATTTTAATTGAAAAGAAAATAATTTAGACATTGTAAAATAACATTGTAGTTCAATAAATGTCTTGAAATAGTGTTTTACAAATTCCTTTGTAATTTGGTTACATTTTGACATTGTGAAAATTTGCTCAGTAAGAAATTCAGTTGTCTACCATTATACAATATTGTGAAATTCTGACATGTATTTAAGTTTGCTTTAACTATTACAATTTGATGAAATATATGCTTCTGTGAAGAAATGTATATTTATATGACTGAAAATTATCAGCTGGTAGTTATAAGTGGCAAGAATTATATGAAATTCGGTTTGTGTCAAGGATTATTTTGATGCCTATAAGGCATATTCTGATGACTAAAAGCTATATTTTAGTGCCTACAGGCATATTCTAATGCTATAAACACCGAAGGGAGACATAAGGGGCAAGAATCTTTTGAGATTCTATCTATGATCGAATATGTAATATGAATTGCTTTGTGATATAAATTAGATAATTGTCATGCTTTTATTTCATTTTCAAGTATAATCAGTGATTTATTTAACTATTCTTAAATATTCAGCAAAAAAATAATAAAAGAGAATTTAAAATTTTAGATTGGCTAGTGTGATCTACTGAGCTGTTGTAGCTCACTATTGGCTACTTGTGGTTTTAAGGGTCTGGGTAAGAAAAGGAGGTTATTGATTAGCAGTTCATGATCATATCTGAGTTGATAGGTATTTTGTTATTTTAATTTTTGTACATTCATGGCTATTTAAATTTTCAGTTCTGTAGCTCTTGCTTGTAGTCATGTATTGTAGTGTAAATATTTATTTTAATGAAATGAAAGAAACTTTGTGGAAGAGTTTATTTTTAGTATTTGGATATTTTAGTAGTTATGTTCTCTATAATTTTATGTGAAATGAAATTAGAAGAGACTATGAACATTCCAAAACTAGATCTTGGGAATTACTTGTCACAGCTCAACATGATGGGATATATCCTGATCGGGTTGGGTGTGACAGGAGGTTCAATGACAATCGGTGATTAAACGTATGTTTGACGACAGTTGGTGGCCAGGTGAAAGTCCGGCGAAAGTCCGACAACTGTCAATAGCTAGGTGGCGGTCGAGGAGGAGCTTAGTGGCAAGAGAGATCTCAAATTTCTCTTCCTTTTTCTTCCTCTCTCTCCCCTCTTTTGTGAAGAATGAGGGTTCTATTTATAATTTTCTTAAATTGACATGGCTAGTAAATAGGAAGAAGATCAAGGGCACGTTGGGAGTGTTTTGAATGGACGACCGATATTGACTCCCTTAATCATAGACTGTTTATCAAGTATTTAATGATGTCATAATTCTATAATCTTGGGCTCATTGGATTCGTCTTGTCTAGACGCTTGATTCGACTATAAGCATGCCATATTTGGATGTCATTTAGTCATCCAATTTATGCTTTGAACCCTCTAAATGTGCTTCGGGCTCTCGATTTAGACCCATTTGGGCTCAGATTCGATTGAATTTGGTGTCATTGGGTTCTTCTTTTCATTAAATTCAATTTGATTATAAGTTTTGCTGAAATCGTAGTTCGGATAGCCCCAAATCTAATTTCAAAAGTTTTCAATCAAAATTTGACTCGAGATTTGTGCTCGATCATGAAATTTTTTTAATAATATATCAATTTGTAATCTAAAATTATTATTATTATTTAATATCTTTATTTTATGCATATTTTATTATTATGTTTTATTATTCTTTTTTTTTTTCTTATTCTTATAAATGATTATATTTTAATTTTATGGATTTTGTTTATTATTATTATGTGCTCTAAACTTTTTATGTGAATTCCTTTAGATTTTGTTTGTTTTACTTTTATTAATAGATTTATTAAAACTCTTTAATATTTGTTCTTCTCGACGCACGTCAAAATTTATTAGATTTGAGCTCAAATGGGCTCAAATGATCCGGATTTAATAAAGCGATCCATTTCACAAGACAAGACTCCAATAAAAAAATTTTAAGAGATAACTCTGTGCATGAAAGCTTTGAACACACGAATTTAGGTAAATTTTTTTATAAGTTGCCATTGATATTCATCAGTTACGTCGCCAAACATAGTGATGAATAAAACATAATCAACATAATCAAATTCTAAAGTAAACAACCAATCGGGGTCACAGTGACCTGCCATCACACGTTATCATATACAAATGCAAGATATGGACAAACCTCAATGACATGTAGGAAGGCCAAGCAAGTGATCGACACTAGAAAGGAGGTCAACAATTCTATTAGTAGAATTTAAGTTGGATGGTTGAAGTGGAGGAATGCATCAGCCGTGTTGTATGATAGAAAAGTGCCCCTCAAATTTTAGGAAAAATTTTAAAAATTTGAGATAAGACCTGTAATGCTTTATGGTTCAAAATGTTGGCCATTAAATATGAAACATAAAAATTAAGTTAATTGTTCTGAATATGAGGATGCTTATGTGGATGAGTGTCTTTACATGTTAATATAGAATGTGAAATGAGTGTATATGATATGTGATCGAGTTATTTGGTGTAAAGTGATTGTGCTATAAACTAACTAAATACTTCCATAATACATTTATGAAAGCTCAATTTCATTTAGTGGAATTGAAAGTCTAATCACAAATAGTTACTTATGCCTTTGGATAAATGTAACCACCAAGAGAAATTTTCTCTTGACTCATTAGTTATGACTAAAGCCATACCAATATATATATATATATATATATATATATATATATATATATATATATATATATATATATATATATATATATATATATATATATATATATATATATATATATATATATATATATATATTTCTTTATAAAAATTATTATTTTTAATGAATATAATATTTTCATTAATTTTCATTTATAATATTTTCATTTCCAATTCCTCTGTTTCAAATTCCTCTAAACAAAATAGAATTTTTATTAAGAATTACTTGAAGTCATGTTTTCATCATATCGCCTCTTTTATGCCAGCAATGAATTGGTGGACTTTGTTTGCATCATATTTACCACCAGGTTTCTTACTTTCTTTAATCGTGGAAGCAATAAGTTCTTGACTTGGTTTTTATTAATTGTGTTTAGTTTGATTTCTAAGAATGATTTTGAGATGAATAAAATGTTTTTAATTGAGTTGGTTCTTATTAATTTTGTGTTTAGTTTGATTTCTAAGGATGAGTTAATTTTTATTTCATTGGAATTTCAAGATGGATTTAGGTTCATTATAAGCATTTTAACAACCAATTGATAGTTTTAAATAGTATTTTTTGTGTCCAAAGATTTTACCCTATCAAATAATACAATGATAGATGTAAAAGTAGAAGCATCCTATGTAATGCATTTTATCTCAATGATCAATCAAAAAGTAAACATATAAAACATAAAAATCATATCTTTGTTGGAGCTATTACTAACTGGATATATACATACTTGTGCTCACAAATCGAAGAGGAATCTCACTTGAAATTTAAAAGTGTTGATGCCCACGATGTGATGTTCATCGGATGACCCTCGTAAATAATACAAAGAGGTATGCATTAGCATTTTGTTTAACTAGTGTCAAAAATTACTATACGTATAAATATCGTAGTTCATGCATGATCTTACATGCAAATAATTGATAAGAGAATCAATGCCACCAACTTAGCATACAATGAGATATGAATCATCTCAGAGAACATTAAAATCAACGAATAATGATGGTCATGTGCTTACAATTGTACCGATTATCATATATTTAGATAACAATAATAGAGAGATTGAAAATCATAGATTATGGAAGCTACAAAATAAGAAAGTAATGCATAGATTACATGAAAATAAGTAAACAAAATGCATTTAAAATAAATTTTTAAGAGTTTGAAATTATAACATCAAATATGAATTTCAACATTTAAATGATAAAGAATGATAGTCTAATTATTTTGAGTTTAACATTACAATGATTCATGAACATGAAAACATTAAGATGCATGCAAATATCTTAGATAAAATGCATGAAAAAACTTGATTGATGCTTTACCTAATATTGAGAAAAGAGTTGTCCCGAATGAACACAACATAACTATTCCCCCAATTTCAGGTGGACAATTAGCTTTTTCTCAATTTGTCCCTATAAATTTAGAAAATAATAATGTTGATCCTGATAATAAAAATTTGGATAATTTGGATGATCTATTAGAGATGGGTGGTGAACCTACCTTAATTGAGAATATTAACCCTATTTGTGTTTCTTCTCATAATGGTTTGCAGAACATTGTTGACTCCCCTTCTCCTTCCAAAACTTTGCATTTGGAGAAGGAGAAGGATTTGGAGGATGAACCTATTATTTCTGGTGATAATGAAAATCTAGATATCTTGGAATAAGCACTTTAAGGTGGTTATCATTAGTGATTCCCTGCAAGTAATCCATACAAGCATTTATTTTAATCACTTTATTTGCAATGCCTCATTTATCTATGCTTCTTGCTCTCGGATTGAAAGAATTTCTCTTTAGGATCAGCTTCATGATTATTCTTCTTTATCTAATAAGTCATGGATGATTAGTGGGGATTTTAACACCATTTCTTCCTCCTCTGAAAGGATTGGTGGAAATGCCCCTAATGTTCATTCTATGAAAGATTTTAATCATATGATTATGGATTGTAATCGTGTTGACATTGGTTACTCTAGTGCGAATTTCACTTGGCATAGAACTAACATGTGGCAAAAACTTGATAGAAAACTTTTTAATAACTAATGGCTTCCTGATTTCCCTCTTACACATGTGGAGCATTTAAGTAGAGCCTTATATGATCAGTCCCCTCTTTTACATTCTATTAGGTATCATAATAATATTGTCCCTGTGGCTTTTAGATTTTTCTTTTAAACATGGTTGTTATTAATTGGCATGCTCCCATCCAGCTTGACAATAATATTACTAGGATGAAGTGTCTATGGTATAAACTTGTGAGACTAAAATTAAAAAAAAAAAATAATTGGTAGAATAGAAATGTCTTCAAAAATTTGTTTCAGAACATTTTGGATGCTGAAAATTCTATCAATAGCTTGGACACCCTTTGTCAAAATAACCCCTCTATGGAGAATTTTAATTAGGTGTTTGGTGCTGAGGAGTGGCTCTTTTCTTTGCAAGATCAAGAATAGATTTATTGGAAACAAAAGACTGCTTCTAAAATTCTTCGAAATGGGGATAAAAATACTAAGTTTTTCCATGCTACTATTAAGAAGAGATGAACAACCAATCACATTCACAAAATTACTCTTCCTAATGGTATCATTTATGACAATGAGGATCAAATTTTTTCTTTAGTAGTAGAACATTTTAAAAATCTTTTAAATAAGGATTTCACTCCTATTTCTATTGATAATCCTAACATCATTCCAACCCCTATCTCTGATGATGAGAATATTGCCATCTTTACTTTTCCTTCTATGGAGGAGGTTGTTAATACTATTAAAGGCATGAATGCCCATTCTATGACTCATCTTGATGGTTTTACCACTCAATTTTTTCAAAAATCCTGGAATATTATCAAAGAGGACATGCTTAACGTTGTTACTAATTTTTTTAAGGGGATTTTCATGCCCATATTTTTTTTCTTCTACCTTGATTGTCCAAATCCCTTAAAAGGATTATATTAATAATTAGAATGAGGACAATCGCAATAAAAGAAAAAAAAACTAATCTCTAAGATTTTAATGAATAAATTATTTGCTATTCTTCAGAAGATTATCTCTCCTAACCAAAATGGATTTGTTAAAGGTAGGGCTATTTCTGATAATGTTCTCTTGGATCAAGAATTGACTCATGATATTAATGTTAAGGTTAGAGGGGGTAATGCTATCTTCAAACTTGGTATTTCTAAAGCATATGATAACATTAACTGGGATTTTCTTTATAAAATTTTGTTACTTTTTGGTTTTAACAATGTTTACATTCATTTGATAAAAAATTGTATTGAATAATGTGCTTTCACTGTGATCATTAATGGGAAATGTAATGGTTTTGTTACTTCTTCTTATAGCCTTAGACATGGTGACCCTGCCTGCCCTGCTTTCTTCATCATTACAATGGAATATCTTTCGAGGGGGCTTGAAGATCTCCTTTTTAGCTATCCTCATTTATATTATGAGTCTAAGGGTGGTTTTCCCATATCCCAACTTAGCTTTGCTGATGAATTTATTATTTTTACCAATGTTTCCTTCAATAGTGTTAAAATGCTTATGAATCATCTTGAAAGATTTGAAAAGATTTTGGGATTGAATATTAATAATGATAAAAATTGTTTTATTACTTCTACTTCTTTACTCCTAATAGAATTAATTTTATTCAGAACATTACTAGCTTTGTTTCTAAAATTCTGCCTATCAAATATTTGCGAACCCCTCTCTTTAAAGGTAGAAAGAGATCTCACTTATTTAAGCATATTTTTTTCTAATATTAATAAAAAAACTTTCTTTTTGGGAGTTCAATCTGCTCTCCTATGGGGGGAGATTTATTCTTATTAAAAGTGTCCTATGCTCTATTCCCATCCATATGCTTCAAACTTTAAAACCTACTATTAATATTTGTAAGCGCATCGAAAGACTTTGTAGTAGTTTTTTTGGGGCTCCACCTCCTCTAAATTTAATTTGTTATGGACTTATTGGCATGGTGTTTTAGAGGAAGGTGGACTTGGTTGCAAAAAATATCTCTAATATGATTAATGTGTTTTCTAAGAAGTTGTGGTACTCTTTTCATATGCAACAAAGTCTTTGGGCAAGTTTTATGAATAGAAAGTACTGTGCTGAGAAACATCCTTTGATTTGCCACTATAAAGGTCGGGACTCTTTGGTTTGGAAGCGTCTTTGCTCTATTAAATGGGAGGTTGAATCTCTTGTCCAATGGGGTATTGGTGTTAGCAATATTTTTTGGCAGGATCATTGGATGAAGGATAGTGCTATTGACATTGCTCTTAATTCCCATTCTACTGATTCTACACGTGTAAATAGCTTTTTTGATCGTGATAAATGGGATGTGGATAAATTAAAGGATGTTATTCCTACAAATCTCATTGATCAAATTACTAAAATCCCTATTTACTTGGATAACAAATATTGTATTATTCTTAAAATGTCTAACTCTGGTACATTAGCTTTCAAAGATGCTAGGAATTATTTTAGAGGTAAATATCCATCATCTCCTATTTACTCTATGATTTGGAATAAATATATTCTTGCCTCAAACTCTATTTTATCTTGGAGAATCATCAAGAGTTTTATTCCAGTTGATAAGAATTTAATGGAAAATGTTTTAGTTTTAACTTATAAATGGCAATGCTGCTTTAATATTAAGACCCTTAATCATATTTTTGTTAATAGGTACACTGATGCTAAGGTTTGGAATTATTTTGATGTGATATTTAACTTTAATTACTCCAGCTATATATCTAATATCTCGAGCATTCTTCAAGCATGGTATTTTCTCTTTAAGGGGCACATCATAAACATAATTCCTGTTTTAAGTTTTTGCTTTGTATGGAAGGAAAGAAAGATTCTGAGCATAGGAATATCAAAATGAATCATATCACAATTATTGCTAGAGTTAAAGACAAATTTCTCTACTTATATTTTTACAAATCTAATTTTTGTTAAGAATATAAAAAAATTATAAATTTATTGATATTGATTCAGACATCCATTTAAATCATATCAACAGTGCTCCGACCCATAAGATTGTTAAATGGCTGAAACCTGATTAGTTAGTTTTAAAATGAAACTTTGATGCTCAATTTGTTGTATTGCTGGTGGGTGGTCATTTTGGGTTGATTTGTCTTATTAGCTGGTCATTTTCCTGGTGTGGGCTTCTTCTTTATTTGGCTGGTTGTTTAGTTTAGGCTTACCTTATCATTTGGGTTAATGTGGGGCTTTTCGGGTTTGCTTGTTGTGGGAGTATTTATGTTGGTTTTCTGTGATTTTCTTGGTTGGTTATTTTGTTGATAAAGTCTTTGTGGTTACTTATTTCCTATCATGTTCAAGCCTTTGGTGATTGCACGAGGGGTTGTTTTATGTGGTCTGGGGTATTGGGTTTTTTCTACTGATGTGCTGCATCCTTGAGGCATTTTAGTTGTCTCCTCCTGCTCCGTGTGGAGGTGGTGTTGCTCCTTTTTTATATTTCTCCATGTTTAATGTTGGGGTTCTCTGTGTCACAACCCAACCCAATCATGACATGTCATATCATGTTGAGCTGTGACAGACAAAATCCAAGATCTAGTATTGGAATGTTTTAGATTCTCTTCAAATCATTTTAAATAAACTACATACTATAAAGCTACTAAACATCTACGTCCTAAAAATAAACTCATCTACAAGATGTCTTTCATTTCATCAAAATGTATCTATACTACAGTACATTGCTACATGTAGACGCTATAGAACTGAACAATAATTAGTCATAATTGTATAAAAACCTAAATAGAATAACGCTTATCAACTCAGATCTAATCTTCAACTGCTAATCAATAGTCTCCTTCTCCTTCCTAAATCTTGAAAGCTAGAATCAAAATAGTAGTGAGATATAATAGCTCAGCAGGCCACACAATCCGATCTAAAATTTTAAATTCTTTTATTAACATTTTATTGAATATTTAAATATAATTAAATGCGACCAATTAAATTACTTAACTGAAAAATATAATAAGAGCATAGCAGTTATTCAATTATTTAAATAAAATAAATGAGCAGATAAATAAATTACATTGAACATTTCATATTACATTCCCCGGACCCAAATAGAATCTCAAAGGATTCTAGTCATCTTATGACTCCCTTTTGTGCATATATCACCAGAACATGCCCGTAGGCACCAAAACATGACTTATAACCATCAAAACATACCTTATAGACACCAGAATATTCACCGGACTTAGACATAATCTCAAAGGATTATGACCCATTATAACTCTTATATTATTTGATCACATATGCATATTTTTCATCATATTATAGCAGTTAAAGTATAATTAAGCATGTGTTAGAGTTGCACAGTTTTCTCTAATGACAGGCAACAGAAAATCCTACTAGAAAAAAATATATTTTTTAAAAAATAACCAAATTATCAGGGATTGTGTAAAATAATATTTTAAGACTTTTATTGTATTAGAACACTATTTTTCAGAGTCCTAATATTTTTCTATTCAATAAAAATTCGCCAAATTTCAAAAACAAAATTATAAAAATTTTAGAAAATACTCAAAATGTTCATAATCTCAATCTATAATATATAAAAAGTTACACTGCAAAACTATCAGCATTTTTTTATAACAAAAATAGAAATTTAATAAGAAAATTAGATAAAAACTATATATTTTTAAAAATTGGGATATACATAATGTGATCCACCTCGAGACGAACAAGTTTTCCAACTAGGCCGATGAACAAAAATTGTTCAAAGTCCCCCAAAACTGGACTTTCTCTTTCTTTCTCCTCTATTTCTTCCCTAAATTTCCTAAGCTACACTCTGTTTGGTGTAAACAAACCATTAAATGGAAAAAATGACATTTAATAAAGCCATTATGGCTTTAGATATTTTTTAATTATTAAATAATATTATTATAATCAATTTTCAGTATAAAATTCATAGAAATTTTTTAAAGATTCCAAAAATTATAAAAAAATATCCATAAAATAGCTCGTTTGATTTAGTTTTTTTTTTGAAAAATGGACATTTGTTGGTCAAAATAATCCCATTTATATTGAGAGGTGCCAATTTGTTAAGAAATTTCATCAGTGTCCAAAAACTTATGAAAAAAATAGGATAATTAAAGCATAACGTTTATATGTTCTGGTGAATACCATTTGTAATTTGTACTTATAATGACTCCTGAAATAATGATTGACTATTCTAGGTCAAGAGTTTTCACACTCTATCCCTGACTTTTTCCTATTAGTTTTCTTTTTGGTTTGTGCTGGACTGCTCGGTTCCTGGCTTATGTATTCTGGTGCTAAATATTCTCTTATTGAGTCTCCTTTCATGCAGTATTGGAATTTTGGGGTTCTTTCTGTTATGTATCATTTTGTTGTTAGTTTTAATATTTCTTGCTTTCGTGCTTTCGATAATTTGTTAGTTTTAATATTTTGTAACTAGTAAGAGATCTTAAACTCCATAAGTTTTATTTTCTTTTTGCTTGTAGCTCCTTGAGCATTTACTATGTTTTCAACCCCTTCTAAGGACCTTGTAACATCATTTTTTAATCAACAGGTAAGCCCTATATGAGTATAGAGTTTTATCCAAAAAAAAAAAAAAAAAAACTTGATTGATGTGTTTCAAACAAATCAATTTCAAGTACATTGAATGATATCAATTAAGAAATTTTTTATTCAGTTTTTAATTGTTGCAAAATTTTTGAGAAAATGGCTAAATTGTATCTATTGAAATTAGATTAATTTATCAAAATTAAATAAAAAGAAATATACCCTTTCAGCTTGTATAGATCTTCTAAACATTTTAATGCCTTCTGAGCATTAAAATGATTCGGTTAAGCAGAAAGAATGAGGGTTGAATTATCCTGCTAAGGCATTAAGGCTAATCACAGATTGTGGAACTAGGTAGTTGTCATTTATATTATTGGAAACATGACTAAGAGAATCATCAAGCAAATCGAAATTATCGATGGTGAATAAAAGATTTAATTTAATTTTACATCACAATTGAAACAAAGATCTTTATAATGATGAAACTGAATTTCATCCCGTGATAGTTTATGAATTGGAAGATGTGGAGGTTTAGAAATAATGTGATTTGTTGTGAAAGACGTAAAGCTGGATTGGGTAACTAATGAGGAATTTTTAAATGTTGCTTTCAAATTAGATAGTGGAACAATAGGTGTATGATTTGTGGGATTTGAAAAAGGTTTTTGCCAAGATTATGATCGAATAGAAAGAAAAATCTTGAATTTTAGATTCATGACATATAGCCAATGCCATTATATCCAAAAGTGAGGTAGGTTTTGCAACTAAAAGTTTGTGAAATATTTCTTTCCTAAGGCCAGAAATAAAATAATTAATGAGAGTGGATTCAAACATACAAGGGACTTTAAAGGCAAGATTTTCGAAGGCAATTTGGTATTCCATAATAGAGTTTTGTTGAGTTAATTTGAAAAGAGTACCATATAAATCTTCTTAGGTAGAAATCTAAATCGTTGTTGTAAAGAAATCATAAAATTAGTCCAAGAAAGTAACTGTCATTTAATAAAATATTTTTTTTGCAGATTGGTTATTAGGAATGTAATCATTCACAAATATAACAATAATTGTAGTCCAAATTTTGTTAATCACAAAAAAAGAGAAGTATAGTATATATTTTATGTAATATAGTTCCAGGTAGTAAATATAATAATTTGTAAATTATATTAAATAATAATATCCTTTAAAATTCTAATGTAAATCATATAATTTTATTCTATCAAATATTATTTAGAATAATTAAATGCTACGCTTTACTTATATATAGCATAACAAACCAGTTTAATTTTAAAAAAAAACTACCAAATATATTTTTTACTTTCTTTGAAAATGAAAACAAAAAAAATGTAAAAACATAATAAAATAAAATAAAAATTATGAAATAGAGTGAAAATTACATTAGAACACATAAGAAGAAATGAAAAAAAAAAATCCACATATTAATGTTGTATCATATTTTAAAAAAATACGCATATAATATTTTTTATTTTTTATTTTGTAGAAGTATTGTATTATTGGATATCTTTTAAATTTATATAGAGATTTTATCTTAATTTATACATTAATGTTGTATCTTAATTATGCTATCTCATTTTACATTTTTTTTTAAAGAATAACCTAATTTAAATAATTTCGTTACATTAACAAATATAATAATTTTTTTAAAATAATGCGTATATAAATTATTAATTTTTAAAAATTAACAATAAAGAAGCTACACTTAATAATCAAATTTTCTGTTCACCTTGCAAAGTTGCGATGGTGTTTTGCGTTTAATTTGTGCTTGCCATTGCCTACGTAGCGACACATACAAAGCATTCTCTTTAATTTATTGGAATATTACACTTTTTTTTAAATTTTACCCTATCAGTAATTCAAAAATGTTTTTAATTTTAGAATTTATCTTATATCTTTTAGAAGATGAAAAAAGTTTTTTTTATTTTTTGAAAAAAATATTTTTTATTTACTTGGAATTAAACGATTTCATATTTTATGATAAAAATTAAGCAAAAAAATATTGTCTGATAAAAGGTGCAAAACTGTTATTTGTGTGTCCGAAAAAATTTGTTCTACCTCTCAAATTTTCAAACCGCCTCTGTTATAATCGATATTAGCTGTATTAGCCGTTACGGCACGCCGTCTGAATCATTTAAATTCAGAGCTGTAGTCGCGGGCACCACCAGTGACTGGTCCCCTAAAATTTTAATTAAAAAAAAAATCTGACTAACATTGAAAAAGCAGTGAACCTTTATTTTAAAAAAAATTTAAAATTTTTAACAAATTTTCTTTATATATTTTTTTCTGTACCTTCAAAACTTTATTTAACCTTATTTAATTTTGATATAAAACATATTGATTTATTAATGATGTACATTTTCTTACAAATAAATAAAAATAATTAAAATAAAGTTTTGTAAGAACTTTTGTTGAATGAGTTAAAATTTTATTATTTAATTTAAAATATTTGAGTGAGATTAGAAACTCTATGAAAATTAACTCATTATTAATTTATTGATTTATAATATTAATATGAATGTAGGTATTTAATTTAATTTAATGATCTTAGTAATATGGTAGATTAACCAAATGAAAAATAAAATAGTTCATTGCATGAAATAATGAAAGTCCAAAAAATATAACAACTGAAATACCTAACACAAATCATATTACAAAATAATCAAAATCAGGTACAAGCTAGCGTTTGTGTCTATTCCTACATGGTCTGGCATCTGTGCGTGGTATATAGTGATCCGATGGGCCTATCTCGTAATCCACCATACTCCTCAGCATACACTACTACATGTTCCTCGCTATGCTGAACTGATGGTGGCCTTCATGTTGGCGGCAAGGTGTAGAATAGGGAGGTAGAGCCAATGTCAAATTAAAGGACTCCAATGCATCGTATATGTAGGCCATCGCGGATAATGGGTAACAAACTCTAGTTGCTGCACATCTTGGGTTACTGTCTCCTGCGGCACACCCCAATCCCCACAGGTGGCTGTAGCATCTGCCATTTCTAACGGATCAAAATGAGGTTCTATTGTGGTTTGAAAAAAACTGTACCCTTCCACTACAGGAAAACAATGAAATACCGGCGGAATTTCCGGCGGAAATATTTACGCCGGAATCAACGACGGAATTTCCGGCGGATGGAACCGCCGGTAATTTTACGGCGTCTTTTCCGGCGGAAATACCGTCGGTATGTTTCCGGCTGTGAAACCACCGGAAGTTCAACGGTTTTTTCAATATACCGACGCATATTCCGCCGGTAATATCCGGCGGCTATTCCGGCCGATTTACCGCCGGTTAATTAAAACCCGACGAAGTATTACCGGCGGATTATCTGCCGGTAATACTTCCGGCGTATTTTCGGCCGGAAAATACGCCGGTAATCTCAACATATCGACCCCGTGCCCTCGACTTCAGCTCATTCTGTTTAGGTCTCCGCTACCGACGACGTGCGCCAGCCCTCGATCTCCATCGACGACGTCCCTCCCTGCCTCGATCGAGCTCGTTCGACGACGACCTTGCCCTCGAATTCTATCGATGACCTCCCTCCCTCGCTCGCTAGGTCCCTCGTTCACTCGCTCGCGCGAGATCCTCTGTCGACGACGTACGGCCGTGGCTTTGTAGGTAACTTTCTCCCTTTCGCACGCTCCGTTTCCTCCCGACAGTTCGCCCTAATTTGACGAAGTTTTATGCTTGGACGCATTTCCACTTCGCTCCGTTGACGTTGGTCGCGGACGCCGAGAGCTCGGTTGCTGTTTAGGTAACTTTCTCCTTTTTGCATTTTTTTTTTTGTTAGGTTTAGTCATGGATGTTCTCACTAGACATTTGCAAGAGGATGTACATTGGTGTATGCTTTTTGTTGATGATATTTTTCTTGTTGATAAGACTAGAGAGGGAGTTGAAGGTAAACTTGATTTATGTAGGCCAACCTTAGAGTCTAAAACCTTTCATTTGAGTAAATGTGATGCACAAGATTGTGCGAATTATAGAGGAACTAAGTTAATGTGTCATACTCTAAAACTGTTAGAGTGAGTTATGGAGCGTAGGTTGTGGTGTGATGCTAATGTTTCTCAAAATTAATTTGGATTCATGCCAGATAGGTCTACCTTAGAGTCTAAAGGTTTTCGCATGAACGGTATCGTGTTTCCTCTAAGTACATTTGCGTTCTCATAGCATTGTTCAAATCTCCAATCCTATCCATAATTTGTTGGAGTTCATGATATGTGGACTCGTCATCCTGGTCGTAGAATTGTTGTAACATCTCATTTGTCTCAAAGAGGTAGTTTCGTTGTATGCAATTAATTGAAAGAGTTAGAGAATTTATATAAATATGAAATATGCATTGAAAACCTACAAGTATATGCTCAACAGGCGCTCGTGCATAGTATGATTTGGGGGGCTCAACAGGCGGTTGTAGAAGGTATAGTGATGCCCATGATCTATACCAATGTAAGTACTCGTTTAACCCTTGGTCCTCACCATCAGGATGCTGCACACCATGGACGACCACTCCTCGTCGTCCTTCCCACATCATAATATAGAGTTGATGGTAAATCATCCAATCCATATCGGCCTTCCCACGAACATCCACTCTAATGTAGTTTGGATCCATTGGTTGAACATCAGTAGTCGGTGAGAATCCAAACTGTCAAATAACTCGATTAGGTAGATGCCACTCCACTCTCTTCCAGCTAATAAGTCGAAACACGAGCACGTTAGATGTCCCTACCAGCAAAACAAATCTCTGCAACAATTTGCATATACTTGGTCCATATGGCTCCCATATTACCTATATAATTAATAAAACATGTTATAATCTTTTTTAATTTTGCAAACAACCTCAAACTGATTTTGAATGATAGACATACCTGACTTTGAAGAAGACCATCTAACTCATTCCTATATATTTTGATGTTTCCAACGGGCATGTCCCTAACCCATTTTTCATTCCACCTATTCTAATGTTCAACCGTGTTAATATAAATGCATTAGTAGGTTTGAAAAAAATGTTTTAAAATATCAAGTAACTACCTTCCTCCCACACTACAGCCTTGTAACAGTTCCAAATACAGTACATGTAACGTAGGTCTTCCAACATGGATCCGTTCCCAAGACCAAATCTGTAGGAGATGAACACATCCGACAATGTTAGCACGTTTGGGCTTGGTTGCCTCTGTCAATTCTCTGTATAGGTGTGTTAAGACTACACCACCAATCGAGTAAGTACTGAATAAATGTATGTCCTCAAGTAATGGAAGATAGTGTAAATGAATCTCAAATCCGGAGGTATATTGCAGTAACAAACACCAAATGATGAATAAATATAGGCTCGCACATGCCTCCAAAAGTCTAAATCATTCAGCTCAACATAAGACTCCCTCCTATAAGTCCACCGTAGACACCTTAGTGGCATGCCTGTCCTTGCGTGCGCTTGACCCATCCAAAATCTAGAAGTAACTTAAGGATTCAATGGGTCGTGGTACGTGACATCCAAATCTAGATGACTGTCCAGTAAATCATTACAACAATCTGGCCAAGAATTCCATTGTTTCCCCAATCTGACCACTGAGGGGCCGACTAACGCAAGTCCATCAATCTGTAGGCCCATAATTATTGCTACATCCTGTAGTGTAATACTCATCTGCCCCACTGCAAGATGAAATGTATTGGTTTGAGGCGACCATCTCTCGACCGATGTCGTCAGAAGATGGTGATCAAGTTTGATGTACATCAATTGCCTAATACAGTGCAAACCAGCTGTCCTGATGGCTGCAATGAATCATGGACATTCAATAGACCAATCTTGGACCATGAGCATGTGCGATGCTCTCTCTAGAATTGTCCCCTATAGATTACAATTTTGTTTAAAATAGACATTTTGCTAATAAGAAAGAAAATTTTTAACATTAATACCTGGTCAGGGTGGGCTGCTCTATGTTTGACTCATAGACAAGAGATGGGGGGTGTACATCTGCTAGTGCAGGCCCGTAGGTTGCCTCCTCCACACTAGGTTGCTTTCTAACTCACTGTCTTCTAGGTCTTGTTTGTTCGTGTGCCATTGCATTTATGCTACGAATGCACATTAAAGTATAGAACATAATATAGTAAAATATGAAGTTGTAGCAAATTATTATGGGATAATAATTGATACGTCATCGAAAAATTATCTTGATCGGGCACGAATCTCGAGGAAAAACTCAAGTTGGAAACTTCAAAAATTAATTCGGAGACCATTTAAACTCCGATTTCAGCAAGCTTATAGTTGAACTAAGCGTCTCAGAAATACGAATCCAACAACACCAAATTCGACTCAATCCGAGCCCAAACAAGTCCAAATCAAGTACCCGAAGTGCTGTTGGAAGCATCGAACAGCAATTTGAGTTACCAAACGGTCTTCGATTTTGACGAGCTTATAGTCGAATCGAGCGGCTCGACGAGACGAATCCAACGAGCTCAAGATCGTAGAATTCTGATACCATTAAGACCTTAAGATGCCCAATAAACGCTTCATGATCAAGGGATTCAATATCGGCCGTTCATCCGGATCACTCCCTATTCGCCCCTGATCCCTCACATATTTACGGGCTATGCCACTCCAGAAAAACTATAAATAGCCCCTCATTTCTCTTAAGAGGGGACCCAAGCCAAGAAGAGAAGAAGAGAAGGAAGAGAAGAGAAGCCTAGGAGGGAACAGTTCCTCCTCGACCACCGCCGGAACACCACCGGAACACCACCGAAGCACCACCAGGCGCCCGAGGGACGCCGGAGCTCTGCCCGACACGAGAGCAACCTCGAAATTCTGCCCGACGCCAGAATTCTACCCGACGCCCGAGTGACGCCAGACTTCTTTCCAAGCGACGCCGGAATTCTGCCAGACACCCGAGTGACGTCGGAACTCTGCTTGGCCTTGTAACTGATACTCATCTGATCGTCCTGAATTTAAAGGACGAATCAGCCTCGTGTATTTCAAACAACACTAGTGCAACTCTTTCAACTGGGCGTGGCCCCGTGATTTTTTCCCTTTCCAGGGTTTTCCACGTAAAAATTTTGGTGTTACTATTTCAATTCTGTTTGTGTGCTGGATATACGTACAACGCTGAGACGGAAAATTAAAATCTATCGCCGCGTATATTTGAGTCCGCAACAATTTGGCGCCGTCTGTGGGAACCTCATCCCACAACTTCAAGTATTGCTACGATGGTCAACAGGCGCAGCAGTCGCATCATTAGAGCTTTTCGCTCCAACTCCCACCAGTCCAGAAATCAGTTTATAAATCATAGACGCACGGTATCTACCTCTTTCTACCCTGGGGGGCAAAACGCACCTGGAGAAGGGACCTCGGGACCCTCCTTAGAAGAGAGAATTCAAAAGATGGAAGAATCTCAAAACGAGATCTTACAACTCCTGCGAGAGACTCGACAACCGACCCTAGCACCTCAGGAGGAGGTTCTTCTCCCTCGAGATCCACCACGTGTTGAAACTGTTCAAATCGAACATCTTCAAGCTGAGATTCCTCTTCCTCCACCCAGGAGGCATTCGCAGTCACATCAAGATAACGAACTGGCTGATACAGCAAGTTCTACCCATCCTCCGCACACAGGTCGGCAATCTCTCCTTCCTCAAGACCTCCCTGAGGAGCTAGCCCAACATCACATTGCTGAGATCCCTCGAAATACCCTACGCCACGAACTGCGATGATTGGTTCGAGAGGAGTTCCCTACAGGAGGCGTAAGGCAACCTCTTCGTCAGTGGGACTTCCAGGAGTCGTCACCCCTGATGGAAGCAATTCTTCAACACCCTATTCCGGCTGGCTTTAAGCTACCAAGCATCGAGTCCTACGATGGGACATCCGACCCATACGAGCACATCGACCATTACAGGACCATCATGCATATTCAACGAGCCTCAGACGCACTCCTTTGCCAGGTTTTCCCTGCCACTCTTAAAGGACAAGCTCGAACATGATTCTATTCACTTCCAGCCGGAACGATCCCCACATTCGTCAAATTGGCCAAAGTATTTGTCGAACAGCTCGTAGCCAACCGAAGAATTATTAAGGATTCTTCTCATCTCTCTGGGATCCGTCAGAACGAGGGAGAAACATTAAAAGAATATTTTCAACGATTTTCCACTGAGGCTCGACAGATTCTGGGAGTGGACCCAGAACTACTCCGAGGGGTCTTCCTTGGAGGCCTTCGTCCTGGTCCTTTCTATTCGGCACTCATGCAGGACACAGTTCATTCATATGCTGACCTGATCCATCGTGTAGAAGCTCAAATTTTCACTGATGAAGCCATTAATGCTCATAGAAAGCAATTTGAGCAAACAATTGGAAAGCGTAAGAATGCCCCTACAATAGAGGACTCATTTTTGCAACGAACGAAAAATTCATCTCCTAGACCCCCAGTACCACAACACGAGTTCCGACATGAAAAAGTGTATACGCCTCTCAATGCAACTCGAACCAACATACTAATGGCCATTCGAGATAAAGAAAATATCAAGTGGCCTAATTCTTTGAAGCCGAATGTTGGGAACCAGGAGCAATATTGTTATTTCCACCGTAGTCGTGGACACACTACTGAAGCCTGTAAGCAACTCAAGGATGAGATCGAGAGGTTGATCCGACAAGGATATATTCGATAGTTCATCCAAAACACACCTGCTCGAGAAGAAACTGGTCCAACTGGGGGGCAAAATCAACAACAACAAAGACAACAGCTAAATAATATTCAAATGGTTGGCAAGATTGAATGACCACGCACTTTGTGTAGTTGTATTAGTAATACTACTTGTCATATGTCATCGTGTATCTCTTCTATGATAAGTAGGATGTCACTCTAATGTCCTTAGTATTTCTACCAAGTCAAATAATGTGGTTGTCCCTATATGTATCTCTTATATTGTATAAGGGAACTATTGTATTGTCTTATAATAATATAATGTGTTGTTCGTCCAGTTCTGATATTGTTTCTTTCTTTGAAAAGAATACAAATGACAATGAAAAACTACTGACAAATATAGTATCTTTATCCATGATCTGAGAAATACGCAGTCTTTATTGCATCTCAATCATTAGAAGATCGATCCCAGGGAGATTCGATCCGACCTCTTCCATACAGGTTAACGTCGTCGAGCAAAGGCTCCGACATACAACCTCGGATAGGTCTCACATCCTTGGTGGATTCTCTCGACCTCTTCCATACAGGTTAACGTCGTCGAGCAAAGGCTCCGACATACAACCTCGGATAGGTCTCACATCTTTAGTGGATTCTCTCGACTTCTTCCATATAGGTTAACGTCATCGAGCAGGGCTCTGACATACAACCTCGGATAGGTCTCACATCCTTGGTGGATTCCCTCGACCTCTCCTATACAGGTTAACGTCATTGAGCAGGGCTCTGACATACAACCTCATATAGGTCAAACATCATAGGAGGATGTCTTATATCTCATTCATTGGAAGACCATTCCTAGGGAGATTTAATCTAACATCTTCCCTTAACATCATCAAGTAAGAGCTTTGACTTACAATCTCAGATATATCAAAGCATGTCTTACAGATGCAATAACAATTCAGCTCCCTCTAGGGGATAAATTTTCATATAGAATATCATTGGAGTTACATAAATTCAGATTCAAATATACATTTCTTCTCACCAGAAGTTGAAATCAAAAGGTACACTGGTGACATTCATACAAGCTAGTATCATCAAGCAACAAGTAACTTTAACACAGTCAAATATCCTTGGTGGATTTAAGTGACTTCTCCCTTACTGCACGCAAGCATCTCCTACAACTGCTCCTTTAAGAAAAGGACATAACTGGATCATCATCAGACCTCCACTCAGTTGATAGTGTTAGTGTATTGCCAGAATATTGGCATATCACACTACTTCGGTCCCTTGATTCAGTAATATCTGATGTCGACATACTTCAGTTTGGATACATATTGCCTTAGCAAAATGGCACTTGTCATCATCGGCCCTTCGCCTGATGTTTATCGGCGGCTCTTTACTTCATATCAGCCATCATCGGCTTCTCGTTCAACTGCTGGTAGCAGCACCCTTGAACTCTCTCCTTCTGCTCCCCACTTGGTCAGACTTCTGCCCGTCGTCGGATGTTTGTCGGGCTTCTACCCGACACCAAATTTCTACCCGTCGTGGGACTTCTCCCCGCCAACGGATTTTCGTCGGAGTTCTACCCGACGCTGTACTTCTTCCCGACATCTGACTTCCGACCATCTTCAGACTCCCTCTGACTAACATCTCACCTCCACATGATCTCTTAAAGAAGAGAAATTCTAACTCCCATTCCGCTTCCCTTCCTAAAAAGGGGAAGCGGCTAACTTCTGCGCAAAGAGAGGGGCGCCGAGTCGAGTGGGGAAAGTCACCTACTCAAAAATAGCGGAAGGCCTCAAAATGCCAGAAGCTAGAGGGGAGAAGAGAGAAAGCCGCTAACTTCTGCGGAAAGAGAGGGGCGCCGAGTCGAGTGGGGAAAATCATCCACTCAAAAATAGCGGAATGCCTCAAAATGCCAAAAGCTAGAAGGAGAGGGAGAAGAGTAGAGAAGGTGAAATTTTTCTCCTACCCCAAGGGGGGTTTTTATAGGAAGAGAAAAGGGTGAAAATGGGGGAAAAAATTTAAAATTTGGAGGGAATTTCCCCTCCAAAAAATTTAAAAATTCTTCTAGAAACATTTTCTAGATTTATTCTAGAAAATTTGGAGTCCAAATGTGACATTTTCGGAATTTAAAAAAAAAAAATTTGGAGGGAAAACGGGCCCCACCACAAAAAATATAAAAAAAAAAAAAAAAAATTTGTGAGGGGCGGCTGCTGCTAGCAGCCCCCTCAAAAAAAAAAAAAAAAATCAAATCGTGGGCCCCACACCAAAAAAAAATTATTAAAAGGGGGGCAGCCAACTGTCGCGCGCCCCTTGCCCGCGTGCCCGCGCGGGCGCCGCCGGCGGCCGGCCGGCCGGTTTGGCCGCCTACGCGTTTCCGGGCTCCGATTTCGAGCCCGGAAGGTCCAAATCGGACGTTTTTGGGGTCCCCAGACATGTTTTTCGATGTTCCGGACTCAATTTTGACACTTTCAGAGCTGGACGGGGCCTCTATGATCAAGTTCGAGCAAACATTTAATTTTTGGAACGCAAATTTTTGCGATTTTGCCAAAGTGAAAAGCCGACACATATATTTTTGGACTCCTGGAGCTTTGACGTCCAAAAATATGGGGGCAACTGATACGTCATCGAAAAATTATCTTGATCGGGCACGAATCTCGAGGAAAAACTCAAGTTGGAAACTTCAAAAATTAATTCGGAGACCATTTAAACTCCGATTTTAGTAAGCTTATAGTCGAACTGAGCGTCTCAGAAATACGAATCCAACAACACCAAATTCGGCTCAATCCGAGCCCAAACGAGTCCAAATCAAGTACCCGAAGTGCTGTTGGAAGCATCGAACAGCAATTTGAGTTACCAAATGGTCTCCGATTTCGACGAGCTTATAGTCGAATCGAGCGGCTCAACGAGACGAATCCAACGAGCCCAAGATCGTAGAATTTTGATACCATTAAGACCTTAAGATGCTCAATAAACGGTTCATGATCAAGGGATTCAATATCGGCCGTTCATCCGGATCACTCCCTATTCGCCCCTGATCCCTCACATATTTACGGGCTATGCCACTCCAGAAAAACTATAAATAGCCCCTCATTTCTCTTAAGAGGGGACCCAAGCCAAGAAGAGAAGAAGAGAAGGAAGAGAAGAGAAGCCTAGGAGGGAACAGCTCCTCCTCGACCACCGCCGGAACACCGCCGGAACACCACCGAAGCACCACCAGGCGCCCGAGGGACGCCGGAGCTCTGCCCGACACGGGAGCAACCTCGGAATTCTGCCCGACGCCAGAATTCTACCCGACGCCCGAGTGACGCCAGACTTCTTTCCAAGCGACGCCAGAATTCTGCCGGACACCCGAGTGACGTCGGAACTCTACTTGGCCTTGTAACTGATACTCATCTGATCGTCCTGAATTTAAAGGACGAATCAGCCTCGTGTATTTCAAACAACACTAGTGGAACTCTTTCAACTGGGCGTGACCCCGTGGTTTTTTCCCTTTCCAGGGTTTTCCACGTAAAAATTCTGGTGTTACTATTTCAATTCTGTTTGTGTGCTGGATATACGTACAACGCTGAGACGGAAAATTAAAATCTATCGCCGCGTATATTTGAGTCCGCAACAATAATGATAATATCTAAACTTAATTATTATAAAGAAATTTAAAGAAAAAAAAAATTTAATATATAATGATATGTTTAGAATAATGAGAACTTTTAAAATAGTATAATTATTAATAATGAAAAATTCTGGCATAAATTTGTTTATTAATTAAGAGATCATAATGATAATGTATACATTTAATATTAAAAACATAAAACAACAACAATAATTTCTAAAAATTAATTTCATTTTTAATGTTTTTTTTCATGAAATCTACGTCTCTGTACAAATAAATACACAAAAAAATTCAAAAGTAACTACATTTTTTTAAAAATTCAAATATTTATCCCAATCTCTGGAAAACACTAAACTTATTCTAGATCCAAAATGAATATTGATATATCGCCAAAAAATCATCTTGATCGGGCACGAATCTCGAGGAAAAACTCAAGTTGGAAACTTCAAAAATTATTTCGGAGACCATTTAAACTCCGATTTCAGCAAACTTATAGTCGAACTGAGCGTCTCGGAAATACGAATCCAACGACACCAAATTCGACTCAATCCGAGCCCAAGTGAGTCCAAATCAAGTACCCGAAGCGCTGTTGGAAGCATCAAACAGCTATTTGAGTTACCAAACGGTCTCCGATTTTGACGAGCTTATAGTCGAATCGAGCGGCTCGACGAGACGAATCCAACGAGCCCAAGATCGTAGAATTCTGACATCATTAAGACCTTCAAATGCTTGATAAACGGTTCATGATCAAGGGATTCAATATCGGCCGTTCATCCGGATCACTCCCTATTTGCCCCTGATCCCTCACATATTTACGGGCTATGCCACTCCAGAAAAACTATAAATAGCCCCTCATTTCTCCTAAGAGGGGACCCAAGCCAAGAAGAGAAGAAGAGAAGAAGAGAAGAAGAAGAGAAGAGAAGCCTAGGAGGGAACAGCTCCTCCTCGACCACCGCCGGAACTCCGCCGAAACACCGCCGGAACTCCGCCGGAACACCGCCGGAACTCCACCGAAGCACCACCAGGCGCCCGAGGGACGCCGGAGCTCTGCCCTACACGGGAGCAGCGTCGGAATATTGCCCGACGCCGGAATTCTACCCGACGCCCAAGTGACGCCGGGTTTCTTTCAAAGTGACGCCAGAATTCTGTTCGACATTCCGAGTGACGTCGGAACTCAGCTTGTCCTTGTAACGGATACTCATTGTAATCTGATCGCCCTTGAAAGCGAGTCAGTCCCCTGTAATCTGCTCAAGTTCTAGTGGAATCATTTCAACTGGGCGTGGCCCCGTGGTTTTTTCCCTTTCCAGGGTTTTCCACGTAAAAATTCTGGTGTTACTTTCTCAATTCTGTTTGTGTGCTGGATATACGTACAACGTTGAGACGGAAAATTAAAATCTATCGCCGCGTATATTTGAGTCCGCAACAAATATGTATATTTTCAAATCAATAATAAAAAAATAAACAAAATATACAACAAATTTAAAAATAAAAAAATTAATAAAAATATGAATACGCACGAAGAGTTCGGCAGGCGAAAATATTCCTCGCGGACACCAGAAATCCAAAGAACTCAACCTGCTGTCTGTAACGACTGCTTGGAGAGAGAGAGAGAGAGAGAGAGAGAGAGAGAGAGAGAGAGAGAGAGGGAGAAATGAGATGAAGCTGCTGAGAAGATAACTATAGTTAATAATGTAACTCGCCCGTGACCCTTTATTATTATTATTATTATTATAAAACGACCACCGTCCGCCATTAAATCGTAAAAAAAAAAAAAATTAAACGAGTCACTTGTATAGGGGTGTAGATTAACATTCCTTTTGATTCTTTTTAATTTAATCTACGCACTAAATTGATATTTATAAGGGGTCTTAATTTTCTTTCATTTCTTTATTTCGTTCTTTGTGTTAAATGAATATTTATGAGGGATTATTTCACTTTTCTTTTTTATTTTTTACATTTAATATATGTATTTAATTGATTCATTAAGGGTGTGAATTAACATTCCTTTTGATTTTTTTAAAATTTAATCTACGCATTAAATTGACATTTATCAGGGGTATTAATTCCCTTTCACTTTGATTTCTTTTTTATTTAGTCTATTTATTAAATATATATTCATTATTAGTGTTAATTTACATTCCTTTTTATTTACAATCTATATTTATAAATGTTGTACAAAATTTGTAATACAAAATTAAGGAGAATATTTGTTTCCTCCCAGTTATCTTTCTCTATCTTCTTTGAAAATCATCCCCACATCTGACACTAACTAACTAGGCGAAGATGAGGATGTGGAGAACGATTTTTCTTAGAGTTGATTTCAACTAAGGAATTTTTATATTTTCGATTTCTCATCATCGTTAAGCTCTTATGTGGTCATGTTGTCTAATAATTTCAATGTAAATATACCTAAGTTCTATGTTGTAGTGATGCATGTATGACAAATAAGAAAGAAAAAACTTATAAAATATTATAATAAGGGAATAAAGCGGGCTTGTGAAAAAATGTCAAATCATTATTTGATGTATTCTATATGTGATTTAAAATAATTAAAAAAATTATTAAGAAATAAATTTAATTAATTACTTGTTTATGTTTATGAAATTATATAAAATTTATTTACGCAAAAAATTTAAAAATGAGTTTTTGAATTAATATAGATGCGGTGGTTTCTTGTAAGATGTTTTCCTCATCTTATATAAATTACAGAGCGGTTGAAAAATATTTAAGCTTTGAACGTCTTGGAGGTAATATTGTTATATTTAATTAAATTTACTTTTTTATAAAAATAAATTTTTATTTTAATTTACATATAAAATAAATTATTTGACTTTTTTATTTCTTGTATAATTATATCATATATGTATCAATATATTATAAAGTGTATCACTATATTATAAAGTTTAATTTTTTTTTACATTGAAACAAAAATTATTAGATAGACTCACATTGACCACAAATTTAGCTATGATGATCACGAGTAGAACACAGTCCACCATGGAGGCGGAGAATGAGGTGGAGCGCTATATGCTATAGTCTACAAGAGTGCGATCGTCCTCAAGCTCTTTACGGAGCTCAATGCCAATCTATCAGCTGGTAAGTCGAACGGACTCCTCGGCTTACTAATTTCTTTTAGGATATATGAGCGTACGAATTAAAAAATTTTAAATGAGCTGAACTGAAAATTGGAAACACATCAAGAAAATTTACAGTGATGATAATAGATTCAATACAAAAAAAAAAAAGCTCTCAGCCTTTCTATAAAATCTTTATATTATAAATGAGAAACGCTCCTCCCACACATTATTTTGATATCATCCCACCACGAAGGCGGAGTACTAGGTAAATTGTGTTGTTCTTCTGGATGTTGTAGTAAGCCAGAGTGCGACCGTCCTCCAGCTCCTTTCCGGCATAGATCAGCCTCTGCTCATCTATACGAATGCCTTGTTTGTCCTTAATCATGACCTTAATATTGTAGATGGTTTCCGAAGGCTCAACTTGGAGGATGAACTTCTTTTCTTTGAGGGTCTTCACGAAAATCTGCATCTATAGTTCATGGAGATCATAAAAAAAAAATCAGAAAAATGAGATGATTCTATGTAAGAGATAGAAAAAAAAAATTAAAAAAAAAAAAAGACAACATACCTTCTCATTCTCAATAATTTTAATTGATGTTGTGACGGTTTTGCCATCAGCATTTTTTATCGTCAGGGAGATTTCCATCTGCGAAAATAAATTTAAATGAGAAACAGAGAAACAATTGTGAGAAAAAAATAAAAGAACACTCTCACTACGAGTATGAACGAAAGCAGAAGAAGCAACTTGTGAGAAAAAAAAAACATGAGGCAACGTTTTATAGATGAGAGGTTACCTATCCGTGATGGGCCATTCTTTAATTGATTTGATACAGTATCCTTCCACCTGGGCTCACATATGCCGCAGTTAGCCTGCAGTTAACATCCTTAGAATTTCGGTCATTTGTCTTTTCTGGGCACATCACTAACTTTTTGCTAGAATGAGCTATAGTTTTGGCCTAATTTAATTCTCTGTTGGACATAGTCGCTGGCCATGCCAGTGACTGGTTGGTGACATGGCACGGTGTCCGTTTTATAAAAAATCAATTGAGATAAATATTTGATTTTAAAAAAATAGTTAGTTTTGATTTTTTTTTGGATTTATTTGTACAGAGATGTAGGTTTCATTTGATTTTTTTTATAAAAATATTTATGAAATTTTCCTGTTTCATTGAAATTTTCCATCTGGGCTCACATAGCATGTAAATTATTATTATTAGGCCAAACCTATAGCTCATTCTAGCAAAAAGTTAGTGATGTGCCCAGAAAAGCCAAATGACCGAAATTCAAAGGATGTTAACTGCAGGCTAACTGCGGCATATGTGAGCCCAGGTGGAAGGATACTGTATCAAATCAATTAAAGACCTCTCATCTATAAAACGTTGCCTCATGTTTTTTTTTTTCTCACAAGTTGCTTCTTCTGCTTTCGTTCATACTCATTGTTAGAGTGTTCTTTTATTTTTTCTCACTATTGTTTCTCTGTTTCTCATTTAAATTTATTTTCACAGATGAAATCTCCCTAACGATTTTCAGAGATGACCAAAAAGTTAGCGATGTGCCCTATATTTTAAATGAGAAAAAAAACATAGAAACAGAGAAACAATAGTGAGAAAATCATCAAATATTTTAACGATTTAACAGAGAAACAGAGAAACAATAGTGAGAAAATCAATTGAGATAAATAATTGATTTAAAAAAATAGTTAGTTTTGATTTTTTTTTTGGATTTATTTGAAACAGGAAAATTTCAATGAAACAGGACAATTTCAATTGTACAGAGATGTAGGTTTCATTGGATTTACATGCCATGTCACCCACCAGTCTATGGCCAACAGAGAATTAAATTAGGCCATACCTATAGCTCATTCTAGCAAAAAGTTAGTGATGTGCCCAGGAAAGCCAAATGACAAAAAAGTTAGCGATGTGCCCTATATTTTGTTTATTTTTTATTATTGATTTGAAAATATACATATTCATTTTGGATCTGGAATAAGTTTAGTGTTTTCCAGATATTGGGATAAATAATTGATTTTAAAAAAAAAATGTAGTTACTTTTAAATTTTTTTGTATATTTATTTGTACAGAGACGTAGGTTTCATGAAAAAAAAAATTTAAAAATGAAATTAATTTTTAGAAATTATTGTTGTTGTTTTATGTTTTTAATATTAAGTGTATACATTATCATCATGATCCCTTTATTAATAAAAAAATTTATGCCAGAATTTTTCATTATTAATAATTATACTATTTTAAAATTTCTCTTTGATGTTAATTTTTTAAAATTGTTAAGTTCTCATTATTTTAAACATATCATTATGCATTAAAATTTTGTTTTTCTGTAAATTTCTTTATAATAATTAAGTTTAGATATTATCATTATTATCCCATAATAATTTGCAACAACTTCATGTTTTACTAATATTATGTTCTCTACTTTAATGTGAGTTAGTAGCATAAATGCAATGGCACACGAACAAACAAGACCTAGGAGACAGCGAATTAGAAAGCAACCTAGTGTGGAGGAGGCAACTTATGGGCTTGCATCAGCAGACGTACACCCCACCATCTCTTGTCTACGAGTCAAACATAGAGCAGCCCACCCTGACCAGGTATCAATGTTAAAAATTTTCTTCCTTATTAGCAAAATGTCTATTTTAAACAAAATTGTAATTTACATGGGACAATTCTAAAGAGAGCATCGCACATGCTTATGGTCCATGATTGGTCTATTGAATGTCCAAGATTCATTGTAGCCATCAGGATAGCTGGGTTGCATTGTATTAGGCAGTTGATGTACATCAAACTTAATCACCATCTTCTAACGGCATTGGACGAGAGATTGTCGCCTCAAACCAATACATTTCATCTTGCAGTGGGGGAGATGAGTATTACACTACAGGATGTAGCAATGATTATGAGCCTACAGATTGATCGACCTATGTTAGTCGGCCCCTCAGTGGTCAGATTGGGGAAACGGTGGAATTCTTGGCCAGATTGCTATAACGATTTACTGGGCAGTCATCCAGATCCGGATGTTACGTACCACGACCCATTGAATCCTCAAGTTACTTCTAGATTTCAGATGGGTCAAGCGCACGCAAGGACATACATGCCACTAAGGTGGCTACGGTGGACTTATAGGAGGGAGTCTTATGCTGAGCTGAATGATATAGAGTTTTGGAGGCATGTGCGAGCCTATATTTTGTTCATCATTGGGTGTTTGTTACTACAAGATACCTCTGGATCTAAGATTCATTTACAATATCTTCCATTACTTGACAACATATATTTATTCAGTACTTACTCGATTGGTGGTGCAGTCTTAGCACACCTATACAAAGAATTGACAGAGGCAACCAAGCCCAAACGTGCTAACATTGATCTCCTACAGATTTGATCTTGGAAACGGATCCATGTTGGAAGACTTACGTTACATGTACCGTATCCGGAACTATTACAAGGCTGTAGTGTGGGAGGAAGGTAGTTACTTGATATTTTAAACCATTTTTTTCAAACCTACTAATGCATTTATATTAACACTATTGAACATCAGAATAGGTGGGATGAAAAATGGGTTAGGGATATGCCCGTTGTAAACATCAAAATATATAGGAATGAGTTAGATTGTCTTCTTCAAAGTCAAGTATGTCTATCATTCAAAAGCAGTTTGAAGTTCTTTGCAAAATTAAAAACCATTACAACTTGTTTTATTAATTTAACATGTTTTATTAATTCTATATGTATATGGGAACCATATGGACCAAGTACATGCAAAATTGTTGCAGTGATTTGTTTGGCTGGTAGGGACATCTGGCGTGCTCGTGTTACACTTATTAGCTGGAAGGGAGTGGAGTGGCATCTATCTGATCGAGTAATCCGACAGTTTGGATTTTCACCGACTACTGATGTTCAACCAATGGATCCAAACTACATTAGAGTGGATAGTCGTGGGAAGGCCGATATGGATTGGATGATTTACCTTCAGCTCTATATTATGATGTGGGAAGGACGACGAGGAGTGATCGTTCATGGTGTGCAGCATCCTGATGGTGAGGACCAAGCATTAAAGGAGTACTTACATTGGTATAGATCATGGGCATCACTATACCTTCTATAGTCAACTGTTGAGCCCCCTAAATCATACTATGCACGAGTGCCTATTGAGCATATACTAGTAGGTTTTCAACGCATATTTTAGATTTATATAAATTCTCTAACTCTTTCAATTAATTGCGTACAACGAAACTACCTCTTTGAGACAAATGAGATGTTACAAGGCTAGGATGACGAGTCCACATATCATGAACTCCAACAAACTATGGATAGGATTGGAGATTTGAACAATGCTATGAGAACACAAATGTACTTAGAGGACACACGATAGAGTTCAGACTCCAGGGAAGGGTACAATTTTTCCCAAACCACAATAGAACCTCATGTTGGTCCGTTAGAAACGGTTGATGCTACAACCATCTGTGGGGTTTGGGGCGTGCCACAGGAGACAGTAACCCAAGATGTGCAGCAACCAGAGTTTGTTACCCATTATCCGTAATGGCCTACATATGCGATGCATCGGAGTCCTTTAATTTGACATTGGCTGTACCTCCCTATTCTTCACCCTGCCGCCAACATGGAGGCCACCATTAGTTCAGCATAGCGAGGAACATGTAGTAGTGTATGCTGAGGAGTATGGTGGATAACGAGATAGGCTCATCGGATCACTATATACCAGGCACAGATGCCATACCATGTAGGAATAGACGCAAACACTAGCTTGTACCTGATTTTGATGGTTTTGTAATATGATTTGTGTTAGGTATTTCAGTTGTTATATTATTTGGACTTTCATTATTTCATGCAATGAACTATTTTGTTTTTCATTTGGTTAATCTACCATATTACTAAGATCATTAAATTAAATTAAATACCTACATTTCATATTAATATTATAAATCAATAAATTAATAATGAGTTAATTTTCATAGAGTTTCTAATCTCACTCAAATATTTTAAATTAAATAAAAAAAGTTTAACTCATTCAACAAAATTTCTTACAAAACTTTATTTTAATTATTTTTATTTATTTGTAAAAAAAATGTACATCCTTAATAAATCAATATATTTTATATCAAAATTAAATAAGGTTAAATAAAGTTTTGAAGGTACATAAAAATATATATATAAAAAAAAATTTGTTAAAAATTTTAATTTTTTTTAAAAATAAAGGTTCACTGCTTTTTCAACGTTAGTCGGGTTTTTTTTTTCTATTAAAATTTTAGGGGACCATTTGCTGGTGGCGCCCGCGACTACAGCTCTGAATTTAATTGATTCAAACGGCGTGCCGTAACGGCTAATACGACTAATATCGATTATAACAGAGGAGGTTTGAAAATTTTGAGAGGTAGGACAAATTTTCTTGGAGACACAAATAACAGTTTTGCACCTTTTCTTAGACAATATTTTTTGCTTAATTTTTATCATAAAATATAAAATCGCTTGATTCCAAGTAAATAAAAAATATTTTTTTTTCAAAAAATAAAAAAACTTTTTTCATCTTCCAAAAGATATAAGATGAATTCTAAAATTAAAAATAATTTTGAATTACTGATAAGGTAAAATTTAAAAAAAAGTGTAGTAATCCAATAAATTAAAGAGAATGCTTTGTATGTGTCATTCCCTCAAATAAGCGCTACGTAGGCCATGGCAAGCACAAATTGAACGCAAAACACCACCGCAATTTTGCAAGGTGAATAGAAAATTTGGTTATTAAGTGTAGTTTCTTTATTGTTAATTTTTAAAAATTAATCATTTATATACGCATTATTTTTAAAAAAATTATTATATTTGTTAATGTAAAAATTATTTAAATTAGGTTATTCATAAAAAATATATATATTATTTACATTAGAATTTTAAAGGATATTATTATTTAATATAATTTTTAAATTATTATATTTACTACATGGAACTATATTACATAAATTATATACTATACTCTCACTTTTTTTGTGATTAACAAAATTTGGACTGCAATTATTGTTATATTTATTAACGATTATATTCCTAATAACCAATAAGCAAAAAAAATTATTTTATTAAATGATAGTTACTTTCTTGGACTAATTTTATGATTTCTTTACAACAACCATTTGGATTTCTACCTAAGAAGATTTATATGGCACTCTTTCCAAATTAACTCAACAAAACTCTATTATGGAATACCAAATTGCCTTCGAAAACCTTGCCTTTAAAGTCCCTAATATGTTTGAATCCACTCTCATTAATTATTTTATTTATGGCCTTAAGAAAGAAATATTTCGCAAACTTTTAATTGCAAAACCTACCTCACTTTTGGATATAATGGCAATGGCTAGATGTCATGAATATAAAATTCAAGATTTTTCTTTCTATTCGATCATAATCTTGGCAAAAACCTTTTTCAAACCCCACAAATCATACACCTATTGTTCCACTATATAATTTGAAACCAACATTTAAACATTCGTCATTAGTTACCCAATCTGGCTTTACGTCTTTCACAACAATCACATTATTTCTAAACCTCCACATCTTCCAATTCATAAGCTATCACGGGATGAAATTCAGTTTCATCATTATAAAGGTCTTTGTTTCAGTTGTGATGCAAAATTTGGCTAGTCATCATTGTCCAAAGAAATTAAATCTTTTACTCACCATCGATAATTTCGATTTGCTTGATGATTCTCTTAATCATGTTTCCAATAATATAAATGACAACTACCTAGTTCCACAATCTGTGATTAGCCTTAATGCCTTAGTAGGACAAATCAACCCTCATTCTTTTCGCTTAACCGAATCATTTTAATGCTCAGAAGGCATTAAAATGTTTAGAAGATCTATACAAGCTAAAAGGGTATATTTCTTTTTGTTTAATTTTGATAAATTAATCTACTTTCAATATATTCAATTTAGCCATTTTCTCGAAAATATTTGCAAGAATTAAAAACTAAAAAAAAAAATTTCTTAATTGATATCATTCAATGTACTTGAAATTGATTTGTTTGAAACACATCAATCAAGTTTTTTTTTTGGATAAAACCAATGCCAGATAGCTGCCAAGAAGCACAAGCCAGAAAACAAGATATGTGCCCCTGCCACACCTTCATAACTCCAAATGCCCGGATTCGTTATAGTTCCTCCTGAGATACTCCAACCCCCCCACGAATTGGTTATTCCTAAACGAGTCATGAAGGGTCTAACGAACATGCCTTGTCTCCGATTAGAGTCTATGTTTATAGGTTCGAGAACCTTCTCTCATTGCTACGCACCTGAATTTCACCAAGTCATCGCCAGCAATCTGCTCGCTACGCCCTTGGTGTCAAAGGGCGAGTTGCTTTCTTTCTTTTCCCAAAAATAGTCTATCATATAGGGCTTACCTGTTGATTAAAAAATGATGTTACGAGGTCCTTAGAAGGGGTTGAAAATACAATAAATGCTCAAGGAGCTACAAGCAAAAATAAAATAAAACTTATGGAGTTTAAGATCCCTTACTAGTTACAAAATATTAAAACTAACAAATTATTGAAAGCACGAAAGCAAGAAATATTAAAACTAACAACAAAATGATACCTAACAGAAAGAACCCCAAAATTCCAACACCTGCATGAAAGGGGACTCACTAAGAGAATAATTAGCGCCAGAATACATAAGCCAGGAACCGAGTAGTCCAGCACAAACCAAAAAGAAAACTAATAGGAAAAAGTTAGGGATAGAGTGTGAAAACTCTTGACCTAGAATAGTCAATCATTAGTTCATGAGTCATTATAAGTTCAAATTACAAATGGTATTCACCAGAACATATAAATGTTATGCTTTAATTATCCTATTTTTTTCATAAGTTTTTGGGCACTGATAAAATTTCTTAAGAAATTGGCACCTATCAGTATAAATGAGATTTTTTTGATCAACAAATATCCGTTTTTAAAAAAAAAAAAATCTAAATCAAACGAGCTATTTTATAGATTTTTTTTATAATTTTTTGAATCCTTTAAAAATTTCTATAAATTTTATACTGAAAATTGATTATAATAATATTATTTAATAATTAAAAAATATTTAAAGCCATAATGGCTTTATTAAATGTCATTTTTTCCATTTAATGGTTTGTTTACACCAAACAGAGTGTAGCTTAGGATATTTAGGGAAGAAATAGAGGAGAAAAAAAGAGAAAGTCCATTTTTGGGCGACTTCGAGCAATTTTCGTTCGTCAGCCTAGTTAAAAAACTTGTTCGTCTCGAGGTGGATCACATTATGCATATCCCAATTTTTAAAAATATATAGTTTTTATCTAATTTTCTTTTTAAATTTCTATTTTTGTTATAAAAAATGCGGATAGTTTTGCAGCGTAATTTTTTATATGTTATAGATTGAGATTACGAATGTTTTGAGTATTTTCTAAAATTTTTACAATGTGGTTTTTGAAATTTGGCAAATTTTAATTGAATAGAAAAATATATGGACTCTGAAAAAAAAGCCTTAAAACATTATTTTACACAATCCCTGATAATTTAGTTATTTTTAAAAATGTGTATTTTTTCTAGTAAGATTTTCTGTTGCCTATCATTAGAGAAAACTGTGCAACTCTAACACATGCTCAATTATACTTTAACTGCTATAATATGATGAAAAATATGCATATGTGATTAAATAATATAAGAGTTATAAGGGGCTAGAATCCTTTGAGATTATATCTGAGTCCGGGGAATATTTTGGTGTCTATAGGACATGTTTTGATGGTTATAAGTCATATTTTGGTGCCTACGGGTATGTTCTGATGATATATGTACAAAAGGGAGTCGTAAGATGACTAGAATCCCTTGAGATTCTATTTAGGTCTAGGGAATGTAATATGAAATGTTCAATGATATGAATTATAATTTATTTATCTGCTCATTAATTTTATTTAAATAATTGAATAACTGCTATGCTCTTATTATATTTCTCGGTAAAGTGATTAATTGACCGCATTTAATTCTATTTAAATATTCAATAAAAATATTAATAAAAGAATTTAAAAATTTAGATCGGATTGTGTGTCCTGCTAAACTATTATAGCTCACTACTATTTTGATTCTAGCTTTTAAGATTTAGGAAGGGGAAGGAGACTATTGATTAGTAGTTAAAGATCAGATCTGAGTTTATAGGTGCTTCTCTATTTTGGTTTTTATACAATTATGACTAATTATTGTTCAATTCTATAGAATCTACATGTAGCAATGTACTGTAGTATAGATACATTTTGATGAAATGAAAGAAATCTTGTAGATGAATTTATTTTCAGTACGTAGATGTTTAGTAGCTTTATAGTTTGTAGTTTATTTAAAATGATTGGAACAGAATTTAAAACATTCCAATACTAGATCTTGGGTTTTGTCTGTCATAGCTCAATACAATATGACATGTCATAATTGGGTTGGGTTGTGACTCAGAGATCCCCAACATTAAACATGGAGAAATATAAAAAAGGAGCAACACCACCTCCATACGGAGCAGGAGGAGACAACTAAAATGCCTCAAGGATGCAGCATATCAACAGAAAAAACCCATAACCCCAGACCACATAAAATAACCCCTCGTGTAATCACCAAAGGCCTGAACTTAATAGGAAATAAACAACAACAAAGCCTTTATCAACAAAATAACCAACCAAGAAAATCACAGAAAACCAACGGAAATACTCCCACAACAAGCAAACACGAAAAGCCCCACATTAACCCAAATGATAAGGGGAGCCTAAACTAAATAACCAGTCAAATAAAGAAAAAGCCCACACCAAAAAAATGACCAGCTAACAAGACAAATCAACCCAAAATGACCACCCACCATCAATACAACCAATTACGCATCAGAGTTTCATTTTAAAACTAACCAATCAAGTTTTAGCCATTTAACAATCTTATGAGTCGGAGCACTGTTGATATGATTTAAATGGATGTCAAAATCAATATCAAGAAATTTATAATTTTTATATTCTTAACAAAAATTAGATTTGAAGAAAATAAGTAGAGAATTTTGTCTTTAACTCTAGCAATAATTGTGATATGATTCATTTTGATATTCCTATGCTTAGAATCTTTCTTTCCTTCCATACGAAGCAAAAAATTAAAACATGAATTATGTTTATGATGTTCCCCTTAAAGGGAAAATACCAAGCTTGAAGAATGATCGAGATATTAGATATATAGCTGGAGTAATTAAAGTTAAATATCACATCAAAATAATTCCAAACCTTAGCAGCAGTGTACCCATTAACAAAAATATGATTAAGGGTCTCAATATTAAAGCAGCATTGCCATTTAGAAGTTAAAACTAAACCATTCTCCATTAAATTCTTATCAACTGGAATAATACTCTTGATGATTTTCCAAGATAAAATAGAGTATGAGGCAAGAATACATTTATTCCAAATCATAGAGTAAATAGGAGATGATGGATATTTACCTCTAAAATAATTCCAAGAATCTTTGAAAGCTTATGTACCAGACTTAGACATTTTAAGAATAATATAATATTTGTTATTCAAGTAAATAGGGATTTTAGTAATTTGATCAATGAGATTTGTAGGAATAACATCCTTTAATTTATCCACATCCCATTTATCACCATCAAAAAAGCTATTAACCCGTGTAGAATCAGTATGATGGGAATTAAGTGCAATGTCAATAGCACTATCCTTCATCTAATGATCCTGTCAAAAAAATATTGCTAACACTAATACCCCATTGGATAAGAGATTCAACCTCCCATTTAATAGAAAAAAGACGCTTCCAAACCAAAGAGTCCTGATCTTTATAGTGGAAAATCAAAGGATGTTTCTCAGTATAGTACTTTGTATTCATAAAACTGGCCCAAAGACTTTGTTGCATATGAAAAGAGTACCACAACTTCATAGAAATTACATTAATCATATTAGAGATATTTTTGCAACCAAGTCCACGTTCCTCTAAAACACCATGCCAAGAAGTCCATAACAAATTAAATTTAGAGGAGGTGGAGCCCCAAAAAAATTATTACAAAGTCTTTCGATGCGCTTACTTATTAATAGTAGGTTTTAAAGTTTGATGGATATGGATGGGAATAGAGCATAGGACAATCTCCCCCCATAGGAGAGCAGATTGAACTCCCAAGAAGAAAGTTTTTTTATTAATATTAGAAAAAATATGCTTAAATAAGTGAGATCTTTTTCTACCTTTAAAGAGAGGGGTTCCCAAATATTTGATAGGAAAAATTTTAGAAACAAAGCCAATAATGTTCTGAATAAAATTAATTCTATTAGGAGTAAAAGAAGTAGAAGTGATAAAGCAACTTTTATCATTATTAATATTCAACCCCAAAATCTTTTCAAATCTTTCAAGATGATTCATAAGCATTTTAACACTATTCAAAGAAACATTGGTAAAAATAATAAAATATCAGCAAAGCTAAGTTGGGATATGGGAAAATCACCCTTAGACTCATAATACAAATGAGGATAGCTAAAAAGGAGATCCTCAAGCCCCCTCGAAAGATATTCCATTGTAATGAAGAAAGCAGGGGAGGCAGGGTCACCATGTCTAAGGCTATGAGAAGAAGTAATGAAACCATTACATTTCCCATTAATGATCACAGGGAAAGCACATTGTTCAATATAATTTTTCATGATCAAATGAATAAAAACATTGTTAAAACCAAAAAGTAACAAAATTTTATAAAGAAAATCCCAATTAATGTTATCATATGCTTTGGAAATACCAAGTTTGAAGATAGCATTACCCCCTCTAACCTTAACATTAATATCATGAGTCAATTCTTAATCCAAGAGAACATTATCAGAAATAGCCCTACCTTTAACAAACCCATTTTGGTTAGGAGAGATAATCTTCTGAAAAATAGCAAACAATTTGTTCATTAAAATCTTGGAGGTTAGTTTTTTTTCTTCTACCTCGATTGTCCTCCTTCCAATTATTAATATAATCTTTTTTATGGATTTGGACAATCGAGGTAGAAGAAAAAAATATGGGAATGAAAATCCCCTTAAAAAATTAGTAACAACATTAAGCAATCCCTCTTTAATAATCTTCCAGGATTTTTGAAAAAATTGAGTGGTAAAACCATTAGGATGAGTCACAGAATCGGCATTCATGCCTTTAATAGTATTAACAATCTCCTCCATAGAAGGAAAAGTAGAGATGGCAATATTCTCATCATCAGAGATAGGGGCAGGACTGATGTTAGGTTTATCAATAGAAACAGGAGTGAAATCCTTATTTAAAAGATTTTTAAAATGTTCTACTACTGAAGAAAAAATTTGATCCTCGTTGTCATAAATGATACCATTAGGAAGAGTAATTTTGTGAATGTTATTGGTGGTTCATCTCTTCTTAACAGTAGCATGGAAAAACTTAGTATTTTTATCCCCATTTCGAAGAATTTTAGAAGTATCCTTTTGTTTCTAATAAATCTATTCTTATTCTTGCAAAGAAAAGAGCTGCTCCTCAGCACCAAACACCTGATTAAAATTCTCCATAGAGGGGTTGTTTTGATAAAGGGTGTCCAAGCTATTGACAGAATTTTTAGCATCTATAATATTCTCAAACAAATTTTTGAAGACATTTATATTCTACCAATTATTTTTTTTTAAATTTTAGTCTCTTAAGTTTATACCATAGACACTTCATCATAGTAATATTATTGTCAAGCTGGATGGGAGCATGCTAATTAATGTCAACCATGCTATAAAAAGACTTATCCTTAAGCCACATATTCTTAAATCTAAAAGCCACAGGGACAATATTATTATGATACTTAATAGAAAGTAAAAGAGAGGAGTGATCATATAAGGCTCTACTTAAATGCTCCACATGTGTAAGAGGGAAATCAGGAAGCCATTAGTTATTAAAAAGTTTTCTATCAAGTTTTATCCACATGTTAGTTCTATGCCAAGTGAAATTCGCACCAGAGTAACCAATGTCAACACCATTACAATCCATAATCATATGATTAAAATCTTTCATAGATTGAACATTAGGGGCATTTCCACCAATCCTTTCAGAGGAGGAAGAAATGGTGTTAATGTCCCCACCAATCATCCATGACTTATTAGATAAAGAAGAATAATCATGAAGCTGATCCCAAAGAGAAATTCTTTCAATCCGAGAGCAAGAAGCATAGATAAATGAGGCATTGCAAATAAAGTGATTAAAATAAATGCTTGTATGGATTACTTGCAGGGAATCACCAATGATACCACCTTAAAGTGCTTATTTCAAAATATCCTGATTTTCATTATCACCAGAAATAATAGGTTCATCCTCCAAATCCTTCTCCTTCTCCAAATGCAAAGTTTTGGAAGGAGAAGGAGACTCAACAATGTTTTGCAAACCATTAAGAGAAGAAATACAAATAGGGTTAATATTCTCAATTAAGGTAGGTTCGCCACCCATCTCTAATAGATCATCCAAATTATTCAAATTTTCATTATCAGGATTAATATTATTATTTTCCAAATTTATAGGGATAAATTGAGCAGAAGCTAATTGTCCACCCAAAATTGGGGGAATAGTTAAGTTGTGTTCATTCTGGACAACTCTTTCCTCAATATTAGGTAAAGCATCAAACAAGTTTTTTCATGCATTTTATCTAAGATATTTGCATGCATCTTAATGTTTTCATGTTCATGAATCATTGTAATGTTAAACTCAAAATAATTAGACTATCATTCTTTATCATTTAAATGTTGAAATTCATATTTGATGTTATAATTTCAAACTCATAAAAATTTATTTTAAATGCATTTTGTTTACTTATTTTCATGTAATCTATGCATTTCTTTCTTAGTTTGTAGCTTCCATAAACTATGATTTTCAATCTCTCTATTATTGTTATCTAAATATATGATAATCGGTACAGTTGTAAGCACATGAACATCATTATAGTTGATTTTAATGTTCTCTGAGATGATTCATATCTCATTGATTCTCTTATCAATTATTTGCATGTAAGATCATGCATGAACTGCAATATTTGTACGTATAGTAATTTTTGACATTAGTTAAACAAAATGCTAATGCATGCCTCTTTATATTATTTACGAGGGTCATCCGATGAACATCACATCGTGGGCATCGACACTTCTAAATTTCAAGTGAGATTCCTCTTTGATTTTGCGAGCATAAGTATGTATATATCCAGTTAGTAATAGCTCCAACAAAGATATGATTTTTATGTTTTATATGTTTACTTTTTGATTGATCATTGAGATAAAATGCATTACACAGGATGCTTCTACTTTTGCATCGATTATTGTATTATTTGATAGGGTAAAATCATTGGACACAAAAAAAATATTTAAAACTATCAATTGGTTGTTAAAATGCTTATAATGAACCTAAATCATCTTGAAATTCCAATGAAATAAAAATTAAATCATCCTTAGAAATCAAACTAAACACAAAATTAATAAAAACCAACTCAATTAAAAACATTTTAGTCATCTCAAAATCATTCTTAGAAATCAAACTAAACACAATTAATAAAAACCAAGTCAAGAACTTATTGCTTCCACGATTAAAGAAAGTAAGAAAGCTGGTGGTAAATATGATGCAAACAAAGTCCACCAATTCATTGCTGGCATAAAAGAGGCAATAGGATGGAAACATGACTTCAAGTAATTCTTAATAAAAATTCTATTTTGTTTAGAGGAATTTGAAACAAAGCAATTAGAAATGAAAATATTATAAATGAAAATTAATGAAAATATTATATGCATGAAAAAATATAATTTTTATAAAGATATATATATATATATATATATATATATATATATATATATATATATATATATATATATATATTGGTTTGGTTTTAGTCATAACTAATGAGTCAAGCGAAAATTTCTCTTGGTGGTTACATTTATCCAAAGGCATAGGTAACTATTTGTGATTAGACTTTCAATTCCACTAAATGAAATTGAGCTTTCATAAATGTATTATGGAAGTATTTAGTTAGTTTATAGCACAATCACTTTACACCAAATAACTTGATCACATATCATATATACTCTTTTCACATTCTATATTAACATGTAAAGACACTCATCCACATAAGCATCCTCATCTTTGGACCTATTAACTTAATTTTATGTTTCATGTTTAATGGCCAACATTTTGAGCCATAAAGCATTACAGGTCTTATCTCAAAATTTTAAAATTTTTCCTAAAATTTGAGGGGCACTTTTCTATTGTACAACACGGCTGATGCATTCCTCCACTTCAACCATCCAACTTAAATTCTACTAATATAATTGTTGACCTCCTTTCTAGTGCTGATCACTTGCTTTCCCTTCCTACATGTCATTGAGGTTTGTCCATATATTGCATTTGTATATGATAATGTGTGATGGCAGGTCACTGTGACCCCGATTGGTTGTTGACTTTAGAATTTGATTATGCTGATTATGTTTTAGTCATCACTATGTTTGGCGACGTAACTGAAGAAAATCAATGGCAACTTATAAATAAATTTACCTAAATTCATGTGTTCAAAGCTTTCATGCACAGAGTTATCTCTTAAAATTTTTTTATTGGGGTCTTGTCTTGCAAAATGGATCACTTTATTAAATCCGGATCATTTGAGCCCATTTGAACTATAATTTAATAAAGTTTGACGTGCGTCGAGAAGAACAAATATTAAAGAGTTTTAATAAATCTATTAATAAAAGTAAAACTAACAAAATATAAAGGAATTCACATAAAAAGTTTAGAGCACATAATAATATTAAACAAAATCCATAAAATTTAAATATAATCATTTTATAAGAATAAGAAAAAAAAAAGAATAATAAAACATAATAATAAAATATGCATAAAATAAAGATATTAAATAATAATAATAATTTTAGATTACAAATTGATATATTATTAAAAAAATTTCATGATCGAGCACAAATCTCGAGTCAAATTCTGATTGGAAACTTCCGAAATTAGATTTGGGGCTATCCGAACTACGATTTCAGCAAAACTTATAATCAAATTGAATTTAATGAAAAGAAGAACCCAATGACACCAAATTCAATCCAATCCGAGCCCAAATGGGTCTAAATCGAGAGCCCGAAGCTCATTTAGAGGGTTCAAAGCATAAATTGGATGACTAAATGACATCCAAATGTGACATGCTTATAGTCGAATCGAGCGTCTAGATGAGACGAATCCAATGAGCCCAAGATTATAGAATTATGACATCATTAAATACTTGATAAATAGTCTATGATTAAGGGAGTCAATATCGGTCGTCCATTCAAAATACTCCCAACGTGCCCTTGATCTTCTTCCTATTTACTAGCCATGTCAATTTAAGAAAATTATAAATAAAACCCTCATTCTTCACAAGAGGGGGGAGAGAGAGGAGGAAAAAGAAAGAGAAATCTGAGATCTCTCTTGCCACTAAGCTCCTCCTCGATCGCCACCTAGCTATTGACAGTTATCAGACTTTTGCCGGACTTTCACCGTTTAATCACCGATTGTCATTGAACCTCCTGTCACACCCAACCTGATCAGGATATATCCAAAGTAATTCTCAGGATCTAGTTTTGGAATGTTCATAGTCTCTTCCAATTTCATTTCACATAAAACTATAGAGAACATAACTACTAAAATATCCAAATACTGAAAATAAACTCTTTCACAAAGTTTCTTTCATTTCATTATAATAAATATTTACAGTACAATATATGACTACAAGCAAGAGTTACAAAACTGAAAATTTAAATACCATGTATAAAAATTAAAATAACAAAATACCTATCAACTTAGATATGATCTTGAACTGCTAATCAACAACCTCCTTTTCTTTCCCAAACCCTGAAAATCACAAGCAACCATTAGTGAGCTACAACAGCTCAGTATATCACACTAGTCAATCTAAAATTTTAAATTCTCTTTTATTATGTTTTTGCTGAATATTTAAAAATAGTTAAATAAATCACTGATTATACTGGAAAATGAAATAAAGCATAACAATTATCTAATTTATATAACAAAGCAATCCATATTATATATTCAGTCATAGATAAAATCTCAAAGGATTCTGGCCCCTTATGTCTCCCTTTTGTGTTTATAGCATTAGAACATGCCCGTAGGCACCAGAACATAGCTTTTAGTCACCAGAATATGCCTTATAGGCATCGAAATAATCCTTGACACAAACTGAATCTCAAAGAATTCTGGCTCTTTATAACTACCAGCTGAAAATTTTCACATGTAAATATACATTTCATCAGAGAAGCATATATTTCATTAATTGTAATAGTTAAAGAAAACTTAAAATAAATGTCAGAATTGCACAATATTGTATAATGGTAGACAACTGAATTTCTTACTGAGCAAATTTTCACAATGTCAAAATGTCACCAAATTACAAAGGAATGTGTAAAACACTATTTCAAGAAATTTATTGAACTACAACATTATTTTGTAATGTCTAAATTATTTTCTTTTCAATTAAAATTGTATAAAATCAAAAATATTATGTATAAAATTTTTAGAAAATACTAAAAATATTCATAATCATGTTTTCTATAACATATAAAAAGTTACGTGGTGAAAGTATTATTAGTGCAAAGTTATATTTATTTTTAGCTAACAAGAACCCAATTTTAATCAGAGAATTTTTATATATTTGAAAATTGAGATAGGCATAAGGTGACCTACCTCGATCCGGACGAATTTCCCAATGTGGCTGACGGCTAAAAATGGCCTGAAGCAGCTCCAAACATGAATTTTTCTCTCCAACCTCTCTCTTTCTCTCTCTTGCTCGTGGGCTGCTCGAATGCAAATGATCATATTAAATGAAATTTTTTAATATTTAATATGTGAAAGTATGAGATGCGCCAAGAGGGGGGTGAATTGGTATTTTAAAAATTTAACCCTACACAAGAGTTCTAATTTTTTTGTATTTTCAAAACATAATTTAACGACTAACGTGCGGAAGCAAATACAACGTTCACAACTACGAAATTGACAGTTCAATTTTGGATTTTACACTACAATATTTAAATACCGATTTTTCACCAAGCAATTAAAACGCACAAATTTAAAGCATGAAAAGTAAAGTACGGTAAACAGGAAAAAACACACCAGAGATTTTTATAGTGGTTCGGTCACTTGACCTACGTCCACTCCCCGGAGTCCTCTACTCCGGGGTTTGCACTAATAAAAGTTGACTCTCCTTTTGCCCCCACAGCAAGGCGAAGAAGCCTTTACAATACTCACTTTCACCTCCCTCGGTGCGGCGGAATACCAAACGCTATGTCACCCTCCTGGTGACGGCAGCGGACCTTCTCCTTTTTCTCCCTCCTAGAGATGGCAGAGTACCTTGGCGATGTTGATCTTGAAGTGACTCTTCCCTCGAGAACGTTCTTGAAGTTTCCAAAGCCACAAGAGGAGCAAAGCATGCAGCTAGCTTGGAGCCACCGTGTGATCCCCTCACACTACTTCTCCCTCACGCTCAAGCTCACCTTCACCTTCCTCTCTCAAGCCCTAGATCTCTCCAAAAACTTCTCTCTACGAATCCCCTTCTTCCTCTAAGCCTCTCACAGCAAAGGATTGATCAACAACTTCTTTAGAAAAATAATAAGTTGTTTTTTATATCAGGCTTCAGAAAACCCTAAAAATGTCAACATTTACGTTTCTGTTCGTACAGTACGATTTATAATCGTACAGTACGATCAGTTCAATTACAGCTCCGTCCAGTACGAGTACAGACGAACAGGTATCGAATTTTATTCATATCGTATAGTATGATATGTATATCGTACAGTACGATACTATTGATTCGTACTGTTCGTACGGGGACGAACTGTGGGACGAACCTCGGGATGAAAGAACTCGTCTCTGTTAGTCGTCCAGCACTCATTGAATCATACAGTATGAATAGGGTTTTTCATGATATCGTCCTGTATGATAGGAATATCGTCCAGTACGATCAGTTCAAAATTTCTTGGGATCGTCTGGTACGATCGCTGGGACGAAGAAAATCATCTCTGTCAATCGTCCAGCACTCCACCAGTCGTACAGTACGATCAGTTCATTTCTTGATATCATCCTGTACGATATGAATATCGTCCAGGACGAACAGAACATAAAACCTTGGTTTCGTCTGGTACGATCTCTGGGACGAATGAAATCGTCTCTATCAGTCGTACAGTACGATATACGATCGTACAGTACGATCGACATATTAATTAGAAACCAACATTTATTTCCTGATTAGGGAGATAATTTTGGCAAGTTTTAATTAATCGTACAGTATAAATAGTATCGTACAGTACGATCAGTTCAGAAAATCAAATTTGAAAACTTACCAAACTTATTCTAGCGGCTAGGGTTTCACAATTACATATTATCGTACAGTACGATATGGATCGTACTGTACGATAAGTTTGTAAACATAAACATTAGAAAATTAGCCGTTAGCCTGAGTATTTTAATTAACCGTACAGTACGATCCATGATCATACAGTACGATGTGTTTAAAAAAAATTAATCATTTTAAAAGAAAAAATCTCCCCCTGTGTGTGTGCATTGTTGCTCCTTTCACATGCATGCTTCTATGGCAGACTCAAAAAGAAAAATTAAAGAAATAAAAATTACAGACTCTTCAACATCCTATTCTACCCAATTTGAGTCTCCAGCAATTTTTAGTAGTGTGCATCTGACCTGAAATGTTAGTCCTCATATACAAAGATTAAACATTTGTAATCAAACGGAAGTCTCTATGTACTCAGTAAGTATTAGTTGTCACCATCAAAATTAAGTGCTCGGGATCCTGGATTTCAACAATCTCCCCCTTTTTGATGGTGTCAAATAATATTTTCTGACGGACAGATGTTCTACACAAATATATATATATATTTTTTATTTTATTATAACAAAAATAAAACAACAAGAAAAAAAAACAAATGAAGTGATAACATAAACAACCAATAACATTTAATAGTAAGTAAAAACATAATACAGAACACACAGAAAAGTCTCCCCCTTTTGACAACACCAAAAAGGGAAGAAAAAAGAAAAAACAAGTACACTGAGAACAAACAGAAAATAGAAACAACTACAACAATCTAAAAATCTGGATCCTGATCCGGAGGTGGTGGTGGAGGGTCGGGAAACAGCTGGTGGTACTGATGAAGGGAGGCGAACTGGTGATCGATCGATTGGAAGCGCTCCCTAAACCATTTCATATCCGTGTCATGCTCCTGATGCTGCTGAGCAATGTGAGCATCCCACCGAGTCTCCAGACGATCAAGTCGTCGAATAATGTCGTCGTGAGGGTAGTCGGGAGGTGCAAGGCCAGGTGGTTGGATTGGTGGTGGCGGAGGTGCGTCAGCAGGAGCAGCAGCCTCCTCGTCATCAAACTCAGGATCGGCGGGAGCGGCCCCCCGATGGAACAGGATACGAAAGGAGGCATCCGAGTAGAAGATAGGAAGGTGATCAGGAGGGAGCGGATAATGAAGCTGGTATTTTGCATCTAGAATGTAGCCTATGACATGCCCTAAGGCCAGGTTCAATTTACGACGGGCACCGGGACAGCGGAAGGCAGACAAGGTATGAATGTAGTCAAATACCATTTGGGCTTCATTGAATTTTGTGCCCGACATAATGAGATAGGTGACGACAGACAGTAGGGGAGTAATATGGATGCGATCTCCAGCCTTAGGTATAATAGATGTGCGTAGGACATGCTGGATAACGCGGGCATTTTGATTTAAGGTTTGGACCAGTGGTAGGTGTTGATTTGAGGGGACACCTCTAAGGGTCATATTTACGGACGTCCAATCATAGTCATGGGAGATCATGGATTGGGGACGAGGGCCGTCAGTGGACAGCCCGATGTGCTCAGCAATGTCGTTGACTGTGATAACGACATTCTGTTTACAGACATAGGATGTGAAGATAGTGTTTTCAAGGTTGACTCGGATGTTTGCAAAAAACTCAAACAATAGTTCGGAGTGGAATGGAAAAGCAAGAGTCAGAAGGAATTGAAGGCTAGTGGAGGCGAATAGATTCATCACCTCAAAATTTAGGGCGGCCTGATTGAGCATGCGGGAGGGAGTGAACTTTGCCTCCTTGATTTTGAGATACGCTTTCTCGTCCGCAGCGGAGAGAAAACGATCGTCGAAGCGCCGAGAGGAGGAAGAGCTCCCGACAATCATACGACCGCGCTTACTGGACCCAGACATTTTGGAAAAGAGGATTGGATGAATGAGGAAATTCAGAGGGATTGAAGGTGAGGAGAAATGGCTAAGAATCCCTCTCGTTTTATAGAATTTGGGGGATATCGTACAGTACGATCGAGAATCGTACAGTACGATATGCGTAATAATGTCGTCTGGACGACTTTTCAGAAAAGTGAGTCAAATCGTACAGTACGATCAGTATCGTACTGTACGAACGTGAGTGTAAGGCGTTCGTCCCAACGAGTCGTCTGAACGACTTTTGACCAAAAGTGTTCGTACAGTACGAACAGGTGTTCGTACAGTACGATGGGCAATAATTTTCGTACCGGCCGATTTAAATTCGTCCTCATCCGTTTGCCACGTAAATCGTACAGTACGATTGGTATGTTCGTACCGTACGATGACCAATAATTACTATCGTATAGTACGAGTGGTGAATCGTACAGTACGATGTGTAGAAGACATGAAAGATCTGGACCGTGAATGGGAATGGACGGCTGAGATTTGAGTGATTGGAACCTGATCGTACAGTACGATAGTGTATCGTACAGTACGATTGTCAGAGAAGATCAAGGTTTGTGAGCAACATGGGAAGAGGATCAGGAATCCAATTTTTTTTTGTTTGGTTTTTTTTTTGGTTTTAACAAAAAAACAAATCAACCACAAATTTTTTTTTTCTTTTTTTTTGTTTTTTTTTTGTTTTGTTACATTAGGCGTGAATGTCTATGACACCTAATTTGGTTCGTAGAGTGCTAAATGTGTCATAGCCTAATGGTTTTGTGAAAATATCCGCCAATTGATCTTCAGTAGCAACGTGGTGCAGTTCAATATCGCCTTTGGCTACATGATCTCTAATGAGATGATGTCTAATGTCTATATGTTTGGTTCGTGAGTGTTGAATTGGATTTTTGGATATGCAAATTGCGCTAGTGTTGTCACACATGATCGGAATCGTTCCTACAGGTAGTCCTAGATCTACAAGCTGTTGTTTTAACCACAACACTTGTGCAACACAGCTACCTACCGCTATATATTCCGCTTCGGCGGTGGATAGGGCTACTGAATTTTGCTTCCTATTGGACCATGAAACTAATGATTGTCCAATGAATTGACAAGTGCCAGAAGTGCTTTTTCTATCTACCTTACAACCTGCAAAGTCTGAATCGGAGTATCCTAAGATTTCAAAAGAGGTGCTGTGTCTAGGATACCAAATTCCTAAGTTCGGGGTGCCTAGAAGATATCTGAGAATTCTTTTGACAGCAGTCATGTGAGATTCTTTCGGGTCAGCTTGAAAACGGGTACAGAGACACACACTAAACATTATGTCTGGTCTGCTGGCAGTCAGATAGAGAAGCGATCCAATTATTCCCCTATACCTCTTTTGATCTACAGACTTCCCACTGGGATCTTTATCCAATTGAATATTAGAGCTCATGGGTGTATTCATAGCCTTAGCATTGTCCATTTCATATTTTTTCAAAATATCGTTGACGTACTTAGACTGGCTAAGAAACGTTCCACCTTCCGTTTGTTTTACACTAAATCCAAGGAAGTAACTAAGTTCACCCATCATGCTCATTTCAAACTCGTCGCTCATTATTTTTGAAAATTCATTACATAGGTTTTTCTCCGTCGATCCGAACAATATGTCATCTACATAAATCTGAACAATGAGTACTTCAACTCCTACCTTCTTCAAAAATAAGGTGGTGTCCACACTACCCTTTACAAAGCCTCTATCTAGTAGGAACGTACTAAGTCTTTCATACCAGGCTCTAGGTGCTTGTTTTAACCCGTACAGTGCCTTTTTCAGTTTGAACACGTGGTTTGGAAATTATGAGTTTTTAAACCCCAGAGGTTGCTCCACATACACATCTTCCTTGATTACTCCATTCAGGAAGGCACTCTTTACATCCATTTGATACAGCTTAAAATCCCTAAAACAAGCAAAAGCTAACAGTACCCTGATGGCTTCTAGTCTAGTTACCGGAGCAAAGGTTTCTTCAAAATCTATTCCTTCAATTTGGTTATACCCCTTCGCTACTAGCCTAGCCTTATTTCTTACTACTATTCCTGAGTCATTCATCTTATTTTTAAAGACCCACTTAGTTCCAACCACACTTTGCTCTTTAGGCCTTTTGACTAACTCCCATACATCATTCCTAACGAATTGGTTCAGCTCTTCTTGCATTGCTAGGATCCAAAATTCATCTCCTAAGGCTTGATCTATACTCGTGGGTTCAATCATAGATATAAATGCAGAATGGCTAACCTCTTTCCTAAGTCCATGCCTAGTTTTTACCCCTTCTGATGGGTCTCCTAAGATCAGTTCTCTAGGATGACTAGAAGAAAATTTCCAATCCTTAGGCAGATGTTCCTGAGGTTCCGCTCTAGTCTCTATGGTAATGGTTTCTACTCCCCGTATAACCTCAACTTCTTCTTCTTCATGATTAGGTTCAGATGTCTTATTGGATTCATCAAATACTACATGAGTGGACTCTTCTACTACTAGGGTTCTCTTATTGAATATTCTATAAGCTTTACCTACAGATGAGTAGCCTAGGAAAACCCCTTCATCAGATTTAGGATCGAACTTTCCTAAGGGTGACTTGCCATTGATTAGGATGAAGCATTTGCACCCGAAAACGTGTAAGTGGGAAAGATTGGGTGTCCTACCCTTAGCAACTCATAGGGTGTCTTATTAAGTTTGGATCTAACATTTACCCTGTTTAATACATAGCATGCGGTATTTACTGCTTCTGCCCAAAAGTATCTAGGGAGAGTGTATTCAGCTAACATAGCCCTAGCAGCTTCAACTAACGTTCTATTCTTTCTTTCTGCTATTCCATTTTGCTGAGGAGTTCTAGGGGCAGAGAAATTATGTTCCATTCCAACCTCTTTACAAAACAATTCAAACTTATCATTCTCAAATTCCCCACCGTGATCACTATGAATTGTTGAAATTACACATCCTAATTTCCTTTGAATCCAAGTGGAGAAAACTCTAAATTCTTCAAATGACTCACTCTTATGAGCTAGGAATTTCACCCAAATAAACCTAGAGTAGTCATCTACTATTACAAACCCATACAACTTCCCTCCTAGGCTGGCTGTACTAACAGGTCCGAACAGGTCCACGTGGAGAGTTTCTAGTGGCATAGTGGTGCTGATATCATTGATTGCATGAAATGAAGATTTAACTTATTTTCCTAATTGGCAAGCATCACAAAGATGGTCCTTAGTAAAGTCTAACTTTGGTATGCCTCTAACTAAGTCTTTCTGAGTGATGTTCCTAAGTGTTTTCATACTAGCATGGCATAGTCTCCTATGCCATAGCCAAGAGTCATCTGCTATTGTTTTTAGACACAAGGAATTTGAGGTTTCAATGCAGTTTAAGTCTAACATGTAAACATTGTTTATACGTTTTCCTTCTAACACAAGTGAATCATTTAAACTAATCATGCATTTGTTAGACAAAAATTTTATATCAAAACCCTTATCACATAGTTGACTTATACTTAAAAGATTGTGCTTTAAACCATCCACTAAAAGTACATTCTCAATAATTAAATTTTTAGTATTTCTAATGATACCTGAGCCCACCACTTTTCTGGTGGTGTTGTCTCCCAAAGTTACCTTGCCTCCTGACCTGGCCTCCAGTGTCACGAACTGCTTCATGTCTCCAGTCATGTGTCTTGAGCAGCCACTGTCCAGGTACCACATGCTCTCACTAGGTCTTTTGTGAGAGCATCCCTGCAATGTCAATCATGGATTAGCTTTGGGAACCCAAGTGAGTTTGGGTTCCACATCACACTTATATGAATGAAATGTATGCATGTTATGCTGTGATGATTGCGATTTTGGTCTCCACACTAGATGTGTCCTATAGTGAATTGAGCACGTGCGAGCTATGTGACCTAGCATGCCACAAGAATAACATCTAACACCTGGAAATGGGTTCACTAATCTACGAGGGTGGTAGTGCCTATTTCTGGGTTTGGATGATGCATGCTGTGCTGGTTTTGAATGAGATGATTCACATGGTGGAGGCTGAAAGAATTCAGCAAACGTGGGAGGTTTTTTGTTATTCTCGTATGCATGAAGTTTTTCATTTAAGAATTTGTTCTCTTGGTTAAGACTAGCATATTCGAATCTCAATGCATGCTCACTACTACTAAGTTCCCCTGATAGTTCTTCTAGTTCCTTAAATGTATTATCTAATTCAACATGTGATGATTTCAAGGTTTCATGTGCAGTGGTTAACTCAATATGCTTCTTGTTTAATGCATCGTATTCATCAAGCAACGACATATGATCTCTATCTAAGTCAGAAAAATTTTTTACTACACTAGCATGTTCCTTTTGTAAAGTACTAAACTCAGTATTAAGACTAGCATGCTTTTTCTTCAATTTTCTATACGAGTCATGGATTTTTTCAGAAATAACAAGCAGTTCATCGTAAGACAGTTGACATACCTCATCTTGATCTGATTGATCAAGATTATCATTAGTCATAAGACACAGATTTGTTACCTCCTCCTCTGCTTCTTCTTCCGATGAGTCTGAGGCAGAGTCAGCCCAAAAAGCTTTCTGAGTCTTAAACTTGCCCTTCTTGAACTTAGATCTTTCCTCACCCTTCTCCTTGGTTTGATGAGTTTTGATTTTGGGGCAATCAGCTCGGAGATGACCGGGTTTTCTGCACTCAAAGCAAATTGTTTCAGATGCAACCTTTGTATACTTTGAGTTCTTACCTTTTTTCCAATTGCTTTGATGATGGCGCTGCTTTCTTTTCAGAAGATTTTTGAACTGACGAGTCATCAAAGCTATGTCGTCATCTTCCTCCGCTGCTGAGCTGTCACTTTCAGAATTGTTTGCTTTTAAAGCCACTGCTCGCTCCTTTTTCTTTTCACCTGCATCACTTTATCGTTGACTCACTCCTTGCTCGTAGGCAATGAGTGACCCAAGCAAATTATCAATAGAATAAACATTTAGGTCTTTTGACTCAGTTATTGCAGTGATTTTAGCATCGTATGAGCTAGGCAAACATCGCAGTATTTTGTTTACTTTTTTTGAGTTAGACAACTCTCTTCCTAAAGCATGCAGTGATGTTACAATCTGGGTGAATCGAGTGTACATGTCAGGTATAGTTTCACTAGGTTTCATGCGGAACAGTTCGTAATCATGTAACAGTATGTTCAACCTAGATTATTTGACCTCACTAGTTCCTTCGTACGTGATACACAGTTTGTCCCAAATTTGTTTACCAGTAGTACACGTTGATACTCGCATATAGTCTTCTGATTTTAATGCGCAAAAGAAACAGTTTAGACATTTAGCATTCAGTTGTGCAAATTCTCTATCCTCAACGCTCCATTCATTAAATGACAGTTCAGTTTTCACTCCATTCAACATACGAAACGGTGCAGAATAACCTTCTTGGACTAACATCCACATGCGATAGTCTAAAGACTGTAAAAATGTAGACATGCGTATTTTCCAAAAATCAAACGGTATGTTGTCAAACAAAGGTGGACGAGTTATGGAATAACCCTCCGTAGTGTTACGGTTACCAAATTGAGCCATGGATCTTACATTTCTAGGTTTTCTAAAACACTATTTTGAAACCCCTCTCTGATACCACATGAAAGTACGAGATGCGCCAAGAGGGGGGGTGAATTAGTATTTTAAAAATTTAACCCTACACAAGAGTTCTAATTTTTTTGTATTTTCAAAACATAATTTAACGACTAACGTGCGGAAGCAAATACAACGTTCACAACTACGAAATTGACAGTTCAATTTTGGATTTTACACTACAATATTTAAATACCGATTTTTCACCAAGCAATTAAAATGCACAAATTTAAAGCATGAAAAGTAAAGTACGGTAACAGGAAAAAACACACCAGAGATTTTTATAGTGGTTCGGTCACTTGACCTACGTCCACTCCCCGGAGTCCTCTACTCCGGGATTTGCACTAATAAAAGTTGACTCTCCTTTTGCCCCCACAGCAAGGCGGAGAAGCCTTTACAATACTCACTTTCACCTCCCTCGGTGCGGCGGAATACCAAACGCTATGTCACCCTCCTGGTGACGGCAGCGGACCTTCTCCTTTTTCTCCCTCCTGGAGATGGCAGAGTACCTTGGCGATGTTGATCTTGAAGTGACTCTTCCCTCGAGAACGTTCTTGAAGTTTCCAAAGCCACAAGAGGAGCAAAGCATGCAGCTAGCTTGGAGCCACCGTGTGATCCCCTCACACTACTTCTCCCTCACGCTCAAGCTCACCTTCACCTTCCTCTCTCAAGCCCTAGATCTCTCCAAAAACTTCTCTCTACGAATCCCCTTCTTCCTCTAAGCCTCTCACAGCAAAGGATTGATCAACAACTTTTTTAGAAAAATAATAAGTTGTTTTTTATATCAGGCTTCAGAAAACCCTAAAAATTTCAACTTTTGTGTTTCTGTTCGTACAGTATGATTTATAATCGTACAGTACGATCAGTTCAATTACAGCTCCGTCCAGTACGAGTACAGACGAACAGGTATCAAATTTTATTCATATCGTACAGTACAATATGTATATCATACAGTACGATACTATTGATTCGTACTGTTCGTACGGGATGAACTGTGGGACGAACCTCGGGACGAAAGAACTCGTCTCTGTCAGTCGTCCATCACTCATTGAATCGTACAGTACGAATAGGGTTTTTCATGATATCGTCCTGTACGATAGGAATATCATCCAGTACGATCAGTTCAAGATTTCTTGGGATCGTCTGGTACGATCGCTGGGACGAAGAAAATCGTCTCTGTCAATCGTCCAGCACTCCACCAGTCGTACAGTATGATCAGTTCATTTCTTGATATCGTCCTGTACGATATGAATATCGTCCAGGACGAACAGAACATAAAACCTTGGTTTCATCTGGTACGATCTCTGGGATGAATGAAATCGTCTCTGTCAGTCGTACAGTACGATATACGATCGTACAGTACGATCGACATATTAATTAGAAACCAACGTTTATTTCCTGATTAGGGAGATAATTTTGGCAAGTTTTAATTAATCGTACAGTACGAATAGTATCGTATAGTACGATCAGTTCAGAAAATCAAATTTAAAAACTTACCAAACTTATTCTGGCGGCTAGGGTTTCACAATTACATATTATCGTACAGTACGATATGGATCGTACAGTACGATAAGTTTGTAAACATAAACATTAGAAAATTAGCCGTTAGCCTGAGTATTTTAATTAATCGTACAGTACGATCCATGATCGTACAGTACGATGTGTTTAAAAAAAATTAATCATTTTAAAAGAAAAAATCTCCCCCTGTGTGTGTGCATTGTTGCTCCTTTCACATGCATGCTTCTGTGGCAGACTCAAAAAGAAAAATTAAAGAAATAAAAATTACAGACTCTTCAACATCCTATTCTACCCAATTTGAGTCTCCAGCAATCTTTAACAGTGTGCATCTGACCTGAAATGTTAGTCCTCATATACAAAGATTAAACATTTGTAATCAAACGGAAGTCTCTGTGTACTCAGTAAGTATTAGTTGTCACCATCAAAATTAAGTGCTCGAGATCCTGGATTTCAACAATATGTTCATAATGTCTTAGCGATGCGGCGCTCAAAAATTTGCAACAACCCGAGAACTTGCACCGCAATATTACTTTCTGGTGCCTTGGCTAAGTGCAGCACCGCTATGCTCGAACACCCAGCATCGCTACACTCCAAAATTGACATTATCATATTTTACCAAAATTCGAACACAATAGTTGGGACACATTCTAGAGAACACCCAATCAATTTCATGCATTAGAACATTCTTAAAGATATGTAAATAGTTGAAAAACTTAAAAGTTCAAAACCATACATTTTTCCAATCAGGTTGGAACTAGCAGAACTGAATGCTGAACCTGTTGATGTCAAAACTCTCCCCTCCTCAAAAAATATCATCCTTGACATTTCATAATTGATCTGGGTACAACTGTCTCATCTTAGACTCTTTTTTCCAAGTAGCTTCTCTCACTGTTATGTTCTTCCATTAAACTCTAATAATAGGAATCTGTTTACTTCTGAGCTATCAGACATCATAAGCTAGAATTCTTTGATTTTTCCCTATAGCTCAGATTCAGACATACCTCAATGTCTTCAGTAGATATTCGGTTTCCAGAATCAGATATCCATTTTCTTAAAAGTGTCACGTGGAATACATTATAATTTTTTGACAGATTATCTGGCAATTGTATCTTGTAGGAAGATTTTCCAATCCTTTCAACCACTTCAAATGGTCTAACATATATTGGACTCAACTTTTCTTTCTCGTCAAATCTACGAATGCCCTTCATCGACCTGATCTTAATGTATACAAAATCTCATACATGAAATTCTACAGCATGATGCTTAGCAACAAAATTCTACCGCCATCTGTCCTGTACAACTTTCAATCTATCTCTGACCAAATGGATCTTCTTAGTAGCATATTCAACTAAGGTTGGCCCAATCAAATGCCTCTCTCCTACCTCTGTCCAATACATCAAATTACGATAATTCCTACCATATAAAGCTTCATATGGAGCCATACCTATACTTGATTGAAACTATTATTGTAAGCAATCTCGATTAGAGGAATCTGATCTTCCCAACTACCACCAAAATTAAGAGCACATAGTCTCAAAAGGTCTTCTAGTACCTGTATAGTCCTCTCTGATTGCCATCTATTTGAGGTTGAAGCCATACTAAAATATAGTTTCATTCCCAATCCTTGTTGAATACCTCTCCACAATCTAGTGGTAAACCTGTCATCCTTGTCATAAACTATAACCATCGGTATCCCATGAAATCTGATAATCTCATGCACATATACCTGTGCCAATTTATCCATTGAATCAATCTGTCAGATCGGAATGAAATGTGTATATTTTATCAGTCGATTAGTAATGACCCAAATAACATTAAGAAGGGTTTAGGGTTTAGGGTTTTAGGGTTTTAGGGTTCAGGGTTTAGGTTTCAGGGTTCAGGGTTCAGGGTTCAGGGTTCAGGGTTTAGGGTTTAGGGTTTAGGGTTTAGGGTTTGAGGTTTAGGGTTTAGGGTTTAGGGTTTAGGGTTTAGGGTTTATGGTTTATGGTTTAGGGTTTAGGGTTTAGGATTTAGGGTTTAGGATTAGGGTTTAGGGTTTAGGGTTTAGGGTTTTGGGTTTAGGGTTTAGGGTTTAGGGTTTAGAGTTTTGTTTTAGTTAAAACTCGCTGTAGGGGCCTCCATGTTCATATAAAAAAATTGTTAGAAAGTCCTTGAAAGGGCCAAATCGCTCACTAATGCTCAAGAGAGCTACAATTCAAAAAGAAAAGAAAACCTAATGAGCAATAAGTCCCTTACTAAGATACAATATAACATCAAGAAAATAAAAAGATAAAAAGGCTCCAAATTTTCAAAGCATCTACAAGAAAACCACACCTCAACCTCCACCATCTTTATCAGCTTTAAACCTGCAAGAATAAACAAACACCCTGCACAACAACTAAGAAATAGAATTAAACATTCAGGAATGAAATAATTACCAAGGATTATGAAAAACAAAATAAGAGCCAAATTTTTCTTAAGGAATCCAGAGAATACCATCAACTCCCAAGCTAGCACCAGGAACACAAAAAAAAAAAAAAAAAACAACCAACAAAACAACAAACCCCTCCCAACCAAAACCAAACAACCCACACACCCACAAAACCCAACAACCCAAAACCAAAACCCCAACCCCCAACAGGTAACCCAAAACCCCACAGAACCACACAACAACCAAACACCAACAACAACCAAAACCCAACAGAAAAACCAAAAACCATAACAGCCAACAGAAGAACAACACAAAACCAAAACAGCATAGCCCTCCAACCAACCCAGAAACCCATAGCACACCACCCACCATGCAACAAACCAACTCAACCACACAAATAAAATTACAACACCCCAACAACACAACCCAACAGCACCAACCCAAGAGAAGGGCACACAAAGGATTCCCTTAAAAAAAAAATAGTAGCAAAAAACCAAAATCAAACCAACCAGCCAGCCAACACATTTCTTCAAATAAGGCAACCCAGAAAAGTCAAGTCTAATCAAACCTTTCAAAAAACAAGGAAAATCCTTATTCTCCAAGATGGTTAAACTAGGCAAATCAGCCCCCAAACGAGCAAGAAAATCAGCACAGGCATTACCTTCTCTCCAAATATGAGAAATGGAGTAATCACATTGAGAAAGCATACACTTAATGTCTCTTAAAAGATAAAAAATCTCAGCATTACCAAAGTTATGCATATTAAGACAATGAATCACTAATAAAGTATCCACTTCAATCCAAATCTTAAGGAAACCTTTAGAAAGTGCAATTTGTAGAGCATAATATAAAGCGCTTAATTCAGCATAAAGAACACTACAACAATCAAGAGGGAAAGCAAATCAAATAACTAAATTTCACAAGTTATTCCTTAAAATACCTCCACAACCATACTTACCCTTAGCAACCGATCCATCAGTATTTACCTTGATAGAATTCTCTTTAGGTTTTCTCCAGAAAACAAACCTAAAAAAGGTCTCATCTTCCTGTTCAACAAGCTTAGAGCATAATTTCTTAGCCACAATCTTAAACCCACGAAATTGGTAAGGTTTAAAGAGATTAGCATTATACAAATTATTAATCTTATCCTTAGTTCTAGCAATAATCCTCTTATGATTCATTGGAATATTTCTTACTTAGCATCTTTTCTATCCATCCAAATAAACCAAATAAGAGTAATTGCCATCACAATTTTAATATGACCTCTAGTACAATTATAAAATAAAGCAGTAATAAAATGGTTGAAAGAAAAATGCCCAGAGAAATGACTAGTATTAAAAAAAGCGTCATACCAAATCCAAACCTTAGCCGCAATATCACCATTGATGAACAGATGGTTGATACTCTCAATATGATAGCAACAAAGACATTTAGAAGGAAGATTAAAACCCTTTTTCCAAAGGATAGTATCAATAGGAATAAACTTTCTAATAATCCTCCAAACGAGCACAGAATAAGAAGTAGGAATATTACTACTCCAAATCTTATCAAAAGCAATAGCCACATCCCTCTTTTCTCTTATGAAATGCCAAACATGTTTAAAGATAAAAGAACCATTGAAAGACAACTTAAACATAATTTGATCATTCAAATTAGAAATTAACTTTACCTTTTTGATTTTATTACCAATCTCCGCAGGCACCATATTATATATAGCCTCCATATTCCACTCTTTATTACTAATAAATTGCTTAACTTTGAGAGAAGAATAAGAAGCAGTATAAAGCAAGTTATCAATGGAAAGGTTAAAGAGCTATCTATCTTTCCAAAAGAAACAGTTACCCAAGTTTAACCCCCAAACTATAAGGGGTTCAACTCTATTTCTAATAGCACACAATCTTTTCCAGATTGCTGAATCACCATGCTTATAATAACAACACAAGGGATGCTTACCTTTGCAATACTTGTAGTTCATGAAATTAGCCCACAAGCTTTGATTCTTACGAAAATTCCACCACATTTTAAATGACGAAGCAATAATCGAATTAGAAATAGTTTTGCACCCCAAACCTCCTTCATTTAAAGGTCCACAAAGTTTATGCCACGTATACCAATGCATTCTATGAATGTTGGAATGAGAACCCCAAAAGAATTTATTCAGAGTTCTTTCCAACCTAAGAACAGTAGCAAAATTCGGTTTAATAACTTGAAATAAATGAAAGGCCATAGAATTCAAAGTACTTTTCAGAATAGTAAGTCTACCTCCATAAGAAAGAAAATGATATTCCCAAGAAGAAATATTACCTTGAATCTTATTAAAAATCTCATCAAACAAATGAGATTTCTTAAGACCTTTATAAATGGGAGCCCCCAAGTATTTAAAAGGCAACTTTTGATGAGAAAAATTAGTATAAGCAATAATTCTATTAATGTTATATCTAGAAATCCATTTGGAAGTATAGAAGGAACACTTAGAATCATTAAACTTAAGGCCACTTTCCAAGGAAAATAAACCAAAAAAATCTTTCAACCTTTTCACATTATTAAAACTACCATTAAAAAGGATAATGAAGTCATCGGCAAAGCACAAATGAGAAATAGGTAAACCACCATTAGATTTAAAATACATGCTCGGATAATGCTCAAAAACAGCATTTAAGCCTCTAGTAAAATATTCCATAGCAATAATGAAAAGAGATGGAGATAAGGGGTCTCCTTGTCTAACACCATGAACAGAATGAAAAAACCATTAGAAGAGCCATTTAATAAAATAGAAAACCAAACATTCTCAATGGAATTTTTAATTGTACCAATAAAGGAATCCGAGAAACAAAACATAGCTAAAATTCTATATAAAAACTCCCACGATAAATTATCATAAGATTTAGAAATGTCAAGCTTAAAAAGCAAGTTTCCTCCTCTAGTTTTCAAATCCAAGTTATGCACTAATTCTTGAGCCAGCAAAATATTGTCAGAAATTAATCTACCTCTCACAAAACCAGTTTGATTAGGCGAGATAATCTTAGGTAATAAGGGGCCTAACCTTAAAGCAATAATCTTAGAAGTAAGCTTATTAAAGAAAGTACATAGACTTATAGGCCTATAATCACTCCAAGTGTCAGGGTTATCCTTCTTTGGTATAAGAACAATAACAGTAGAAGTAAAGTATTTAGGCATTACCTTTCCTTCAAAGAAATCAACAACAACCTCAATTAAATCTTTTTTGATAATATGCCAACAGTGTTGAAAAAATAAAGAAGTAAAACAGTCCATACTTGCCGTAGAGTTAGCATTCATTGATAAAACTGTTGCATAAATTTCCTTCTCAGACGATTTTTCCATTAGAGCAATATTATCTTCTAAAGTAATGCTCTTACTAATAAGATGGGAGTTAAAGAGAGGCATCACATCAACCTTATTACCAAGCATATTAGAAAAATAATTAGCAACAGAATTAGGAAGTAACTTATCTTCAATCCAGTTACCCTTGTCATCTTTAATCCTCTTAATAAAATTAAGGCTTTTTTTCTTATTCACCAAAGCATGGAAATACTTAGCATTTCTATCCCCTTCATTTAAATGCTTAGCCGACGCTTTCTGTCTCCAATACGTTTCCTCCATATCCTGCAGCTTAATCAAATTGTCTTTAGCCTCATTTAAATCATTAGTAAAGTGAACATCATTCTCAACCATTTTTTCCAGGTAACAAACCCTATCCTCCATTTTGTTTAATATTAGCAAAGATGTTCTTAAATATGTGTTTATTCCACCATTGTAAACACAACTTTAATCTTTTGAGTTTCAACCAAAGTCTGACCATACCCCTAACAGAGTTATCAGGAGCAATGCAAGCATTCCAATTAGAAGAAACTAAATTAAGAAAATCATTGTGTTGAATCCACATGTTTTGAAATCTAAAACAAGGAATAGAAGCATTCATGGTACTATTCTCCTTAATAGAAATCAGTAAAGGACAGTGATCCGAAAGGGATCTACTAAGATGTTCAATATAAGATAAGGGCCATTTAGCAATCCACTCATGATTAAACAAAACCCTGTCTAATCTTTGCCAAAGACGATTATTATTCCAAGTAAACTTGGAACCAATAAAATCATTATCAACTAACTTACATCACAAATCATATTAGAAAAATCATCCATAGACTGAATATTAGGGGCACACCCACCTGTTCTTTCATTAGAGTTAAGAATAGTATTGAAATCACCATTAACAAACCACGGTTCATTAATATTCGAAGCAAAAGAAACAAGAGAACTCCAAAGGATTTTCCTATCATTTCTATTGCAAGCAGCATAAACTAAAGAACCTTTAACATGAAAATTAAAATAAGTAATAGACACATTAACAACTTGAACAAAATCATCAATAACAGATAAAGTAACTTTATTAGACCAGAACAACCAAATTTTATTAGACAAATTAGCAAAGCAATTCTTAAAACCCAAAAGTCTACTAACATGCAGAATACGCTTGCAATTAATCATAGGTTCAATAATCACAAGGAAATCAGAACAATGAATGTGGGTTAAATTACGGATCATGTTCTTAATAGAGGGGGAACCAATCCCTCTAACATTCCAAATAAGAAAATTAATCATTAATTATGAAAAGATAACGATTTAGTTAATGTACTCGGGCCTTTGCTTCCCTTAGCAACTTTATTTTTAAATTTTTTATTTTTATAACGAGTATTATAAACAGAATTAAAATCTTTACCTTTCTCAACCTTTAAACCAAAAGAAGACAACTTATTACTTACAGAGTTATTAGTAACATTCTCACCCAGAACTTGTTCAGAGACAAATTCACCTTCCTCTAATTCCTTATCATCGAATTCAGAAGAAGCATCCGGCACCAAAATCGAAGGCTCATTAATCCCACAGTTTTCATTTCCCTGTAAATACTCATGGCAAAATTCTTTAGACAATTTAACAACAGAAACATCTTCATAAGAAGGCAACTTCTCACAGTCATTGTTCAAAGAAGAATTAAAGACCGAGAAACTATTCTTTGTTTCCACTAAAATAGGTTCTTCATAAAGAACCATTTCCCAATTCTTTTGTTCTTCCACTTCCTTACCCAATTGATTCTTGATTAAAGAATCAGCATATGTATTCACACTTTTAGTTTCCACATCCTCCGCCTTATCCTTACCACTTTCTTGAGGGCCCATATCCTTCAGTTGTTTATCCTTATTCCCTTTTTCCTGATTCAAATTCTTTTGAACCTTTACTTTTAAATGCAGATTAAGAACAAAACAGTTGTTAGAATCATGTCCATGTAATTTACAATGAGCACAAAAAACAGGAAAGTTTTCTATCTCAAATTTTTGCGTATAACCCTTGTTCTCAGACTCGAGCCATATTTCTTTGGGAAAGTCTTTCGTTATGTCCATTTCAACAAAAATTCTGGCCACTAAAGGCCTAGATTTATTAGCAGTCACTTGATCAACCTGTAAAGGTCTACCAAAAATAGACCCAATCGCTTACAAAACTAACGGGTTATAGAAATGCATACGAAGATTCGACAGAGAAATCCAAACCGGACAAATAGGCGATTCAGAATTAATATCAAATTCAGGGGACCATTTTAATAACCGCGTATGACAATTTTTAACATAGTAAGATCTTCTCAAGAAAATTCTAGCATAATCCAGTTCCTTAGAAAGATTTATAAAAACATGACAAGGATCAATCAGGCTAACTGAAAACGATCCCGAAAGTTTCAGATCGTGAAAGAATGCTCTAATTTCCTCCATCAAAGGTCTTCTGAAAGAGAATTTACCAACAAGAGCAAATTTGAAGGGTTCAGCCAACTTTAAAATGTCCTCATCAGATATTATAATGGCAGGTAAACCATTAAATGAAGAAGTAGAGATGTTTAAATTCGAATTACTAGCATTAGAAGAACCAGAAAGGGCCTCTTTGAAAGATTTAGGAAAAGATTTCCTAATCTTACCGTTAGGGTTAGATTCCATACTTACAGTCTTTCGATTCTTATCATTATCCAAGTTCGAAGGCTGAACTTGCTCCATTTCCTTTTCAGAATTCCCAACCGGATCATGGAAATCAAGGATCCGAGACGGATCTTGATTGCAGTCAATTTCCATCAAACCCTAGATGGGTTTTACTACAAAAAGCCAGCCACAAAACAAACAAACAACAAAAAATAGTAAAGAAGAGTAGAAATAACCAAGATTACACCAGATGAAGCCAAGATCCTGCACAACACTCAAAGAAAACCACACAAGAAGAAGATCGCCAGGGAATCGCCTTTGAATCGCCTGGAGACCAGAGCTGGATTTTTAGGTTTTAGGTTTAGTTTATTATTTTTATTATTTTATTCAATTTTATTTTATTTTTAGTTTAGTTTAGTTTAGTTTAGTTTTATTTTATTAGTTTAGTTAATTATTTATTAGTTTTTTTTAGTTTATTTAGTTTAGTTTTTTATTTATTTATTTTAGTTAGTTTATTATTATTAGTTTAGTTTTTTATTTTATTTTATTATTATTTATTTATTTATTTAGTTTTAGTTTATTATTTAGTTTAGTTTTTTATTAGTTAGTTTAGTTTAGTTTATTTAGTTTAGTTTTAGTTTAGTTTATTTTATTTATTATTATTAGTTTAGTTTTAGTTATTTATTTTATTAGTTTATTAGGGTTTAGGTTTAGGTTTAGTTTTTAGGGTTTAGGTTTAGTTAGTTTATTATTTTAGTTTAGTTACTTAGTTTAGTTTTGGTTTAGATTATTATTTATTTATTATTTAGTGTTTTAGTTTTATTTTATTTTTAGTTTTTTATTAGTTATTTATTTATTTATTATTAGGGTTTAGGTTTAGTTTAGTTTAGTTTAGTTTATTTATTTATTATTTGTTTTTAGTTATTAGTTTATTTATTTTTTATTAGCTTTATTAGCTTTATTTTTAATTATTTAGTTTATTTAATTTTATTTTAGTTTTATTATTTAGTTATTATTATTTAGTTAGTTTAGTTATTTATTTAATTAGTTATTATTAGTTAGTTTATTTTAGTTTTATTATTTATTAGTTTATTATTTTTTTTAGTTTTTTATTTTATTATTTAGTTTATTTAGTTTATTATTATTATTTTTATTATTTTTTATTATTATTAGTTTAGTTATGTTTTTATTTATTATTAGTTATTATTTATTTTTAGGGTTTAGGTTTTAGTTTTTTATTAATTATTAATTATTAATTATTTATTATTTATTATTTTTTAGTTATTTATTATTATTAGGGTTTAGGTTTAGGTTTAGTTTATTATTATTATTATTATTTTATTAGGGTTTTGTCATTTTTTTAATTAATTATTTATTTATTTATTTTTATTAGTTTATTTATTATTTATTATTTATTTTTTATTAGTTTAGTTTTATTATTTAGTTTAGTTTATTTTTAGTTTATTTTTTTATTGTTAGTTTATTATTTTTAGTTTAGTTTATGTTTAGTTTATTTTTTTATTAGTTTATTTATTTTAGTTTATTTTTTAGTTTATTTATTTTAGTTATTATTTAGTTATTGGTTTATTAGTTTATTATGTTTAGTTATTAGTTAGTTTAGTTTAGTTTTAATTTTTGTTTAGGTTCAGTTTAGTTTAGTTTTAGTTTTTATTATTAGTTTTTTATTTTTATTAGTTTAGTTATTATTTATTATTCTTTTATTTTTTTTTAGTTTATTTATTTTAGTTTAGTTTAGTTTATTTTTTTTTATTAGTTTTTGTTTTTTTAGTTAGTTTAGTTTAGTTTTATTTTATTATTTAGTTTATTAGTTTTTATTGGTTTAATTTAGTTTATTTTTATTTTATTATTATTTTTTATTTAGTTTATTTATTATTAGTTTAGTTTAGTTTAGGGGTTTAGTTTTATTAGTTTTTAATTTAGTTTAGGGTTTAGGTTTTAGTTATTATTATTTATTTAGTTTTAGTTTATTTATTATTTATTTTTATTTAGTTTAGTTTATTAGTTTATTTTATTAGTTTAGTTTAGTTTTATTATTATTTATTTAGTTTATTTTTTAGGGTTTAGTTATTTGTTTATTTTTTTATTTAGTTATTATTAGTTTTTAGTTTAGTTTTAGTTTATTTAGTTTAGTTTTATTTTATTTTTATTATTTATTTATTTTTATTATTTATTATTAGTTTAGTTTTGTTACTATCTATTATTATTTATTTAGTTTAGTTTTAGTTATTATTATTATTATTTATTAGGTTTATTTTTATTTATTTATTTAGAGTTTTGGTTTAGTTATTTATTTATTTTATTTATTTTTAGTATATTTTTAGTTTAGTTATTTAGTTTAGTTTAGTTTATTTAGTTTTTAGTTTTAGTTTATTATTATTAGTTTAGGTTTAGTTAGTTATTTAGTTTAGTTTATTATTTATTTATTTATTATTTATTTATTAGTTTATTTTTATTAGTTTTTAGTTTTTTATTTATTAGTTTTAGATTAGTTTTATTTATTATTTATTTTTATTTATTAGTTTTAGTTTTATTTAGTTTTTTTTTTATTTATTTTTAGCGTTTAGGTTTAGTTTAGGGTTTATTATTATTTATTTATTAGGGTTTAGTTTATTATTTAGTTTAGTTTTAGTTTTTTTATTATTTAGTTAGTTTATTTTTTATTTTTTATTTATTTTTATTTTTTATTTATTTTTATTAGTTTATTATTTATTTAGTTTTATTAGTTTTATTTATTATTTATTAGTTTAGTTTTTATTATTTAGTTTATTTTTAGTTTTAGTGTAGTTATTTAGTTTAGTTTAGTTATTATTATTTTAGTTTAGTTATTATTTTATTATTTATTAGTTTAATTAGTTTAGTTTTAGTTTAGTTTTAGTTTAGTTTATTATTATTTAGTTTAGTTTAGTTTATTATTTTTTAGTTTAGTTTTTAGTTTATTATTTTAGTTTTATTATTTAGTTTATTTTTATGTATTTATTTAGTTTTTTTATTAGTTTAGGGTTTAGGTTTAGTTATTTTATTTTTAGTTTTATTAGTTTAGTTATTATTTTTTATTTTAGGGTTTAGGTTTAGTTTATTAGTTTTAGTTTAGTTTTATTTAGGTTATTTATTTATTTATTATTTATTAGTTTAGTTTAGTTTAGGGGGGGTTTAGGTTTAGTTTTATTAGTTTATTTTAGTTTTTATTATTTTATTTTTATTAGTTTAGTTTAGTTATTTATTATTTAGTTTTTTATTATATTAATATTATTTTTGATTTCTTCTTGATCTTCTGAATTTTGGATTTGGTGATCATTGTATCATCCAATTTTTGAACTATTTGATCCTTCTTATCTTCTGATTTTCTTATGGTTTTATCGATCGATATTTCATCTTCAGAATCTGAATCTTCTGGTCCATACAAGATTCTGATATTATCTTTTGAATCAACATTAAATATATCAGTTTTTCTAATCTTACCGATCTTTTGATAGTAATCTTGTAGAGCTTTCACATTTCTCCAGTGAGTGTATACACCATGCAAATAGGAGATATAAACGCTTTTATTCTTATAGCCTCTACCATCATCTTCACCTTCACTATCCTCATCATCCTTAATCATCATCAAATCTAAATCTGATTCTTCTACAATTTCATTTTGGTTTGAAGCTTTGTAATTTCTAAACCTAATGGACAGACTCCTATCATTATTTAGGAAGGTTGAATATTCAGTGGGAGTTATAGTAGAATTTTCTTCTCGAAGAGGAGAAATATTCCATTCTAATCCCGCAAGTGTTTCGGAGTCAACCTCTTTTGGCATAATGAACTTAATTCCTTTGGAGATCGAAGAGTCTATGACATTCTCTAGCTTAATTTGGAACCTAGTTTGGATGTTACTCATAGTTTTGCCAAGAACAACTATATCTAAGCATATATTGTTTCCTTAGAAATTTTCATAACCTTTACTCTGTACTAAGACTTTAACATGTTTTTCAAAGTCTTCTACAATCATGGTGATATCGGGAACAATATAGGTGATTCCAATGTTGTTGTTCATGTCAACTTCTATGACTCTAATCATAGATTCATTAGGGGTACTAAACCGAGAATCAAAAAGAGAGATTAAAACTTTCCCTCCAGTTCTTTTTCTTACCAGGCCTCTAATTCCAAACACAACAAGATCGATATGAATGTATCGATGCTTGTGCCTTTTCTTTATTTCTTTTGAGGCTTTAGGAGTGATTAGGTTCAGTCTTACCTCAAAATTATCTGGACAATGAAGTGGAACTTCTCTATGATGTCTGAAAAGTCCTGTACTCGCACTGAAGTAACCTTATGAGTACGACCTTGAAGGATTCAAGCTATTTAAATGATCATTAGAAAAAGTGGAAAGATCTCTATCAATATTGACCAATTCTTCTAATCTGTAATCATCTCTAGAGGTACCAGGTCTATCAAATACTCTGTCTAACCATGTGGTTGACAAGTTATTTGATTGGCTTGACACAGAGTGTCTTCCTGTGATAGTCTGAGATGGTCCAGAGAATGGAATTGCTCTGCGCTCAGTCATATTTAAGAAATCAGAAAGTCTTTTTCATCCTTCTAATTTCCTCTGTCTTGCCCAGGGAAAGAGCTTTGATATTTTTAGTGATAATATTTAGCTCAGTCTCCAGTTTGGAATCAGGAGGAATATTAGAAAGTTTTTCTATAGTTTTTTCAATCACACTCAAACGATAGTGTAAACTACTAAGTAATGCCAAAATAGTATTATTTTGCTGAGTAGTAATTCTATCAGTTTTCGATGGAGATTCTGACTCAATATATCCTTCAAAACCTTTTTCTTTTGAATAAACTAAAGAGTAAGAGACAACAACAAGATATTATGTACCCTTAAATTTCAATTCATTCATCAGCTTTCTTGAAGTTGTTTGATATGTTGTAATAAATATTTTAGCCGAGCAATTTCTTGATCAACCTGGGATTTATTATCTTTTATATCTTTCTTTAATTGTAATAATAATTCACGGGATTGAAGCTCAATCTCCTTAGGCTTATGAATCTCAATTAAAGCAGATAATCTTTTAATATCTCTTTTTGAAGGTATATAGTTCAGCTTAAGAAGCTGGAACTTACTATACAGATCTTCTTGAGAAGCTTTGAGATAAGCGATCTGATCACTTAGATTCTTAATTATACCAATAAAGGAATCCGAGAAGCCAAACAAAGTTAGAATTCTATAAAGATATTCTCACGACAAATTATCATAGGCTTTAGAAATGTCAAGCATAAAAAGTAAGTTCCCTCCTCTAGTTTTAAAATCCAAGTCATGCACTAATTCTTGAGCCAGCAAAATATTGTCAGAAATTAATCTACCTCTAACAAAGCCAGTTTGATTAGGAGAGATAATCTTGGGTAATAAGGGGCCTAACTTTAAAGCAATAATCTTAGAAGTCAGCTTATTAAAGAAAGTACAAAGACTTATAGGCCTATAATCACTCCAAGTGTCAGGATTATCCTTCTTAGGTATAAGAACAATTACAGTTGAAGTAAAGTATTTAGGCATTACCTTTCCTTCAAAGAAATCAACAACAGCCTCAACTAAATCTATTTTAATAATATGCCAACAGTGTTGAAAAAATAAAGAAGTAAAACCATCCATACCTGCCGTAGAGTTAGCATTCATTGATAAAACTGCTGCATAAATTTCCTTCTCAGAAGGATTTTCCATTAGAGCAATATTATCTTCTAAAGTAATGCTCTTACTAATAAGATGGGAGTTAAAGAGAGGCATCACATCAACCTTATTACCAAGCATATTAGAAAAATAATTAGCAACAGAATTAGGAAGTAACTTATCTTCAATCCAATTACCATTGTCGTCTTTAATCCACTTAATAAAATTCAAGCTTTTTTTCTTATTCACCATAGCATGGAAATACTTCGTATTCCTATCCCCTTCATTTAAATGTTTAGCCGATGATTTCTGTCTCCAATAAGTTTCCTCCATATCCTGCAGCTTAATCAAATTGTCCTTTGCCTCATTTAAATCATTAGAAAAATGAACATCATTTTCAACCATTTTTTCCAGGTAACAAACCCTATCCTCCATTTCTTCAATATTAGCAAAGATATTCTTAAACTTATTTTTATTCCACCATTGTAAACACATCTTTAATCTTTTGAGTTTCAGCCAAAGTCTAACCATACCCCTAACAGAGTTATCAGGAGCCATGCAAGCATTCCAATTAGAAGAAACTAAATTAAGAAAATCATTGTGTTGAATCCACATGTTTTGAAATCTAAAACAGGGAATAGAAGCATTCATGGTACTATTCTCCTTAATAGAAATCAATAAAGGACAATGATCCGAAAGGGATCTGCTAAGATGTTCAATATAAGATAAGGGCCATTTAGCAATCCACTCATGATTAAATAAAACCCTGTCAAGTCTTTGCCAAAGCTGATTATTATTCCACGTAAACTTGGAACCACTAAAACCGTTATCAACTAATTTGCAATCACAAATCATATTAGAAAAATCATCCATAGACTGAATATTAGGGGCACACCCACCCATTCTTTCATTAGAGTTGAGAATAGTATTGAAATCTCCACCCACAAACCACGGTTCATTAATGTTCGAAGCAAAAGAAACAAGAGAACTCCAGAGGATTTTCCTATCGTTTCTATTGTAAGCAGCATAAACTAAAGAGCCTTTAACATGGAAATTGAAATAAGTAATAGACACATTAACAACTTGAACACAATCATCAATAACAGATAATGTAACTTTATTAGACCAAAACATCCAAATTTTATTCGACATATTAGCAAAAAAATTCTTAAAGCCCAAAAGCCTACTGACATGCAGAATACTCTTGCAATTAATCATAGGTTCAATAATCACAAGGAAATCAGTACAATGAATGCGTGTTAAATTACGGATCCAATTCTTAACAGAGGGGGAACCAATCCCTCGAACATTCCAAATAAGAAACTCAATCATTAGTTATGAAAAGATAAAGATTTAGTTTATGTATTAATGCCTTTACTTCCCTTAGAAGCTTTATTTTTAAATTTTTTGTTTTTATAACGAGTATTATAAACAAAATTAAAATCTTTACCTTTCTCGACCTTAAGACCAAAAGAAGACAAATCATTACTTACAGAGTTATTAGTCACCTTCTCACCCAGAACTTGTTCAGAAACAAGTTCACCTTCTTCTAATTCCTTATCATCGAATTCAGAAGAAGCATCCGGCACAAAGATCGAAGGCTCATTAATCCCACATTTTTCATTTTCCTGTAAATACTCATGGTAACATTCTTTAGACAATTTAACAATGGAAAAATTTTCATAAGAAGGCAAATTCTCACTGTCATTGTTCAAAGAAGGGTTCAAAACCGAAAAACTATTCTTTGTTTCCACTGAAATAGGTTCTTCATAAAGAACCATTTCCCAATTCTTTTGTTCTTCCATTTCCTTGACCAATTGATTCTTGATTAAAGAATCAGCAACTGTATTCTCATTTCTAGTTTCCACATCCTCCATGTTATCCTTACCAATTTCTTGAGGGCCCATATCGTCCAGTTGTTTATCCTTATTTCCTTTTCCCTGATTCAAATTCTTTTGAATCTTCACTTTTAAATGTGGATTAAGAACAAAACAGTTGTTAGCATCATGGCCATGTAATTTACAATGAGCACAAAAAATAGGAAAGTTTTCTATCTCAATTTTTTGCGTATAACCCTTGTTCTCAGACCCGAGCCATATTTCTTTGGGAAAGTCTTTCGTTATGTCCATTTCAACCAAAATTCTAGCCACTGAAGGCCTAGATTTATTAGCCGTCGCTTGATCAACTTGTAAAGGCCTACCAAAAATAGACCCAATTGCTTGCAATACTAACGAGTTATAGAAATGCATGCGAAGATTTGGCAGAGAAATCCAAACCAGACAAATAGGCGATTCAGAATTAATATCAAATTCAGGGGACCATTTTAATAACCGCATATGACAATTTTTAACATAATAAGATCTTCTCAAGAAAATCCTCGCATAATCCAGTTCATTAGAAAGGTTTATAAAAACATGACGAGGATCCATCAGGCTAACCGAGAAAGATCCCGAAAGTTTCAGATCATGAAAGAAGGCTCTAATTTCCTCTATCAACAGTCTTCTAAAAGAGAATTTACCAACTAGAGCAAATTTGAAAGGTTCAGCCAAATTTGAAATGTCCTCATCAGGTATAATAATGGCAGGTAAACCATTAACAGACGAAGTAGAGATGTTTAATCTTGAATTACTAGCATTAGAAGAACCAGAAATAGCCTCTTTGAAAGATTTAGGAAAAGATTTCCTAATCTTACCGTTAGGGTTAAATTCCATACTTACAGTCATTGGATTTTTTTCATTATCCAAGTTCGAAGTCTGAACTTGATCCATTTTCTTTTCAGAAATCCCAACCAGCACATGGAATTCAAGGATCCGAGACGGATCTTGATTGCAGTCAAATTCCATCAAAACCTAGACGGGTTTTCCTACAAAAAGCCAGCCACACAACAAACCAAAAACAAAAAATAGCAAAGAAGAGTAGAGATAACCACGATTAAACCAGTAAAAACCATGATCCTTCACAAAACTCAATGGAAAACGCAGAAGAAGAAGATCGCCAGGGAATCGCCTTCGAATCGCCGGGAGACGAGAGACGAAGGGGTCGAGAGGGGTTTGGGTTTTTTTTCGGTTTAGTTTAGTTTATTTTTATTTTATTTTTTAGTTTAGTTTAGTTTTAGTTTTTATTTATTTTTTAGTTTATTTTTATTATTTTATTTTATTTTACTTTTTAGTTTTTATTTATTTTTAGTTTAGTTTTTATTTTTATTTATTTTTATTTTAGTTTAGTTTATTTATTTTTTTATTTAGTTTAGTTAGTTTTAGTATAGTTTTATTTAGTTTAAGTTTTTTAGTTTTTTTATTTTTTAGTTAGTTTATTTAGTTTAGTTTAGTTTATTTAGTTTATTTTATTTTAGTTTTTTTTATTTTAGTTAGTTCAGTTTTATTTTTAGTTTTAGTTTAGTTTAGTTTATTATTATAATTTTTTATTTTTAGTTTATTTTAGTTATTTTATTTTATTTTTAGTTTTATAATTTATTAGTTTATTTTAGTTATTAGGTTTATTATTATTATTTTTAGTTTTTTTATTTTTTTATTAGTTTATTAGTTTAGTTTAGTTTATTTTTTTATTAGTTTAGTTTTAGTTTATTTATTATTATTTTATTTATTAGTTTTTATTAGTTTAGTTTAGTTTAAGTTTAGGTTTAGTTATTATTATTAGTTTAGTTATTTTTTTCTATTATTTTAGTTTATTTATTTATTATTATTATTATTATTTTATTTTTGTTTATTTTTTTATTATTTAGTCTTAGTTTATTTACTTTAGTTTTTATTTTTTTATTAGTTTTATTTTAGTTTTAGTTTTTATTAGTTTAGTTTAGTTAGTTATTATTAGTTTATTTATTTTTTATTTATTTAGTTTTTATTATTTATTTAGTTATTTTGTTTATTTATTATTTAGTTTATTATTAGTTTTTATTTATTATTATTTAGTTTTATTTTATTTTATTATTTTTAGTTATTTATTAGTTTAGTTTAGTTATTTATTTTAGTTTAGTTTAGTTTAGGGTTAGGGTTTAGGGTTTTGGGTTTAGGGTTTAGGGTTTAGGGTTTAGGGTTTAGGGTTTAAGTTTAGGGTTTAGGGTTTAGGGTTTAGGTTTTAGGGTTTAGGGTTTAGGGTTTAGGGTTTAGGGTTTAGGGTAGGGTATAAGGTAGGGTTTAGGGTTTAGGGTTAAGGGTTCAGGGTTTAGGGTTCAGGGTTTTTAGGGTTCAGGGTTCAGGGTTCAGGGTTTGGGTTCAGGGTTTGGGGTTTGGGGTTTGGGGTTTGGGGTTTGGGGTTTGGGGTTTGGGGTTTAGGGTTTAGGGTTTTAGAGTTTAGGGTTTAGGGTTTAGGGTTTAGGGGTTTAGGGGTTTAGGGTTGAGGGTTTAGGGTTTAGGGTTCAGGATTTAGGGTTTTTTTTTTAAATTAGGGTTTAAAAAAAGGAAAAAAACCTAAGAGCCAAAAGTCATAAACTAAACCAAGTACAAGAAACCTAGATATAATCTAGACCAACCAAAAAGAAAAAACAAAATAAAAAACAAGACACAATAAAAGACAGCAAAAACCCTAAATATGCATCCACAAGCAACAACAAAGCCTTCAAGTCCAAAACCGTCATGCTCCAAAAGCCTTCAATAAGAAAAGTAACTCACCTCCATTTGAAGTCACCACTATCATGCCAATCTGAAAAGAATTTCTTAAAGCAAAATAATAGTTAAAAATATAATTAATAAAAAGCATAATAATATGCAAAATATAATGGCTCATGATTAGAAAATCAATTAAGGAAAAAGAGAATACCCTAGATTTCTAAATAATATTGCAATGGAAAAAATCAACCCCACCATAAAATAAACCACTCATATTCCCATTCCACAAATAACAACCAAACAGCTCAATAACCCAATGCCAAACATCACAAAAACCCAAATTAACCATCAGACATAACATCACCAAGTAAAACCCAACATCCCAATCAACACCCAAAACAGCCATAACCATCTCCCAAAACAGCCCATCCAAACCTTATAAAACCGACAACTCCAACAACAAAAAACCTTATAAACAGCAAGCCACCCCAAAGCCCAACATCTAACATAATGCCAACAAAATGCCAATTCAAAGCTAACATCGTTCAGGTTCCCAACAAAACCATAAATCTCAACCACCCAAAAGAAATTTTTGCCAAGAACATTATACAGAAAAATGGCAAACATAATCTTCCAAAACTGATTTAAAAATCTAAACATCATAGCCAAAATAAAAACTAAAGAAAAGAACCAACTCAATGCCGAATATAAGGTAATCCAGATTTATCAAGATTGATTAATCCCCTTAACAAAAAGGGAATATTCTCATTATTGAATGAAGTAAAATGATGTAAATGAGCACCAGTTTTAGCAAGAAAATCTGCCACCGAATTTCCTTCTCTCCAAATATGAGCTATTATATAATCAAGTTGAGAGAGCATTCTCTTAATATCTTTTAAAATGTAAAAGGTGTCAAAATTACCAATATTATCATTAGAAATACAATTTATCACTAACATGGCATCCACTTCTAACCAAATTTTAAAATGACCAGAAGATAAACAAATTTGAAGAGCTTTGTAAATAGCCATAAGTTCAACATATAAAACAGAGCATTTATCAATAGGTGAAGCAAAAGCCACAACCAAATTACCTTTATCATTCCTCAGGATACCACCACAACCATAAAATCCATCACTTACCGAACCATCAGTGTTAACTTTAATACATTGACTGATAGGTTTCTTCCAAATAACAAACTTAAAGCAAGGTAAATGAAGCTCCTCAAAAATATTAGTATTTAACTTGTTAGCAACAAATTTAAAACCACAAAATTGCTTAGAATGAATTAAATTAACCTTATAAAGACTATTTATTTTTTCTTTAGTTCTAGCAATTATACGATTATGATTCATAGGAATATTCCTATATTTAGCATCATTTCTATCAATCCATAAGAACCAAATAAGAGAGATAGCAGTAACAATTTTGATATGGCCTCTAAAAGTGGTATGAAAAATGACAGTAAGAAAATGATTAAAAGAAAGATGACCACTAAAGTAATTGGTATTAAAGAAATTATCAAACCAAATCCAAACTCTCGTAGCAATGGGACCATTGATGAAAACATGATTAATATCTTCTATATGATAACAACAAGAGCATTTAGAAGGAAGATAGAAACCTTTCTTCCAAAGAACAACATCCACAGGAATATAACCCTTAATAATTCTCCAAACCAGGATAGAATAGGATGTAGGAATGTTATTGCTCCAAATCAAATTAAAAACCATAGAAGCATCTTTCTTATTTCTAATAATATCCCAAGCAACTTTAAAAACAAAATTGCCATTATTAGAAAGTTTAAAAAGAATCTGGTCTTTGTTTTGATTATCCAAAGTAAGCTCCTTAATTTTATTAACAATTTCCAAAGGAAGTAAAGTAAGCAGATCTTGCAAATCCCAAGTATTGTTATGAAAAAAAACTATTCACTTTTATAGTAGAATAAGAAACAGTAGAAAGGAGGGACTCAATAGATCCTTGAAAAGTCCAATTATCATGCCAAAAGAAAGAATTACCAGAATTAAGCCCCCAAACAATTAAAGGTTCCATACTATTCTTAATTTGGCACAATCTTTTCCAAATTAAAGAGTTACAATGTTTATAATAACAACATAAAGGATGTTTCCCTTTGCAATATTTAAAATTCATAAAAGAGTCCCAAAGACTTTCATTTTTCCTAAAATTCCACCACATTTTCATAGAAGAAACCAAAATAGAATCCAATATAGATTTACAGCCAAGCCCACCTTCATTAAGAGGCCCACACAATTTACTCCAAGAAGTCCAATGCATTCTGTTAACATTGTTTTCAGAACCCCAAAAAAATTTATTGAGAATCCTCTCCAATCTTAAAGCCGTCGCAATATTAGGTTGAACAATTTGGAACAAATGAAAAGCCATAGAATTAAGGATGCTTTTAAGAACAGTTAATCTACCACCATAAGATAAAAAAAGAAATTCCCAAGAAGAAATTCTATCAATCATCTTTTGAATGATTTCATAAAAAAGATAAGATTTTTTTAATCCTCTAAAACTAGGGGCACCTAAATACTTAAATGGTAAATGTTGATGAACAAAATTAGTAATAGAAGAAATTCTATTAATTTTAGAAAGACTAAAATATTTAGAAGTAAAGAAAGAACTTTTCAGATCATTAATGGATAAACCACTCTCTAAAAAGAAATTATTAAGAAAACTTTTAATTTTCTTAATATGGTTTAAACTCCCATTACAGAATATAATGAAATCATCTGCAAAACATAAATGAGATATAGGAAAACCATCATTAGTATAATAATTCATGGAAGGATACTTCTCAAACATAAAATTAATGCATCTAGAAAAATATTCCATAGCTATTATAAAAAGAGAAGGAGACAAAGGATCTCCTTGCCTAAGGCCATGTTTGGAATGAAAAAAACCATTAGAACCACCATTCAACAATATTGAAAGCCAAACATTATCAACAGAATTTCTAATCAACCTTATAAATTGATTAGAAAACCCCAAAAGAGCTAAAACATTATAAAGAAACTCCCAAGAAATATTATCATAAGCTTTAGAGATATCAAGCTTAAATAACATATTACCACCTCTAACTTTAATATTAAGGTCATGAACCATTTCCTGAGCCAGAAGAATATTATCAGAAATCAATCTCCCTTTAACAAAACCAGTTTGATTTAGAGAGATCATACGAGGCAACATAGGTCCCAACCTTAAAGATATAATTTTGGAAGTTAATTTATTGAAAAAAGTGCATAAACTTATAGGTCTAAATTCATTCCAACTAATAGGATTATCTTTTTAGGTATAAGCACAATGGAAGAAGAAGTGAAATATTTAGGCATAGCATTACCATTGAAAAAATCCACCACAGCCTCAATAATATCCTCTTTTATAATATTCCAACAACTTTGAAAAAATTGAGAAGTATAACCATCCATACCTGCTGTAGAACTAGGGTTCATAGAAGCAACAGCCATAAATTTCTTTCTCTGTAGGAATAGGGTTTAGGGTTTAGGGTTTAGGGTTTAGGGTTTAGGGTTTAGGGTTTAGGGTTTAGGGTTTAGGGTTTAGGGTTTAGGGTTTAGGGTTTAGGGTTTAGGGTTTAGGGTTTAGGGTTTAGGGTTTAGGGTTTAGGGTTTAGGATTTAGGGTTTTTAGGGTTTAGGGTTTAGGGTTTAGGGTTTAGGGTTTAGGGTTTAGGGTTTAGGGTTTAGGGTTTAGGGTTTAGGGTTTAGGGTTTAGGGTTTAGGGTTTAGGGTTTAGGGTTTAGGGTTTAGGGTTTAGGGTTTAGGGTTTAGGGTTTAGGGTTTAGGGTTTAGGGTTTAGGGTTTTTAGGGTTTAGGGTTTAGGGTTTAGGGTTTAGGGTTTAGGGTTTAGGGTTTAGGGTTTAGGGTTTAGGGTTTAGGGTTTAGGGTTTAGGGTTTAGGGTTTTTTTTTTTTTTTTTTTTTGGTAAAAACCCTCTGTAGGGGCCTCCGCGTTTATTAATAAAGAAATATTACAAAAGTCCTTAAAAAGGACTTTCAGCTCAACTACTGCTCAAAGAGATACAAGAAAAAGAAAAAAACAAAACCTAAGAGCCAAAAGTCCTAAACTAAACCAAATACAAGAAACCTAGGTACAATCTATGCCAAAAAAACAAAAAACACCAAAACAAACAAAGCAGAAACAAAGTCTCCCAGTCCAAGGCTAACAAGCTCCAACAGCAAAGAAGCAAGTCCACATAAGGTCACCAACCATCAAGCCATTCTCTGCAAGTAAACATAAGAAAAAGAACTCCCAGTAGACAATCTCCAAAGAGAATGAAAAAATTCCAGCTTAAACTGCCAACCTGCAAACAAAAAAAACTAAAGAAATGGCAAGATCATAGAAAATAGCTTGAATAAAGAGACCAATTTTGCTTAAGGATTGAGAATTTGAAAAAGAAGGCTCAGAATAGTATAGTATCTTATAATCATTTATGGAAGAAAAAGAATACCAAATTTCTCCAAGAATTGGTAAAAAAGAGAACCCATGAACCAACCTCCAAACCAAACCACAATACACAAACACAATCAGAACCCTCCACAACCATCACCAAAGAAGCCACCAACATAACCATCAAAAATAACCCAAGTAACAACCAACAACTCCAAACAAAAACTTACCAAACAAGTCCTGAAGAAGCAGCCGAAACCAACCCCCTCCCCCCCCCCCCCCCCCCAAACCAGCCAAACCCGCCAAAGACCAAAAACTTAAAGAAATGGCATAATAATTCTTCCATAAAAAGATTAGCTAAATAACATCATTGCATTCTCAAACAAAACTCAATACATAAGCAAAAACTGGAAATAAACAAACCTTGAACGACAAAGGAAGACACAACCAACAGCCAGCAATAAACAACAACCTTCTGCCAAAACAGCCCCTCCAAATGCCAATACAATAAACAGCAGGCCAACCCAATACAGAAAAATAAAGAAAAAAGGCAAACACAATCTGCCAAAAAGAAAAGAAATCTAAACCTCATAGCCAAAATAAAACAGAACCAACTCAATGACGAATATAAGGTAATCCTGATTTATCAAGATTGATTAATCCCCTTAGCAAAAAGGGAATATTACCATTATGGAAAGAAGTAAAATGCTGTAAATGAGCACCAGTTTTAGCAAAGGTTTAGGTTTTATTATTATTATTAGTTTATTTATTATTATTATTATTATTAGTTATTAGTTTAGTTTAGTTTAGTTATTTATTATTATTATTTTTGTTTATTATTATTAGTTTTATTATTTATTATTATTTATTAGTTTAGTTTAGTTATTATTAGTTATTATTTAGTTAGTTTAGTTTATTATTTATTATTATTTATTATTAGTTTATTATTATTTAGTTTAGTTATTAGTTATTATTAGTTATTTATTATTATTATTTATTATTATTAGTTTAGTTATTATTATTTAGTTTAGTTATTATTATTATTTAGTTATTTTAGTTTAGTTTAGTTATTATTTATTTATTAGTTTTATTTATTTATTAGTTTAGGTTTAGGTTTAGTTATTAGTTTATTTATTATTTTTAGTTATTAGTTTTAGTTTATTAGGTTTAGTTTTATTAGTTTATTTAGGTTTAGTTATTAGTTATTATTTTATTATTAGTTATTATTATTATTATTTATTATTATTAGTTATTAGTTATTATTAGTTTAGTTAGTTATTTAGTTTTAGTTTTATTTATTAGTTATTATTATTATTTAGTTTAGTTATTTATTTATTATTATTAGTTTTATTAGTTAGTTTAGTTTTTAGTTTTATTATTTTATTAGTTTTATTAGTTTAGTTTAGTTTATTAGTTTAGTTATTAGTTTTATTTATTTTTATTAGTTATTATTATTATTATTTATTATTTTTAGTTATTTATTAGTTTAGTTATTAGTTTAGTTTTAGTTTAGGTTTAGTTATTATTATTATTATTGTTATTATTAGTTATTTATTATTATTAGTTTAGTTATTTATTTATTATTATTAGTTTATTATTTAGTTTTATTTAGTTTATTAGTTTAGTTATTATTTATTATTTAGTTTATTATTTAGTTTATTATTTAGGTTTATTATTTTAGTTATTATTTATTATTATTATTAGTTTTTATTATTAGTTTATTATTTAGGTTATTATTTATTTATTTAGTTTTATTTATTATTAGTTTATTAGTTATTTATTATTATTATTATTTAGTTTAGTTATTATTTAGTTTATTATTTATTATTTATTTATTTTATTATTTATTATTAGTTATTATTATTTATTATTATTAGTTATTATTTATTATTATTTATTTATTGTTTAGTTTTATTATTTTTAGTTATTAGTTTAGTTTAGGTTTAGGTTTAGTTATTTAGTTTAGTTTAGGTTTAGTTATTATTTAGGTTTAGTTTATTATTAGTTATTTTTATTATTATTTATTAGTTTTATTAGTTATTATTATTATTAGGTTTAGTTATTATTTATTATTAGTTATTATTATTAGTTTAGTTATTATTATTATTATTATTAGTTATTTTATTAGTTTATTTATTTATTATTTATTTATTAGTTATTTATTTTATTATTTATTATTTTTAGGTTTAGGTTTAGTTTAGTTATTTATTAGTTTTTATTATTATTTATTATTTATTAGTTTAGTTAGTTTAGTTTAGTTATTTATTATTTTTAGGTTTAGTTAGTTATTTTATTTATTTAGTTATTATTTATTATTATTATTATTATTTTTATTATTATTATTTATGTTTAGTTATTATTATT